>JANRFK010002741.1:7721265-7731324 GCA_030068395.1 Apalone spinifera | reverse complement strand
CGCAGGGGCAAGAGAAGCCATGCACCATCCGCAGTGTTGTTTAGGGTCCGGCTCTTACACGAAGCCATTGGAGACGGGGGGTAGTGATCAAATGGAAAGAATCAGCCCCAAACAAACCTGCTTCCCGGGCCCCTGTCCCCCAAGAATAAAAATAGCTGGACGCCAGGCCTAGAAGTCCTGGGATAAACCTGACGGGGGGGAGCTTTAAAACATCTGCTGCTAGGGTCATAATAAAACAGTTGGAGTTACAGCTTGCCTCTGCCAGACACCCGTGTGAAGGCTTTTCAAGGAATTCCCTCTGTACAATGGGCAGGCCAAATCTTAGCTCTGCACTCTGCGAACACCCCCACGTCCAAACCCAAACAAGCCTCGAACCCACACACGCTGCCGAACATCCAGACACACAAAGCCAGGCACACAAACACTCCTGCACACCCAGAGGCACTCACAAAACCACACAGATACACACACAGATACATCCAGAGAAAAAGCGAGAGAGAGGCACACACACACACACACACACACACTGCAGACATACAGACACACACTCTGACAAGCACACACTTGCGTTGGCGGTTGACCTTCGCAATAACCTTTGTGCTGCTGGTTCTAAGACTTGTCTACCCATATTAGGGAAAAAAAAGTTTCTTCCTACCCAGAAGGATGGATTCCAGATAGAAAGGAGATCTGTTTAGATTTTAAAAAAATACAGGTCTCGATGTGTTGCTCCGGGGAGTATAAACACTTCGCAATACTGTATTTCTTCATCAGTGGTGCGGATTGTAACAGCAAAGACAGGACACAGCCTTTTCTACACCCCGGCACATCCTGGGTTACAGTGACCAACACGGGGCGACTCTTTTTGTCAATTTATGCCCGCCAAGTTTTATAGAGTAAAAACTTATTAAAACATTTCCCCCAAAAAGTCAGCTCGTCAGGCTACATAAACGTCTCATACAGCAAAATGTCCCCGCTTTTCCGCCTGTTTCTCTCTCCTGAAAACAGCTCCAGTTTTCTGAGAAGAAAGAGAATTCTGAAATAAGCGACACACCAGGGTTTTGTGTGTACAAATGTGGGGTTTCGCTTTCCAGTCGCCTTCCCCCCTCCCCCTTCACATGACCTACATTTTGGGGGGGTAATACACATTTTTCCATAGTAAATACGCCTGCGAAGAAGACAGGTCTCTTTAAAACCTAACCCTAAAATATTTAGCACATTTCAGGCTCACGCACCTTTCACAAAGCTATCTCGCTGTATATACACCCCGGGTCAGTTCTGTATACTGAAAATATAAATATTGTTATCAAGAGCAAACTTTATACTTTCAGCGCCCACAGAGGCCCATGCGAACGGTATTCTAGCACTAAGGCGAAGTTTATACAACTTTAAATTCCATGTTACCATCTGCTCCTTTGGTAGGAAGGAGGGAAAGAATTTCACCCAACACTTTTTCAAAAGAGCGTTAGAGGGCTCTTCCAAGCAGGGCGCTAACAAAATAACTCTTTCGCTACAGTTAAAATCATCTCACAGACCCCAGAGGTTTTATTTTTCCATGCCTACAGTTGGGAGAACTTTACAAGTTGCATGCCAGACTATTGTTTCTCTCCCACCTCCCCTCCATCAGAAAAAGATACGGTTAAATTCAAATGAGTTCGTGCGGTAGATTATTTGCATCTAGGATTGAGTTTGAGCCAGCGAGGTTAAGAAAGGGTTGCCACTGATTTAGCGGGAGGGGGGTGTTTGATTCCCTTCAGCCCCCCACCCTTATTTTATCGAAAGCACTCCCCAAATCAGGACCTCGGAATTTAAGCAAAGAAATAAACATGGGGCGTGGAGGGATCGGATTTTTGACTCGTCAGGATCATTGCCTGGCGGAGAATAGAGAGAAATTTCCTGAACATGGGTTTTTAAGGGATTGTTTGTTATTATGCAACTTAGCCCCATATTTAGCCCCCTCCCCCAAAACCCGCCTTGGATTCTAATCTGAAGTAAATGGAAACGCTCTTCCATTCCCCTAATCCGGATACCTGAATAAGAGAGGGTTCTAAGCAGCCCTTGATGAGGCTAGAGACTCGGGCTAGATAAAGTTGCCCATCCAGACTTTAGAGTTGTTGCCAAACAAGTAAATTAACCTGCTGGTCCAAACAATTGATTTGGGATGATGCCATTCGCTAACACGAGACTTCAAGCCCCCAGTCAAACCTCCTTTGTCCTGCTGTCCAAACTCGGGGTCATGACCTAGCTAATGCAAAGCAAACCTGCGAGTAAACATTTTATTGGGGCTTCTTTAAATATTTATAGGCCCTTCAGGGGGACTGGATGGAAGAAGGGAGAGAAGCCAGACAGAACTTTTGCTACATGCACGCCCCAGAAGTAAGCCGAACGGTATCTAGTCAGACCCAAATAACCGTAATTTCAGGGGCGCTCCAGATAGCAGGTTGCTTTGACTATGTAGGTTTCGCAAGGTTAGCCAACGTGGAGGCTCTTTGGGTGTGGGTCTCTGGCGCGTTTTAATGTTGTCTCTGTCTGTGTGTATGTGCATGGAGCTATACAATGCACACACATGTGTGTATCCGGGTGTGTACGCTCTATTTTGAAGTATCCATATCTCTGTGTGTGTGTGTGTGTGTGTGTGTGTGTGTGTGTGCGAGCGCGCGCGCATAAATGCACGTGCTCTTCCTTCTGTGTGTGTGCACTTGTAATGTGCAAAGTTGTGACTCAAGAGGAATGCGCACTCCAGGCTGCAAAACGCTCCCATGTCGCGAATGGGAAAGAAACGCTTTAAGACAGAGTCCGTGAAATTCACTAGGCTTAAGGCAGCTAGGACTCTAGAGGCGTGATCTTGGAGGCTGGGGAACGGGTGGATAAAACAACCTACTTCCGTGTTTAAAAAAAGAGCATTGGAGAAGATTCTTCTTCGCGATGTGTTGGACACCCAGCAAAATTCATTCTTCTATCCCCGGAACGCACCCTTGGGCGTGTGTGCCAACCAGTGTTTTATGCTCGCGTAGGACTTCTTATGCCCACCCAGTCTCTTTGAAACTCGACTTTAGTTCTAGCCCGCTCTGCTTTCCCAGAGAAGTTGGCTGTCTTTGTAGTAAAGGTTAATGTTTTTCAGGGGTGTATTGTCCTTCATAATTTCACTTTTCCTGGGAAGCAGGAAGCGCGAGGCATAAATAATCATCCAGAGGGGAATGAGTTGGGGAGGGGGGGGGCTTGGATGAGATTTAACATCTGAGCCCCAGAGAAATGAAACTGTTTAGCTGAAAGCGTAATAACACGGATATTTATGAGTGGCTGACGAGACCCAAAGATAACTGATTGAGTGACAGCTGTCACAGGGAACGCACCAGAATGAAACGGTCCGAAAGTTTGAAACAGTATTTTGAATAACACCGCTCCCTCGCCAGACTCAGTTTCAAACGTATCTTCCATATCCACTGTGTTCTGCATGCATTTAGAGTTATTTTGTCTGGGTGACTTATAGGTTGCTTGTTTACTCCACAGAAACAGCTAGACAAAGGGCAAAATATTACCGAAGCATGTATAACATTTGGCCCCAGAACCTCAAATAACTCATTTAGAAGAGGAAAGAAGAAATCAGGAGTTCGCAGTACAGACAAAAAGTGGGGAAAAGGAAAAGAGCAAAATATCCCTGGAAAATGATCTCCGGAAACACCTAAAATTGTAATACAAAGATTGGTTTTAAAAAAATCTTTTTTGTTTAAACCAAAGTATCTCTCTTTCTGTCTATTATATAGATCAGGGAAATCTACAATGCATCTGATGGATTAAGTAGCAAGGGAAACTTTAATTTAGGAATGGGAAAAATTAATTTAGAAAAAGTGAATAATTTACAAAGCAATATTTAACTCCCTGTGTAGAAATAAACGTCTCTCTCTCTCACGCGCGCGCACACACACACACACTTTCTCTCTCTCTCTCTCTCTCTGTAACTCAAATATGGCTGAGTTGGGAAAATACTTTCCACGCAGGGAGACAATATATAGCCAAAGAGACAAACAAACAGAAAAGGGTGACATTTGCCAGAAAACTGCTAATACCATTACCCTACCGGCGGCTGGCTGTTTGTAAGGAAATACTAGTATTTCACTAAAGTCCCAAAATGTTTGGCTTGGTACTTTGCCCATCAAAATAAATCATAAGGACAGCTTAGGAAGTACATAAAAGTATATCTCTGGATAATGATATAGGAGACCACAATAAATATAAGTTACACGTTCGAGGTGCTGTCAGTTATGGTGGCCAACCCGTAACTCACTCACTTAACCCTGGCTGTATGTTTGTCTTTTAATTACAATTAACAGGGCAGACGAACGTTTTCAAACTCTGGGAGGGAGGGAGGGAGGACAGAGAGGCTGTAAAGACATGGCTTGTTCTGTTGACTGGAGAGCCTGGCAGCGAAACTAAGCCAACTCTGTGTACGAGCCTTCGGGCAAAAGGGGGGAAATGTGTCTCTGTACACGGGAAAAGTTTGCATAAAACTGAAACCACTTCGTTTGAGGGCCAAAGGCCCTTGTTTGGGGCGGGGGGAGGTGAGTTATCTTCCCAAACATCTCTGGAGCGGTAGGTTGTTAGCAGGCAGTACAGGAAACTACGTTCCACAGCTGTTTGAACTACACATAAGAGGGGACGCTTCCCAGAGTCTGTATACAAGAGCTTTCCACCGTCTTTTTTATAGCTTTTTTTTTAACAAATCTACCTGTTTTGTTAGTCTTTAAAGTGCTACCAGATTATTTGTTGTTTTTAAAAGTTTATCTTGTACAGACTAACTCGGCTGCCCCCTGAAGCTCCCATTAGAACGTTAGTCCCCCAAAATCCAGCTGCCAGGGACAAACAAAAAAACTAAACTAAACTAAACAAACGCCGACCGAAGAAGGCAATGTGCAAGCAAACTGGACTGAAGAAGAGAATGAGTGAAAATGGACTGACCTGAGCTGTTAATTGGATCCTCGAGAAACATGTGTGGCCGATGCTGGTACTTTCATAGCCCCGCCGGGGAAGTGGAGGGAATATCCAGGCACCAAACAATGGCTGAGTGGAGGAGTGAACCCCTACATGAGGCCATATGTCGCCGAGGTAAATCGGGACCCCAGGAAGGACCATCTCATTTTCGACCACGGAATGATGGGACATGGGGGGCTTGGACTCTATGGGACATCTCTGGACCATTGTGCGCGCCTCAGCAGAATAAACTATTATCCTCCCTCCCCCCACACGCGCACACCAATTGTCTCGCTCGATGGCATTTACCTCCTGGCTTTAATCGTCACTTTGCAAAAACTTCCCTATTTTTTTTAAGTGCAAAGGCAGGTACTTGGCGTGGGATACTCTACTGCGGCCATGGAGTAGGAGCCGGCTGGGGAATACGCTAAGGGAAGCGAGAGGAGAGAAGTGGCCGTAACTTCACCCTTCTCCCTTTTCTCCTGGGTTATTTTGGCGAGAACACAATGAGATAACACGCCTTGAATCTGCCCCATCTCTCCCCCATTCCTATGGTAAAATCTACAAAGACGCGAGCAGTGAGCGGTGCCTCTAAATCTATGTAGGGAGACACAGAAGGTACACGTTGTGAGACCTACCCGGGTCAGGGGGGCTGAAAGGTCACCCTGCCTGGCTAGAATAAAGCTGATGGGATAGAAAAGTTGTCCTTTCAGTGAACCCGGTATTGCCATTTACCCGAACTTCAATAAAGTATCTTTCAGGCTCTCAACATGGAGGCGTCAGGAGGCTAAAAAGAGACTATGGAGCAGGCTGCTTGTAGAGAGGGACAATCATTTTTTTCCCTTCCCCCTGCTGCCTGGCTATATAATGCATTCATAATCTCCCTCCGTGCCAGGAATTGTGTCATGGCCAAGTCTAAAAGGCTAAGTAAGATGCTAAATAATACTCAGCATCAAGCGGAGAAGAGGTGAGAAAGCTAAGTTAGTCTCAATGAGCTGGCACAGAAAAGTAAGTGCAGGAATGCAAAGGCATATACCTACACGTGACTTTATTTCATTATATTAATTATTATTATTATTAGTAGTAGTAGTATTAATTATTTCATACGCAGGCCATACAGTAGAGAACGTGATTCATGTTTGTTTTGCTTCCTTATCGGACACACACAGAGAACACACACAACAACAACCACAACAACAACAAAAGTCGCCTCGCATTCACTGCCAAAACCCACATAAAACAAAAACCAAACAAAACCATAAAAACCCACCCACCTTCGTTATATTTCAGCAAGTTATGATGCACTTTGCAAAAAGGGGCGAGGGGAAAGTAGATCAAACTTTGAACAGTAATATTTCCACCTACTCCACCCCAACCCCCCACTAGGTTTAGTCTGCAGTACTAGCACAAGTGGGTTTCCACTGAGAGCGAGAGAGCTTTCCTACGAGTTCCCAGCGCAACTTTGTAGCAGCACCATTCATTATTGCAAGGTTAGCACTTTGTAGCTTTTCTTGTCTTTACAATATATATATATACATTGTGGAAGGTGTCTGAAGACACTGCCTCTAGCCTCTAGTAAAGGGAATAAAGGGTCTCTTTTTCCACGAACTAAAGAGCCCTAGGAGAATGCTTTGTTACAGATTATGGAGCTATTTTACTTTCTTTTATATAGTTGTTTTTACTGGTAAAATGTGTGTGGATGTCTGTTTCAGGCAAGGCATGATAGGAAGAGGAAAAAATACACCACACTCATAATACATAGCTCTGCTTGGAGGGGAAAATGTATACAGAAACAAACTGGGTGTCTGTTTACTATGGGAACATTTGTCTCCCATTACATTAATGTTGCTAAACAGGAGTGGAAAAAGCTGGTGGACTTTACATGTACAAGTTCTATGATAAACAACAAACATCAGCTATATCCCCCTTCCAGGATCTCTCTCACAATAGACTCTGAGGCCATGACTGGCTTAAGAGAGGGCTCTACATGGTTTGGGGAGAAAATAAATAAATACAGACCATGAAAAACAAATGAAATAAAAATCAAGGTGGCGGAAAGATTCCCTTCCCCTCAACCCTTTCATTCAGATGGAATAATCTCTCTTCTGGGGAGGGTGACAGAGAGCTGGCCAACTAGGCTAATGCAAGGCATTGGGAGAGTGTTAAATGCTTGAAGAATAAATGTCTTTATTCAGGCCTGCCTAGAAATCTGACCTCCTTCCCCCATGTTATTTCAGACTGGGACAGTAGTTCTGCAAAGTGGCAAGTGACTGGGGCCTAGAAACCAGCCGTGGATGCATACACAACTCTTGCAGTTACCTCATCCTTCCAGGAAAGTAAACAAACATTCAATTTGGGGGACACATTTCTTGCTAAACTTTCCACACCACTCTGCATTTCAGAATCCAAGAGCAAGCCTGCCTTTTTGCCAAACCTTTCCCTGCCTTTGGAAGAAGATTCAAAGTAACCCATTACCTTTTATGAATGAACGGCTTCACATAATCTGGCAACAACAACAAAAACAACAGCAGAAGTATAGAGAAAGAAAAAAAAATCAGAAGACCCTTATATTAGGGAGGGGGGCACCAAGCACGGATGAATGATATTCTAACCCACATATATCAATGCTCCTTTCTCAGAACTAGATCCCCCCCCCCCACGTTTGACTGAGAGAATCTGAGATTGAAACACAGTGACTAAGTTGTGATGTCATAAAATTTAGAGTACAGAGTTATTTTTACATATTTGTTTAGACTAAATTGAAGCAGTACCTCGTGCACATGGAATTAAGATTACAATCCTAGGATTATTATTATATTTTTCAGAGCAAGGGGAATGTTGACAGTAAAATAAGCCACCAGAGATTAAAGTAAAACTAATTCACACTCACTGGTTTATTGAACACTGGGACTTTCACATACACGCTAAAACTCTTTATTGCAAGTTTACAATGATCATGTAAAATCAGTCCAAGAACACAAAGAACCACGACAAAAAAAAAAACCTAGCTACTGACTTTGTTTAAACCTCGCTCTTTTTTTAAATATGCCACTATCCTCCCCTTTTCTGCCCCCCTTCTCCAATTTTAAACGAACAACTCACCCCACCTGGTTGGTGTGATTTTTTTTTTTTTAGCCTTTTTCACATTTATACAAAAGAATTTCAGAGCTCCATTTTATTTTCGCTGGAGCATTGTGCATGTGTCATGCAGAGGGCAAATAACTACATTCGCTTTTTTTCTGATTATTCTTTAAATTCGTCTCACAGAACATTGGCCTCTCTGCTCCCCCCCCTCCCCTCCTCCCTGCCTCACCCTTAAAAATAAATAAAACCCTGAAATGGCGTAAAAAACCCGCAGGTACTCGGTCACCTGGCTTCATGCTATGTAACATGCAGCTAAAGCTTGTGGTCATAGGGAAGACCTCACTGTTTTTTTGTTTTATACGCACAGGAAAACTACAAGAAAAGAACCAAAATATATATATATATATATTAGATTCTATAAATAATCAGAGTCAATTTTTGTGTGTGGGAGAGTGATATTGTTTATAACCTTGTGATATCGTCTGCTCGTTGATCCTGGTTTGTACCCGGCGACAGGTCCTCGCTGGGAACTGCGTTAGCAGCAGAAATGGTTCCCGCGGAGGAATTAGAAGGAGCTGAGGATCTGACTTTGGTATTGGGCAGCCTGTGGTCTTTTTTCCATTTCATCCGCCTGTTCTGAAACCAGATTTTGATCTGCCGCTCCGAGAGGCACAAGGAGTGGGCGATTTCGATGCGCCTTCGCCGGGTCAGGTACCTGTTATAGTGAAATTCCTTTTCCAACTCCAAGACCTGCTGCCGGGTGTACGCAGTCCTGGAACGCTTGGGCTCCCCTCCATTGTAATTCGGATTCACTGGAAAAGCAAAGATGAGCATGAATAGAGAGCGAGAGAAGCAGACAGAACAGAGAGGGAGAGGGGGAGAGAGAGAGACACACACACACAAGAAATCTGGAGTGGCTCAGGAAAAAGTAATCAGCTAAATGGGTTATAAAGAACTTCTGGCAGCCCAAGACTTTCTATTCTAATAAGAAGGGGTTTCCCTGGCTCCAAAGACTGAATTATTTATGCACCCCTCACAAAGCCTTCGGAGTTTCACACATACATAAGAGAATGAAGCACATGGCTAAGACTGCCCAGACTAGGTTGGCTATAAAATTTATGGTGGGTGTAATTACCCATTCCGAGTCGTAAATCCAGCTCAATTGTGCTAACCCAAAGACTCTCATGGAAGGGAAGGAAATAAAAAAAAAAGCGAGTGAGAGCGAGCGAGAGCATGGTGTGAAAAGAGAAAGGAAGACAGAGCAGAGGGAGAGGAGAGAAAAAAAAGTTGCCTACCCGTACTGACGTGGATTTTTTTCATCCATGGATAGACTATAGGTTGCTTAGAAGCTGTGTTGTTAGGATGCTCGGGGTTTGGCTGGTTGCAGGCTGGAGGGGCTGGGGAAGGAGAGGTGGAAGAACTGGAAAGAGCAGTTTGCTCACAGAGCTGCTGCGGCTTTTCTGGGAGGTGGTGGCCTCTTTGCGTTTGCCCATGGCCCCTTTGGTGCGCGGCTGGGTTGCCTGGAGCTTGGATATTGGCACAGCTGTACTGGCGCTCTGGGTAGTTTGCTCTTGGTGCTGGGTACAAGTCCTGATGGTGATGCTGAAAGCTGGACTCCCTTGTCCGGCTGTAATATTCCGGACTGTGGTCTGGGATGTAATTATTTTGCGAATATTCCTCGCATGGAGGAAATTTCGGATCGATGTAGTTAGAGTCCATCAAATAGGAGCTCATGATCATTAATTTCTGGAGTGGAAAATAATTTTTCTCGCTTTGTCGTTTTTCTGCTCCATAAAGCCCTCCTACAAGCGGGCGACCCCGTAAAGTTACTTTCACCATGTGACTCCCGCGGCCAATCACACCAGCCAGGCGAGTCCCCGGATAAGGAACCAAAAGCTTTTTCAAAATGTATCCAATTTGTGCGTGTGCGTGTGTGTGTGTGTGCGTGTGCGTGTGCATTGTTGTTGTTTGCTGTTGGTGTGGTCTCACAACTGGGAGCAAAGAAATCAG
>JANRFK010002741.1:7707355-7721165 GCA_030068395.1 Apalone spinifera | reverse complement strand
AGGTTAAGTGCCCTTGTCAGTAAATGTGGTGTCCCCCCCTCCCCCATCAAGGAATATTGTACACATATATCAATGGGTGGGGGTGGGGTTGGAAGAAAACCAGTTACCTGAGAGCTAAAAGGAAACATGCAAATCATGGCTGAGTAATTTAAGAGTTCTCTGGATGCTCAAGCGACACCTCATTTCCTTGAGCACGGATAGGATCTATTTGTGTATTAAAGAGCATAGTTACGCCGCCTTGCTTCCCACTCAGAAGCCAGGAGTGGTCTTGGAGAGACAGCCCATTGCTTTGCTTTGCAAAACTACTTGGTGTGTTTTTATTCCTACTGGCTTTTGCAGGGTGAGTAGGCTTTGGGTTCGCCCTTCAGAATTCTGCCCTTCCCAAAGTTCCATGGGACACACGTGCATGACGAGAAAGAAAGAAAGAAAGAAAGAAAAATATGGTTCATAGCTCCACAACCAAGCAGAGAATTAGTTTCCTTTGCAACCTCCATTCAAAAGACCCATTTAACTAGCTGCTTTAAGGGTGTGCGGGGGGGTGGGGAGGGAGACTGAGATATCTGTAACCTATATTTTAAAAGGCTCCCTCCCCAGATGTCAGGATAAACAGACGCCCTGTGCAGGTACAAAACCTGGAAACCGATTGCAAATATTTTGGAGAGTGCAGTTGTTGCAATTAAGGGTTTTATCTATGGCTTGCACTAGGCAGAGGGGCAGAGGGAGTCGGATTAATCCCTTGTACTGCTTGATAACAATTATAGCTGAAAATCATAGCTTGCAGGGCATCGCCATATTTTACTTGATAACAATAAAAGTGACACATAAAGTTAACTGTTTATGTTTTATTTATTAGACTAAACGTGCCAGCGGTGTCGGCGGCTTTTGGCTCATTGCTACAGCTTTTATGGGGTTGTAAAACGCCATAAATCAGTCACATGAAATGGTTGGGGCTTTTTTTGTGTGTGCTGTTGGCGGAGACTTCTGCTGTTTCTTCTTTTATATGAAAAGTAATAATGTGATTTTATTATTATTATGATCCTCATCGCCAATCATCATTATTATTCAGCCTACCTCTAACAAGCCACCCCCACGCCTGCCCTGGCAGAGGCAAAAGCTGTTTTGCACTTGAGTAACTACCTTTTAAAATGACATAACCAGTATTTGAGGATTTAATTAGAACAGCTGCAATTAAGGGAATCAAAGGAGAAAGCAGAACTTTACAAGGCTCTGGCATCGTCCATATACTCCCCTAGAGACGAATTTGTGACTCAGATATTCACACAAATTCGATTCTACAGGGTCCATATAGACGACTGTGTAATTTGGCACGTGTGGGGTTGAGGTTTGAGGGGGTGGGCGACGCTTGGAAATAATACTCTCTGGCTGGAGGAAAGTTGGAAAGCAGGCAAAGACCACTCACTAAGCATGTTGCTTCAGACGTTTACAGCTGTGTCTTGCATTGCATATGTGTGATTGAACGTCCTGCCTCGCACAAAGACTCAGACCCCTATGTCTCTTGGCACGGTTGCACGTGGAAACTCATTTTTTTTTATTATTACCTAGCATGTAGGGTTTTTATTGGCATGGCTTTCCCATGGCCTAATTGCTCACCCAGTGGATTTACCTACTTTATTAAAGTTAGAGGTGTCCCATCAAGTAGAACGATCTCTAAAGAAAAGTGGCGAGGGGAAGGAGGGGGAAAATCATGCCAAAGACATTAATGGAAATGGATTCTGATATCCAAAACATGGATTCCAATTTATCCAGTAAATTCCTTTTCACTGGCGATATCACAGGCTCTCCAAAACCCTGGACTCCTACAGGATTCTGACCTTTATTGTTCATACTGATGCACAAACTTTATTCCAAGGCTACGGGAATATTGACTAAAGATGTAGAGTTAATACAGTAATTTTAGGTAGGCATGTCTTTTTTAAATATATGAATCCCGGTAAGCCCCAAGTGAGAGGGATAAAAATATCTACAGGTAGTTCTCTACGAAAATATGAGGTGATTATCCTAAACAACAACTAAAGAGTTCAAAAAAATCCAAGGCGCGAAGGTCACCCAAACCAATTTCTACCAACGAGTTACAGACCTACAGTTCCAAGCCTTAAAAAAGCTTTTGGCTCATTGTTCCAGATGGCCAATGGAGAACTGCAATTTTATTTCAATGACTTGCTATTTTTGTAGCCTTTGGACTTAATTGCAAATATTTAAAAGAATAATAATATTTTATTTAAAAGGAGGGCCTGGCCTTTTTGCCTTGTCCATCTAAATTCATTTCCCCCTTCTATTTTGGTTTTCTGTATATTATATCTAAATAATGCATAAAATATCCCCCTTTCCATACAGTTTTCTTTTTCTTTCTTTCTTTCTTTCTTTCTTTCTTTCTTTCTTTCTTTCTTTCTGTAGTTCTGTATTTGAAGTGGAGTTTTTAGATGAGCTTTTAAGTGTTTGGCAGAATTTTTGTCTCCATAAAATAAGTCTGCAAAGACGTGTTAAGAATAGTTGTACAAGAATCTGGCTCTTTTGTCTATAAACCTCCCCTCTCACCCCTCTCTCTCTCTCTCTCTCTTTCGCCTCAATTTCCCCAGCCAACACAACAATGTCGACAAACAGTTTCGGACTGCCAACGCCAAGAGAAATATAGCCCCTCGAAAAAATAATTTCTGGTCTTTATTTCCTTTTCTACACAGGAATCAGGTTGCAAAATATAGATCTGGTTACCATTTCAAGAACATTTTTGAGTACAAAGCGCCTTTCTGACAGTACTGAAGAAAAATAAGTCACTATTGTCTCTGCGGATTCATTGTCTTAGCTATTACCATACTGACCGTTTGGTAACCTGTACCTCAAGCCATTAGCAATCTGTGCATCTTAGAAAAATGAAGTACCTATCTACTGGGGTTTTGTTATGCAAGGTTTAATAATAATAATAAAACAGCAAACCGCACACTATGAACTATCTCTTCTTGAGATTCAGAGGAAGGAAATAAATTTGAGTAGAGTTTTATTTCAAGCATTTAAGGGTTTATTTTAAGGCGATTATTATACAATATGTTACATTAGTGTGTGTGCTGTGGGGGGAAGGCAGACAGTTCCTTGCAGGAAAAAAATAGTTGCTTTTTCTGTGACATATGCAATGACATGCAATTAATTAAATTTTAATTTTTCTAACAACTTGAAAGCAGTAAGTGCAAAAAGACCTTTTTTTCTTTTTGTTCCTTCATAATGCAAATAGACAGGTCTAATTTATGCAAAGAAATATGCAAATGTTTAATTGATTTTTTCTTAACTCTGTTGTCAGTAAAAGTAATGAATCGGCCTAAAACGATTTTAATAACCCGAGCATGTCACCAGAAGTACTAGCCTTCGCATTTTTCTTTTTAGGCTCTTTAGTCTCCGAATCTGTAATAATGTAAATATTTACCCCTTCTTTCTAAAATATTAAAGATGAATTCCTGTTGTTTGTTTGTAAAAAAAATATGCAAACCATTTTCTCAATCCCTCTCTTTCTCTCTCCCCCTCCCCTTTTTTTTTTACTCCACCCAGGAATTCAATTTTCTTCAAATCTCGTTGAAAGTGGCTTTTTAAAAAGTGGGCCCATTTTAATATTGGTTAGACAGCGTGACCCGAATTTCACCTCAACTGTTTGACTTGATCCAATAGGTCACTGCCAAGGAGTTATTGATGGGGGAACTCCATTGAAATTTGTCTCCTCACAAAGGGCCTTTAGATCTTCTAGCTAGTTCAATAACTAGTTATAATGTAGAAGGGGAAAAATGAAGCCCAGAGGCAAACTAATTTGATGTTTCATTTTTATGCTGAAGAAATTGTTGGTTTTCTTTCTCTCACCTCCCCCCAAAACCCCCCTGAAAATCTAGTTTTAAGAACCCCTTTCGCTGAGAGGCGATTTGAATCTGTATTACAAATCCCTTTTTATTAGTGTTGTTATTTATATGGGACCTCAGTGCATGAACCCTTCAGAACCTAAGCTATACAGAGGCCTAAAAATAACTTGCCGCTCGGCAGGAAACAGGCTTTTGCTTTAAAAAAAAAATAGGATTATGTTTTAATAGATCAAAGTAGCCAGGATGGGTAAACAACCTCTATGTCCATTCTTTATAACTTCTCGTGTGATTTCACGGAGGTGGAAAAGAAAATATATGTCTTTCAGGTGTAAGAACTAGGAAACCATACCTGTTAAAGATGGTCCTTAAAGAATAACTGGGGTTTTTTTTAATGAAATTAACTAATAAACCTGGATCAATATAGGGTTTTTTTATACTTTTATATAATATTTGCTTGCCTGCAATGGTCCACATAGCTACAATGATCACTTCTTTTTTCTCTCTCCTTGAGCCCCTTAAGCCCTATTTAAAAGGCTGAAAATATATATTTTAGTTATAATCAATAGTTTCTGAATACACTCGTCTCTGTATCCTTTTCAGCACTGAGACAAAAAAACCCCACCTTTGATGGAGGATCTTTTTAAGTGACATATAGACAGGCGATAGGGTTTCTCCTTGACTTTTTCTACACAAACAATACCTGTAATGACTCATCTCATGCTTCTGGACCATAGGTTAAGTTGAAAAGAAAACATTGGTCTTCTACGGGTATGGGAGGGGTGAGGAGGTGCCGAGAGAGCTGTTCAGTGGGAAGTTAGGTGGATGTTATGGAATGGTATGGAAATATATACACACTTTAGACAGCTCTTGTCCTGTATTATTCTAGAAAGCTTCTTCTTGAGTGGCACTTACTAGCTTAACCCATTCCGCCTCGAAATCCTTCCCCAGAGTGAGCATATTAATAATTACAGAGGGTGCGTTTCTACCCGTGACAGCACCTCACTACTTCTCACAAGGACTTTGAAGACAGATGCCTAGAGCAAAGGGGTTTGGGGCGTAAGCCCCCAAAGCAGCAGAGCGGGTGAGAAGGAGGGGACTAGAAAACCATCCCAACCCGCCCAGGTTCCCCACCCGTACCTCAGTTTGAAGGGTCAATATTAGAGTTGGCTACGTTGTCCTGACCCGCATCTCCCTTCAGGGGACTCTGTCAAACCCTACTGTGCTTTCATGTCCAGAAAGAGCCTCCCTCCAGCATGTCGCCCTGCCAAAATGCCTCCTCTCCCCCGCTCGATTCCCTTCTTCGCTGGCGCAAGGGACAACAATTCGGGCGAAGTGGGGGGGTCACACTTCCAGGCGCCCTAGCACGCTTTGGCCGTGTAAACGGCAAAGGGAAAACGCCGATTTCTGACTCGGAGTCTCTGGGGAAATAAAAGGCCTCAGGTTGCTAGTCACTCCTGACACCCTTCGCAATTTAAAATCAACTCGGTGGTGGGTCTCTCTGGGGATGCGAAGCAATCACGGGACACTTTTTTAAAGCAAAGGGCAGCAACAGAGAACCCTTGGGGTTCAAATGACCAGACTGCTCATCCCAGAGATAGCTCTGAGATAGGGTGTAATTAGATGAGATATACCAAGATTTTCCTCCATCTAGGGTATAGACTGGCGAGCGCTTGAATCAATAGCTAACTGTTATTAAAACCTTACAGATATCAATTCTCCTAGCCAGTGTGATGCATAGAGCTTTTATATTTAAAAGGCACAGGACTGACACACACATGCACTATATATAACTGCACATTTACACACAGTGTATTGTGCATCTATATACTCTGACCATGCATCGGATATATTATGAAGTGAAATGTAAATATTACCTATCCCGTATCTAAAATGATGTTTTAAAGTATTTTATACCTATTCATATCTCTGCCTGTGAATGTTTACACACACAGCTAACACACCTATATGCATACTTCACACACACACAGCGACGGACCCACAACTGTGTGTGTAGAAATGTTGGTGCAGGGTGATGAACACAGTTCTACGAGGCACTGGGAGTTAGTTAAGGAGGACTGACGGGGAAAAGTTGGCTGCTGTGTTGACTTGACTCTTCTGCTTCCAAGTGCTATCTGTGGATAGCTCTACCCATCTCGATTTTCTGTCGATCACCCCTCTCTGTCCAAATATCTAAGGCATAAACACACAACCCTGGTGTGTACTAACGAGTCAAGACGACACAGGGAATTCTGAAGAAACCTTTTAATTGCCTTCAGCTTCCAAATGAGATATCTGAATGTTAAAAAATAACTTTCCTTTGGCGATGAAGAATGACAACAATGGACCATCATGGTTGAAGAGGAGTTTCTTGTTATCTATAATGTTTATTTTTTTTCCACTAGGGTACTTTCAGTTTAATCTTGCACTGTGCCATAAACTATTATCTTAGTTAATCCCCAAGGTGACTCCATCAAAACCTTTTAATAAAACGTTTATTAGTTCCCGTAATTCCGAGGGTGGGCGCGTCAGAGCAGCAGGCAGGACTTAACTCAACTTCGGCGGCTGTGGCGTGTTTTAAAAATAAATTCAAGAAGTGTAAATAAGTGTGGCTCGACTCATCCCGCCGATTAGAATTCTGCAGGCATTGTCGTTTGCAGCAGTCATTAGTCAAGTCCACAGAAGCCAAAGGAGCCGCGGAGTTGGACAAGAGAAATCTCAGGAATGATATACAGAACCAGGCCTCTAGCATCAATTCAAACCTGATAAGGACCCGGCTGCCTTATTGCGCGAAGACCGGCTCAGCTCAGTTGGGCCTCCGATGCGTTGAATAATGGGTTCGAGTCCTGGAAAGGCTAAAGGGGTTTCACACCCCAAACCTGGCCAAAGGACAAGGTAAATAGCCAGGGGACCAGAGATAGACCCTAACCTTCCCCCCTCCCCCCCCCCACGGGATGGGCAGGCAACAGATGGGTGGGATTCCACCCAGAGTTTAGCAGCTGGGACTAGCTCCAGGAGCAAGGGGAAGATGAGGCAGCAGAGAGCTCATCATAATAGGCCCCCTAGACCCGCACAATCCTAGTTTAAGCAGCCATTTGGAATAAGTTAAGAAGAATTAGGTAGGAAGTCAGGCAGCGCCGCATGGCAGGAACCTAACATAAAATATCGGTTTGTTCATACTTCACTTCTTCCTTTACACATGGACCAGCAACTTTGAGCCTGGACTGGATTTTTTTAAAGCTTTATATATTTTTTCTCTACAGAATTAATTTCGACAGAGACAGGTACCCAAGAAAAAGCAGAGACAGATGTAACGTGTCACATTGTGTCTATGGGTAAATATTTCCCTATCCCCCGACATTCAGATGTTTTATTCCTAGCCAAAGGGTCAGGAAAGCAAAACTAATGGGGGGGTCTTTTTGTTTTTAATTGGAGAATGTCTATTAGATAATTCATTGGCCGCGTTGGCTGAATGCTGTCTCTCTCTCTCTCACACACACACACACAATGCTATTTTATGGAAATAGCACTTTTCACCATGCCGAGGAGAGAGAGACAGAGAGGAAAAGACTCTGAAAGATACTCAGTACTACTACACAGAAAGAAGTTAGCCTTCAGCGCGGATTATACACACACAGACGCTCATTTTTACAAGGGTGTCCAAAATGGATCGCTTTGATAATCGGTTAGTTTCTGGCTTAAGTGTATTTAACCAGATGTAGCACTAAAGAAAACATACAAAAAATCTTACTCTATCTATCTGCCTACTGATCATGTACCTAACCTTTTCGCTCTCTGAGTTCCGCAGAAAACTGCCCAGTGTGTGTGTGGGTTTCTATTTTCATTACTGCGAAGCCTGTTTAGAGCACAAATCGTAGTCATGTTTGTAAAGTATGGTTTTCTCCTGCTGGATACCATACATCACAGCCACAAAAGTACACAGTATGGAGTAGAAGGAAAGGGAGAGGAAGAGAGGGAAAACAACCACCAACTTCTAGCTTGTCTTTAATTACATAAACCCCTCAACCTAGCGGAATACTCGAAAAGGAAACCTAACGCAAGCTCTACGGGATAAATCGGACTATTATTATTAACAACAACAATGAAGGCTGCCCACCGCCCCAGGAAACGTTCACTTGACCTCTGTTTGGGCTATGTTTAAGCAAAATAAGTTCAATTTTTTTAGGGCAAATGGAGTTAACAAGGATTGCGAGGCCTGAAGACCGTTTTTAGGGAGATACTTGGGGCTACATATATTTCCACTGCCTCTGCCTTCACACGAGGCTGGGTCACCAGGCAAGAGAGACAACCATTTTTGTTTCGTTTATTTTTTTTGTAACGAGAATAGTGCAAATGGACATTGGGCGTAATCGACCATTTCCAGATCTTAGCACGAGATTATTTAAATTTTTTAAAAAACCAACACTTTTTCCCCCCGAGGTACCTTAGGGAATGGAACTAAAAACAGATCTGTGGAATTTACAACCTTAAAGACACAGACCCCTCACTTCCTGTGATTAGCGACAGATCAAAACGGACACCTACCTGCGTTTACAACCCTTCTCTTCCCCCTCCTTTCCTGACAAGGGGAAAAAAACCTCTCCTGTAATAAAAGTCTAGTCAGCCACCCCTTTTGTGAAAGATGAAACAAAATATAGGCACTCACGGCTTGTGAGTCTAAAAAACAAGGACATTGGTTTTGTGAAAGAGAAAGAAAGAAAGAAAGAAAGAAAGAAAGAAAGAAAGAAAGAAAGAAAGAAAGAAAGAAAGAAAGAAAAGTACTTACTGGTGTTTCTCTCCATTTTGTCATGGCCAAACCTACAGAAAAGAAAGTTTCATTTTTTTAAAGAAAGATACAATAAGCTAATGCCCTAACATGACCATCCATACACGCCAGCCGTGGGCAGACTAGAGCACTTTGCAAGTTGACTATACTTCCTTGTAGATTACACTCCAGTTCATGTTACCTAAACTCAAGCAAACTCTAATCCTGCCGCGGACAGAAATAAATAGAAAGGTCAACAGTAGCAGCTCTCTCTTCCCATGTGATTATTTTGTTGTTGAGACATGAATTAGAGAAATCTGTTAAGTGCCAAGAGAGGATTTTGTGTGTGTGTGTGTGTGTGTGTGTGTGTGTGTGTGTGTGTGTGTGTGTGTGTGTGTGTGTAATATGTCTTTATGGAGCTATACTAAAGTAGAGGAAAAATGAATAAGATGCAAAGTTAAGACTCTAGTGGGGGGAGAATAACATGATATTTCTTCATTTATATCAAAATATCTTGCGCCTCGGCTCCTCTCACGTTTTGGTTTGGCTAGGAAAACAAACATGGAATTTTAAAAATAATATAAGCAGCAGTCTCGTGAGTGGAACAATGAAGAGAAAGTGTGTGTGTGGGGGGGGGGAGTTGAACACACTGGGGAAAGCTAGCCATCTCGTGAACGGATAGGCATTCGTGCGAGGGCAATAAGGGAAAAAGGGAAATCGCACGTTTACCAAAAATCGGTAACTCGGAATTCAGCGCTGGACCGGGAAAGCCCCGATCAAAGCATCGTTTGACAGGAGCGCGCTTTTGAGGATCAGATGCTAAATCGATACAATCAATCCCTCCGTACTATCTGCATAAGCAGATTTCTGCACCGCGCTTCGTAAAAGAGAGAAGAAAAGGGGGAAGGCGATGTTTAAAAACCACCGGGAGAATAACCGAAGCCCGCATCCTACGACCACCTCATCCTTGGAGTGCACCTTATTTTAGCTGGTTAATTTAATTTCTTCTTTCCACCTCCCTTTTTTCCCCCAGCGCCTCGCTAACCTTATGTTCGGAGGCATTTAGGACCCGCTCCTATGGGCCACTCGCAGGCACCATGATATCTTATAGCAAGAATTTTTAATATTAACTTTTTAAAAAAATTCCTACGGTAGGGAAGTGGCCAATACAAATGTTGACTGTGGCTATTGCATTGATCCTGAAACATAAAACAGTTTTCAAACAATGTCATTCGCCCTTAACAATCAAAGCGGCCAAATCTGCTGAAGAAATGAGAATAATGTACCGGCTACACTGGAGAGGTTTTTTTTTTTTTAAATGAATTATAAAACCTATAACCGAAGGAAGAGTTAGACAGTGAAAGACCCTCTTGAAAGAATATAATCTACATCTCAAGTCGCACCAAAACTTTCTTCCTGCGTAAGACACGCAGAATCTTAAATTTCTTAATGCCCATAACAAATCTCAGAGCATTCTAGACTTTCTCAATACTATACCAATATTCACTTTTAATACCCTGGATAATACCCGGCAACGTACTTTTAGACGCCTTGAATGGTTATTTTTCATTACGGATGTAGCATAGAAAAAAAAAGAAAAGTGAATTACATGCGCTTTAGTTTCATTTCCCCTTTCTTTCTTTCTTTCGAGGACAACTGGAAAATATTCTTTCCTTCAATTTGCCTTGCTTGGGAATTTCATAGAATCATAGAACACTAGAACTGGAAGGGACCTCAGGAGGTATGAGTCCAGTCCTCTGCCCTCACGGGAGGACCCAGTACCATCTAGACCATCCATACCAATTCGCTTGGGAATATTCAGACCTGCCCCTATTATAAAACCTCCCTACTTTCTCTTTGCTTGGGCATCCTCTTTAGAAGGCAGATCAAATATGGTGGCTGTAAAGGACCAGAGAAAACCTTGCTTTAGGGCTATCACATATCTCTGGCAACTGCCCGCTCCAAACCTTTCCTATATAATCTTCCGAAGGGGATTAAAAAGTTATAACCCTACTATATTTTTTAAAACATGGAATGAGGGTCTCTGAACAGCAAGTCTTGTGCAAGGCGAGTACAGATGTTGGTTGCGTCTGACAATAGATAATAAAGTATCCCAACTGTCATAATAGGATGGAACCCAATTATATGGACTCGCAGTTGCTGCAGTTTTGGAGCTGCTAACTCATGGTTTTCTGTCTCCTTGGTTCTTGTTATTTTATTTAGTTTGTTTACCTGTAACATAAATGTTCCCAGGACGCTATGTAGGATTTGAATGTAATAAAATGCCAGGAAATGCTGTTATTTCAACGCCATTTCCCCCCTCCTTTCCCAAAACAGGTCGTTTCAAATGTGGAGTGTGAATATTGTGCAGTAATTTCAGTGAAGTAGGTTTTAGCTCTATTTTAATTCCGAAGCAGGCAGAGTGCCTCTGAACTGCAAATATCCCAGCCTGACCGCACACAAAGATGAATACAGCTGAGCACTGTGATTTAACCTGGATCGGTGGCAAAACTTATTGTATTTCTGTTCCAATTAAAAAAAAACCTCTCAAAACGGTGCAACTTTAGATAACACAACAAGCTCATGCTAATGTTGGGGGGAGGGGAGCAAAAAGGAAGGTGACTGATATGTCACATTCGCTTCTGCTACTCAAAACATGTTTAATTTTTTTGTCTTGTTTTTAATCTCTTTTAGGGCGTGTGCAACCCCTCCCCCCTTTTGACTGGCGAGCAGTGGGTCACGTGACTCCACTCTGCGCATGCCTGGTGTGGTCCTTGGGCTAAAAGTCCACAAATCTTCCAGGCAAAACTTTCCATCTTCTCGTGATGAAATGTTAGCCCACCACATACACATTAAGAAAAATAATAATACAGCCACGAGTCATAGGGATGGGAAGGCAAACACTGCATTTCTCATAGCACTTCAGAAATATTTAGCTCTGGAGGAACCTAAATTAAAAGTGGAGATTTCACCGGGCAAGAATTTCCCCTCTTGGAGAAAATGAAATGACCCGGCCAATCTGGGCCCCGGATCAATCTTGTTCTTAAAGCGTAAACAAATAATGGATTTTGTGAATGCGATCTCCAGGTGGAAACCAATTGAATCAGATTATTTGGGCGAGAGAAATCCTTCCCGCCTCTGCAAATCGGAGTTGAAACCCAGAGCTCTTATCCCTTGCAACCACGACCTTCAGAAGTGCCGCTTCTCCTTCTGAAGAAACTTCTTAACTCGAGGAAAGTTTGGGATCTTGGCGCTTGAGAGAAAAGGGCATTGTCATACCCAAAGCTTCTGGGAAGACACCGGGTTAGTTCCAAGGGGGGGGGGTCCTTGGTAAAGGAGGGGCATTGGTCCCGCTAGATATTAAAATAACATTTCTATATGGAGAAATGGAGGGAGAAGGGGAGGTTTGGATATGCCTCCCCGCCGTCACAAAGCTTGAATACAGTTAAGCCTCCGGCTCTCCGGCCTATTCACTCCAGCACCCCCTTTGTTGTGTTATTCCTGGACCTGGAACAAGTTGGAGGTCCTGCAAGAAAAAGCGGGGGAAACCCACGTGCGGGCTCCCCCCTCGGCTTGCCTCGAGGCCCACAGCAGATGAAACAGCTGCGCACCTTCCGAATTGCCCAGCGGTTTGCAGGATAGAGTTGCGCTTTGAGAATCTAGAGTTCTAAGCGTTTGCTGGCTGGGCGTCCCTTCCCTCGGGGTTTTTTTTTAACCCCCTCCCACCTGGCCGAGAGCGACTCACCGATCCGAGTTTTGTTGCAGAGAGCAGGCCAAACCCATCTCAGCTTCCCCAGAAGAGAGCTCTCACGCCAGACCCCACCGCACCATGAAGGGATCCTAGAGCTAACCCAGTCGTACCCAGAAGTGGGGGAGGGGCAGAGGAATACACATATGGCTCTGGAGGGAGACTGGACACGCAGCTCTTTGGGGTTGGAGGAGGGAAAAAAACAGACCATAAAGGGAACACCAGAGAACTGCTGGCTTCAGAGCCTTTTTGGAAAAATCTGGTCCTAATTATGAGGCTAGGGTTCTGGAAACTTTGGCCCATCATGGAGAACCGGGTCAAATTAAAAAAAAAACCCAAGAGGTTGCAAACAGAGATCAGCCCCATGTGGTAACTACTCAAAAGTAAATAAAGTTACACATAGAGTAAATGAGGCCCAATGGTTTTTTTCTATAATGAATATGTAGGAGCAGATCTCTGTACATACACCGCATGACCGTGTATGACCCTTTGCAGGCTGAATACACATGTAGGGTGATTTATGGGTGCATGGACTCACGTAGTATCTACATATACACAGACGTAAATACTGGACACCCAGGGGTTTTTGGGTAGAGAAAATAAGCATACACTTCAATAAGAACTGCCCCTACCTAGAGCTCTACCGTTGGGCTGCTCTTAGCACGCCCATGTGAAAACCTGGCCCCACTTAAGGCAATGTAATTTTCCCAGCGGGATGAAGATGTCTGATGTCACCTCCTCCTCTACAGAGAGCAACCTCTTTGAAGGCGCGTGGGAATTCCCCAGGCAAGGTGGAGTTTCGCTCGGTGCGCTGCGAACCCGGAACGACTCCTCAGGGCCTCGGCAGTGAAGGGGAGCAGAACCGGGCCCAGACCTTCCCGCAGCCCTCAGCAAGCCTTTCTGCCTGTTAGCAAGGGGTGAATCTGTGTCCCCACGCCCATCACTAGGGGAGGCGTCGTTAGGCCTGAATCAAATTGAGCTCAAGTGGATGTGGGATTGCGGGGTTGTATGAAGGGGACCAGACCTTTGATCCGAGCCCCACGGACTGGGCAGCTTCTTTTAAACATGTATGAAGATCCTAAGTAACATCAGCAGCACCTACGTGAAGGCAACTGGCCTCCGCATACAAACAAGGGCCTATGGTCACAGTTCTTGCTTTTCTGCCAGGGGAGGGAGGTTACAACCTTCCCAGTGGAGGGAGGATCCTGATTTTCCAACCCCCTACTGAAAAGGAAGGCTGTTTTCTCGGAGGAAATCCTCCTTTTCCCCCCCAGGAATCCCCGTTTCATGCAGGTTTGGCAGACAAAGACCCTAAAGTTTAATGAGCATTCTCTTCCTCTCTCTCCTCCTCCTCCGCTGGCTTCTTTTGTGGCTGTACAGCATGCAGGATTGGACCCTTTGGGTCAAAGGCCAGCTCCCAGGAAGCTCCTATTAAGAATAATGGGT
>JANRFK010002741.1:7675958-7697419 GCA_030068395.1 Apalone spinifera | reverse complement strand
CCCCCCCCAATAAAAATGTACTTCCTCGCCCATCATTCAAACTTATTTCACCTACGGAATATTTTGTACTTAACTCAAAAGCAGACCTCGCTGCACTTTATTATGGATATTTTACACTCTCGATGTCTTTTAATTAGAAAGAGCATAACAAGCCATATTTGCTTGCAACAACTTAACAAATAAAAGGCCTGTAGCGGCAACTGTGAAGGAGCTATATTATTGTTTTTATGGGGCCATAAAAAAGGAGCTGAGCCCCGCTCTGCTAGAGAGATGGTCGTAAAGATGGTTCAGTTTATTTAATTTATATCTCCAAGCTGTAAAACTTACCACTGTGGGAGTTCATACGCTGCATCCAGGGGTATATTTGAATGCTAGTTTTTTGCTCTTGCGAAGTATTCCTGCTTTGGTCACTGGTAAAATCCTGTGTAATTGAAGTCTGTGTATTGTGTCCCATAGAATTTTGCCTGCAGCTAGAAAGCATGTCTTTTTCTTGGTAAAAGGCATTAGATCCATAGTCATAGGGTCCTCGGCTGGAGCTAAATACAACATTATCTTGCGGTGAATAAAAAGGAGAAGAGTAAATCCGGTTTTGAGCAACGGCGGCTCCATAGGTAGAAAAATGCCTGACGGGGTCATAAGCCGTTGAATTGAGGGCTACATTGGGTAGCACATCTTGGCCACCGGTTAGATGGCAAGATAGCGATGGGTTTGTAAAATAGGAATTCATATCGTCCTCTATACCTAGGTGTATGATTTCTTTAATATTTATTTCTGTCTCCAGTTTGTAGTCTGAACTAGATTGTTATAGGGAAGGCTCTACTCCAGGACAGACAAAATGACAAAGTCAGCTGACCCGGTGTGAGCCAATAGGAAGCTAGATGTCAAGAAAGGGAAAAATTGCTTTTGCTTGTGTTGATTCCCCAGTTGAAACTAAGTATGCATTGAAAGTAAGTCTTGAAATTCTAAATATAAGATGGTGTGGAAGAAGGGGAGCAAATATTAAGTGCTTAGGGGAGATTTTGAAGAGGGGGAAACTCTTAGGGAAAAACAACTCTGAATTAAATTTGAAATTTCACAACCAAATCTAACTTTCTCTCGCTCGCTCGCTCGCTCGATCTCCCTGTCTCTTTTTATTTCTTTTTTTTTAACACCGAGCTTTGGAAGCACGGTTGGGTTTTTTTCATATTTTCCTCATATCTGCTAACCAAATAACACCAAAATTCCAAGTAATAAATCTCAGATGCACACAGAATATTAATCCATAGATTATTCATCTTTCTTCGTTTTCTCGTGGAGCATTGGTCAATATTATGAAATCAAGTGCTTATGTTCTTTATGGAGAAATATTGCATAAAGGGAGCAAAAGAAAAAAAAACATGGCGACTTCTCAACTGATAATGTGGCTTTTGGAGCGTTCCTGAACTATAGATTGGGGAGAAAATCGCAATTAAAAGACAACATTCCGAATTCACGTTGGTCTGGAAGTTAGATGTTTTCTTTTAGTGCAGTTTGGCATTCCTGTCCTGAAATTTCCAATGGGTGGTACTGTTAGAATATATTTACATTTTCAATAGCAACCACAACAAAACTCACGCTTTTCCTGTTTGCAATTTAAGGACATTTTGAGGTGTTGGTGGAGCACTGCACTTGTGTTTACGTGTGCATAAATTTATGCTTTCAGATATTTACCACAGATTTAGGAAACTTCCTTTGCAAATGTTTAGTTAGATGAAAGAGGATTACATTATCTCTTCTCTGGGTGAATTGCACCTAGAACTAATTGAAATGAAGGCAGCTAATCTCATTTTAATTTCAATCCAGTCCCATAAATTGCTCCTTCAATGTAAAACCTACCTGCTGATCTGTAAATATTGCAAGGTATATTCATCATTCTCGTGGCTTGCTATTTAAAAATTCAATTATGCTAGGAAACCCTTGGCCTTTCCCTCCCCCCTCCCCTTCACGTGCACATTTTATTTTAAAATTTAGAGATTTTTGTAAAAGTCTGGTGTGTTGCAGCCTCAAAGGTGCCTGGTAAAAATTCGAACCTCTGAATGTGGTTTCTTGCTGTTAGTCAATATACCTAATTCTTTTTTTAAAGCGATGTCTCCCCTAAAAGATTTTAGTTGACAAAGAAGAGGGGGAAAGCTATATTTCCCCCCAGCTATAACAGGAACCCGGATGCCAAAGGATTTTATGATCTTTTTCCTCTGTGTAACAAAGCAAAGTAATCAATGGTGGCAATAAAGCCATAAACGGAAAAAAAAACCCTCGTGTATTCATCTTCTATAACATTAAGGCTTCCCTTGAGTGTCACTAGGAAAATAAAATAAAGTTTCTAACCGAAAAAGAAGATAGCTAGAAGTACACACCATGGTATTTAGCACATGTTCTGTCCTGCTGACCACAGTTTGGCTTCCACCCTACAGTGCTCAACTTCTGACCAGCTTAATACAGATCTCCGGATTATGCCCAATGGTGAAGGTTTCCCCCAAACGAAGTTGGGTTTGCTTCCTTGACGCCCCACTTTTCTCCCTTTTCCCCAGTCACTGCACGTGGGTATTTATGGAAACCAAACACCACGGGACAAAAAAGCTGCATGTGTTATCCCCCTGGTGTTGACATGTAGCACACCCAGCCACATACACATGCAGATGCATGTGCCTGCTGGTAACATATATGTTACATAGGTCATAAGTGGGAATGTATGCATGTATGTAGATGTCCTATAGGAACAGGCTCATTGGAAGCCATGGTTACTTTGGAAACCAAAGACAGCAGTGATATCTGCTGTCACATATGAAACTGGACAATAAACTGATTTGAATGCATGTATGCATGAATGAATGGAGACTCTTTGCTTCCTCGTGGTATGATGCCTTACCTTATGTATTACTTATGGTCCAAATGCAAGGGAGACTACATTGAAAGTAGCAGAAATCCTTGGAAGATATATGAATCCAGCCCTAGATGGGTTTGATTCATGTGGCTTCTTTCACCTATAGAGCTGCAGGGAGAAAAATCCCGGTCTTGTTAAAGTTTGGGGGCAAGTCTTTGCTTGGAGGGATTAATTTTTGGATAGGTGCTCCGGAGCTGTTGTATTAGAGACCTGGATGATAGCCGTGGGACGAGAAGTGGAGAAAGTTAAGTGTTTTATTACTTCTCTAAGCAGAGGGCAAGGCTTGAAAGTCTGGTCGATTTATAGTGAACAGAAAACAGCTGCCGTAAAGAAACTTAAAATAGAATGCCTCCCCTCCTGAAAATATCAGGCTTCTTGGGAGAAAGAAAAAAAAAAGAAAAGAAAAAAAACCCCTCCTGCAAATATAAACGAAGCATCGTTAGTTTACACTCATCTGATTGTACCCCTCCTTCTAGCCTTTTGAATGCATTGGGGGTTTTATTCCATTTTTTATTTTAAACAGGATTGGGGTTTCTCGAAAGTATTTCATCAAGGAATGTCACTAGCAAAAAGGTATTTATTTTTTCCCCCGTGAAAACATGTACAGGGAAATATTTAGGGCTATTTCTGGTTAAATTGGTCTGCAAACAATTATGTAAACTCATCAGCAGAAGCAAGAACAGATGTTTTATTAAAACTGCTACACAGCAGTGGAAATATGCACAAGTCCTCGAGTAGTTCTTTAATAGCAGTTGCTCTTTGTTCCCAGAAAATAAAAAAGCCCACAGAAATCTGAAATAACATCCATTTCTCACAAGTCATATCCCCCCCAGCCCCCAATACACAGACACATTTTCCCTCTCCTCACTCTGATGTTCACAGGGGAAAAAAGAAAAAATATGTGTTGGGAGAATTTTTTCTCTCTCTCCTAGCTATAATTAGCGAATTGATGAACTGATTTAGAAAAAGTCTTCAAAAAATGCAGTCCAAACACATGTGTTTTCTATCCCCACTAATTACTGAAAGGAAACAAACCCCAACCCCAACCCCCCCCCATACACACCCTATAGCCTTAATAAAACGCTACTGTCAGGTTCTTATACTGCTTAGATCCTGAATGCAAATTCAGACGTCTGTTTGTTTGTTTAAAGAGGGAATGGGTTTTGTTGTTTGGTACAGTCAGACTGACCAATAACACAATTGTAGTCCAAAGCAATCCGTCTGTGAGCCAGCGCGTTGCCTGGCTGTTGAAATCGTAAATACAGGTTGTGCCTGGGTGCTTTTAATATGCACCAAAAGTTAATATGGTTCAGAACTGTTTACTTGGCGTTCCTGCGCAGTAGGGCTATCCATGTTAGCATTCTCTGTAGGAGCGCCGCGAGGAAAGGTTTGCATTTTGAATCCCCAGATTAGAATTCCACGTGTGTGAGAGAGGCACTCGAGAG
The DNA here is from genome assembly GCA_030068395.1 of Apalone spinifera. Lineage (NCBI taxonomy): Eukaryota > Metazoa > Chordata > Testudines > Trionychidae > Apalone > Apalone spinifera. The sequence goes on along the minus strand of JANRFK010002741.1, from coordinate 7,693,075 downwards.
AGTGTTTACAAAGAGAGTTTATGTTTTGAATATATGTGTTAATTATAAATATAGGTATGTGCATGTCTATGCACTACCTGTGCAATCTGTGCATTATATAGAACGAATGTGTATAGTCAAACTAGAAATTCTTCTTGCACATACATACCTACATATAAGAGAGGAATGCATCAACACGCGTATAGACACACACACAACATATAAACTAGAGAGAGAGAGAGAGGTGCGGTGCATTTATAGCTGAGCTGAATATTATCTCATTGTTAGAAGTAAACACGTGATGTCGTTAAATATCTTCCTAGTTTTAGCTCATCTCGCCTTATGTATGTTCTCGCTCTCTTTTTTAACCTTGACATATACTGCGCACGTGAGTTCTTGCCTTCTAATTATTTATATGCCTGATTTTTTTTAGAGCAAGGGCTTTCCAACTTAAATATTGCTGCTATTGCAAAGAGCTCCCATAAAAAAGAGAGAGAGAGAGAGAAAAGCGAAAATCTATTTGGGGATGACTTGACACATATGTGCCATGGGCCACAATTTCCCAACCTGAAATGTTTTTGCATTGTTTTGAGTCGCTCTTCCCCCTAAAGTTGTATTGCAGCAATTATACCTTAGAACGAAGAGTCTGGCAGCTAGAAGAGGAAATCTACCCTCTCCTGCAGCCCTTCTGTTCAGCGCTGGGTGCACTGTTCAAACTTTATTTCAGTGTTGCAGACAGATAGTTTTGAAAGGGGTAGGCTCTTTGGCAGGTTTATTTGCCACTTCAAGGCATCTTCTTGACAAAGATGCACAGAATAATAATTAGCACTAATAGCATTCTTTCTTTCTTCTTTTTCACTTCTTTCCTAGAAGATAATTATAAAATAATAATAAAATAATAATAATAAATAATGCTGCTATTACTACTACTATTACTATTACAGAAACGCCATTTCTGCAGTCCTGCATGTAAGTGTGTATAATATCTCTAAAGACGGTTTATAAAGACGCTATTCATTGTAAAGTGTATCGCAAATTTGGTATAATTAGAAGGAAGGGCCATTTCTGCACACCAGCCATCTGTTGAAAGAAAGAAAGAAAAAGAAAGAAAGAAAGATTCTGCCTCTCGCCTCAGTATTACCACCCGCACAAAAAAAAAGTTCCTTCAAATTTTACTTCAAAATTGAAGAAGAAAAAAAGAATAGTTCTAAGAGAATATGAGGGCATAGTTTTCTCAGGTTTGCCACCGTCATTCCGTAATATCTGCACACTTTTCCAGGACCAAAAAAAAAAAAAAAAAAAGAGAATTCTGGAAACTGTCAAAACACATGTCTCACAAGCAGGAAACGGGGATATTGGGGGGGGAGGAGAGAAATTAAGCTATTTAATTTATTCTCTTTTTTCTCCCAAAGTTTGAAGTTCTTTCTGACGTAGTGGAGCGTTTGCTTATAGTCATTTGAATTCATATTGCAACTGAAATCCAGGGTTACTATGCCTGAAATACTATTACTAATCTGTGGATTTTTTTTTTCCCTTTACCAGATTTATTGGTGGCCCGCACGCCTCACAAAAGAAGCCAGAATCGAACCCTCTCCAGAAATGGAACTCCCTTTTGTCTTAAACTGCCAAGTAACATTGTTGCTGCTAAAATTAGCTTCACGTGCTCTTGTAACGATGAGTGGTGTATGGATGTAATCCAGTTTTCAATGTCACAATCACGTCAAATGTTTGATAATTAAATGCACTTATGAATAAATATTCTCAGGGCTGGGGAAAGCCCAACGCGTTGATCAATGTAAAATAATGGAGTGTTGCACTGTGTATCTGCAAAAGAACCCTTTGTAATCCGAACAGAGGGACAATTGTGTTGTTTTATTTTGATCTAGGAAAATGCATTTCTCCGCCCGTTTTCTAGTTTGAGGGAAGCGTACATCCGACTATATCGCATGCAAACTCCTAGTACCCCTGCGCATTTCAGAAAACGATTGTTTAACCTGGCTTTTCTGTCTGGTTGCCTAGAAATAGACCCTACGATCATGGTCTGTGGATTGGGGATTTGGTGGCGGGGGAGGGGGGAGAGTCTCGGACATGCAAGAGAGCTGCATGTATGACGTCACTGCGATGACGAGAGCACTGGTTCCTAGCTAACATTATTAAGAGTATTTATAGCTATAGGATGCAGCAATGCTCGGTGTGCAGAGTACAAATAAAAGGAACGCCGTTTTATTACGCTCTGGAAGGATAACTCAACAATGAAAAATAGTCGTCATTAACTATAGGCCGTCCCCCCCCCCCCTTTATTGTTCGCCGATCCTAAAGCAGAAATTTAATCTTAGGTCGCACGTACAAAATAATAATTCAGGAAACAATATTAGTTGCTGCCTTTTAATGATGCTTTTTTTTCTTCTTCAGAGGCGATCACTTAGCCAGAATTAAGCTATATATTTGGAGACAACCTCGGTGCTCTTTTGTGGAATTGGATACATTTCCATTGTCTTTAATCGAGCCACAATTTAATAGTTCAGGATTTGCTTAAATACACTCATATTTTCAAGGGGGATATGTTTATCGTTCCCCGGTTGACATGCCTTATCTATTTTTATGAGTCCACGTACATTGGAATGATTTAAAACATGGTAACACGGAACGAAAGGGGCTTTAAAACAAGAAAGGAAGAAAAAAAGGAAACTTCTAGTGAATAGGGATAAAGTGCAATGGAGGAATTTCAAACAGCTTTTAGAGGCCAAACTTTTTGAAGTGCTGTTCAGTTAGTACTTTAATGGGGGGCCGTTTATGGAAGTTGCAAAGGGCGCTGGAGAGGGAGAGACGTTGCGGACTCTTTTAAAGTTTCCTTGCAAATCCGGCTTTTATTGTAGTCCAGCATTTTGCAAGTAGTCAAGTAAGAGTATTTTGCCCACTCCTCCCCACCTCACCCCACCACCCCAACCCCCCACAAAAAGGCACCAAATTGCAAAATTGCTGGCTTGCAAGTTTCTGTCACTTGGTGGCAGTATACAAAACAAGTAAACAAAGCGTGCAGAAATTTAAACACTCTCTCAGCTCAGGAGGGAGGGCAAAGAAATTCTCTACCTGTGGAAACAATAGCAACTGTGCCACGTAGATCTAGGGGAAACACATTATTTCAACGCTAGAAACATACAATGGGTTTGGGGTGCCTTCCCCGGAAATCAACGTTCTGAAATCTGACCAAACCGGACCAGACTCCTGGTTAGAAAGGTGTGTCCACATGCGACAGACAGAAACAAAACCAAATAAAAACCTGGAACCACTAGCTACAGTCTCAGATTCATGTGGATTTAAACATCCGTTTACCTGACTCTTAGACCTTCTTGCTTGTCAGCTATTTACTTCTGGTTTCTGTGGATAACTGAAAACACACTGAGATCTCTGAAGAGCTTTCTCGGTCGGTATATACACTGCGACAAAGATATTTATCATAGCTCCTTGCAACCATATTAGCTTTAATCTCTAGCTCTACCATTCTGCCTGGTGCTATATCCGTATTTTATTTTATTTAACTATAAACTGGACACATTGTCGATAGAGATACACTGTTTAGCATCACGTTGTTTCACAAAGCTCTGAATTGCTCACATGTAACAAGGCCTTCTGGATGACACTGAAATTTGCAAGCGAGTGTGTTCTATTTTGTTCTTAGTGGAGCTAGTAACAATAGAGCTAACCACCTTTCCTCCCAGAAAACCAGGAATTCCATGATCTCTCAGAGTGAATCATATTCTGAAAAGACTACATTCTTCTCTAATTATTTTATCTCCCTACATTCACCAAAGCTTTGATTTTGTCCTTTGCAAGGAGATCTTTAAATAGCTTGCCTCAAATATTTCTTTCTCAAAAGCATTTGCTGGACAGAATTTCGAACATACACATCATTTTTAAATAGCATTTATTCGTGTAGTAATGACCCGGATAAAAACGCCACGGAAAATCGAAATTATGAGCTCAGTTATTATTTACACTTAACGCAAATGTTAGTTGCATGTCACATCTATTTCAGGATAACGTATTGGCTATATTCATTCGTCCGCCACACCTCCCAATTATTATCATATGCAAAAGTTTCTAAAATGGTTTTGCAATTATCACTGTACTTATACGTTTACAACAAATACAAACCTATTTTAATATCGTAGCGTTGCAACACACACACAGTCGCACATTGGAACATAATCTGTACGTGTAGTTCATAATCTTCCCTTAATATTTTTTGCCAGTGTGCAAGATCAAATCTATAAAAAGATTTCTCATAATCTTATCCTTAGATAAAATTATGATCCGATACATATACATGTAGTTAAAAATATGAAAGACTTTCCATTAAAATGTAAATGATGCTGTCCCAAACACTCGTATTCATTATATTATTTATAGAACCTAAATGCTCGTATTTAATATATTTTATCATTAAATTAAAATATGAACATTTAGGCCAACATAATTTGCATTTCAATAATGTTGTAGAACCCTGAACTTTGGTACAAGCTACATCTGTAGAAAAGCTGCTAGAACAGGTCACTAGCATGTGGTTATTTTATTATAATCCCGCCTCTGTACTGATGCTATAGATAAAAGAAGCAATTTATTTCCTCTGTTTTAGTCTGCAAAACTCTGAGAATATAAATCATTCCGTTATTCCTTTTATACCTCCTAAAATGTTTCTCAGCATCGCCAGCCTATGAACGATGACAATCCGTCAGCTTAAGTAGAAAATCAATACATCAAAAATTATTTTGTGTACCCGATTCCAGGCCTGGCAGTGGTTACTGTAAACAGTAAATGCAACTATTGCAATAATAGAGCGAAAGGAGAGGAATGGATATTCGGTCCGATTCACCACAACTCAAACGCAGATGTATTTAGTCTGGAACGCTTAAAAGACACTATTTCTGTAATGACTTGATTCCAATAAACAGTCATTCTTCGCTCATAAAACCTCTTTACGACTATACCGATTGCAGGCAAGGGGCGAGACAACGAGTTTTCAGGAAACAAACCGACGACAAAATTGTATCCCTGCCTTAAAAAAAAAATCTTAATTCGGTACAAGCCAACAGATTGGTCCCTGTAAAAAAGTATTCTCCGAAAGACACGCTACAACTGTGTCTCGGAGAAACATTTTTTATTATTATTATTATTTTAAAATACCTCTTTGGTCTTACCAGTCAAAATATCTTGGCGGTGTTGGTTTTGTTTAAACAGGCCAGAAGAAGATAATTTTCAGAAGGAAATGCGGGCATAGATCGGTGGATTTTAGGATAGTAGGATAAAAAGTGCCATTTTTAAATGTTATAATTAGAACTGCATATTACATATATAAATCATTACATATATATAGCAAATATATATATACCGATTTTAATATATATATATATATATATATATGATTTCTATGCCTTTATGTGAAAATAAAGCAAATTAAGACTCACTCCCCGATAACTTAAAAAAAAACACTTATCACGTTAGATATGTATGTCTCCAGAGAGAATGAAATACGCAGGAGGTCATTTATTTCTATATTATTTAAAAGCAGAAAATGCTAACTATGTCACTAGTGGCACGTTTTCCGAATGCTTCGGTTCAACTTGAACACGGAGTCCTTTCTAGATGCCTTTCTGCAAGGTTATCTTTGCACATATTGTATTAATATTGGGGGGGGGCGCAGTAGTAATTTATAAAGAAACAGGAAGCAAGAATTGTTTTTGTCACCCCTCCCCCATGCCAGCCTTTAGTCTCAACAATGTCTGGCTTATCTTTTACTCGGTGTTGTTATTTAGGCACATTTTGTTGTACTGTAACTTTTACCGACAGGGGAATTTCTACTACAAATCTAGAGATTTTCTTTTTCACGAGGGGCTGTCACGTCAGGCAAGAAAAGAGATCTATATTGGCGAAGGAAATTAAGTTAATACACGACAGACCTTCTTAAATTAAACCAATACACACCACATAGATTGTACTTTCTTTTGAACGAGTCACTACATGAAGGGGGAGAGCGAAAAGGGGGAAAGTAGATTTAAACTGCATAGGCTGGAAAAGAAGAAAAATACTTGGAGGAATTAAAAGGCAGGCGAGAGATTGAAGGCCGGATAAAACCTGCACCTCTACAGCATTTGAAACAAAGTTGTACTCAGCACAATGTGACTCAACACAAACCCCAAAATAAGAAATGTCCCACAAGAAAGGTTTGACTCTACAAAGCAGGGAGCGGAATAAGCGTATTTTGAAATGGTTCCTTCAGAGGCGGGGGAAGACTAACCGCCGGGATATTTTTTCAAACACTATTTGGACCGGAAGGCGGAGTTTTGTCAACAAAAGACGATCTCGATTTTTTTTTTTTAAAAAAAGGGCACTTAAAATAAAAATTCAGGACGCTGAGTGGAAGGCGCCACCCCCCCTCATTTCAACCATTTGCTGAAACCCGGAGGGGGGGTGGAATGGGCGAACCAGCCGGCGTCTGCCGCACACAAATAGAAGCAAACCCATAATTGCTCATTAAAAATGGCACTAAAAAGCCTGCCTCGGCACTTCCTGGATGGAGCGGGGCTGTTTGCACTGCGCATGTGCACTGCTTGCCTCTTATTAAAAGTTTGCACTGGGATTATTTTTTATTTTCAGTTGTTTTGGGGTTTTTTTTAAAGTCGCTTCCGGGATCTCTGTGCTCTCCCCCGCTCCCCCCACCCCAGTCCTTTCGACTCCTTGAGTTTCCCCAAGTAGGTCAGTTGGGGTTTTGAGGCCTTTCAGGGAGGCCCCCCCACACACACACACACCACAGCACCACCCCTGTTAACACTGCAGTATTGTACATGGACAGGCAGACTGCAGTACGCATCTGTCTGTCTCCAGTAGCCGGCTCCCCATCGATGTGACATCACAACCCGTAAACCCCTTCCCCCCACCCCACCCCACCCCACCCCACCGAATTAACTACATTCGTGCCCACCCTGGCCAGACTTTCTCATCCCCCCAGCTACAGCCCTCGCCTACCCCTCGCTCGCAAAACGATGCATCATTATCTTTAACACTCACTGCTATGGATCATTAGTTACACATTTTAGCCAATAAGGGAACACTTACCAATGTTGCCTCTCTCTCCCCCTCTCCCACTCTTTCTCTCTCTCTCTTTCTCTCTCTCTCTCTCTGTCTGTCTTTCTGTTCCGCTGACGCTGTGGCTCAGCTCCACAGAAACATTAAAAAAAAAGATGGAAACAAAAGCAAAATAGTTCTTCTCTGCTTGGAGAGAGGATGGGGGAAGCTTGGGAAGGCATCTATTTTTTTCCCTGAAAAAAAAAAGGTATTTACAACTCCTTGTGCCCCTCAGCCTTACATCCTCCAAAGGCAATGCGTTTTGCCCCTAGGGGTGGAGGAGAGGAGGCGGCAAGCAGACGGAGCAGTAAACTCATTATTCCCAAAATGCCCAAAGCAACCAAGAATTCCACCCCGAAAGGAGGGGGGGAAATCTCGATTTTTTAAAAAAAATAATCATCATCGTCATGCTAATAATTAGGTGGGGGAAAAAATACCATCCTACCCCTGGCACTGCTTGGACTGTTAAAGGAAGGACTACTGCGAAAGAGTCATAAGAGAAACCACAATAAAAAGTTCACGTTCATGGATGGAGTCCACATGACTTCCTGCGGCCAATCCAACTTGTGATTCAGTCGTAAACTTTTATTGCTTAGCTGTAAATTTTCTGCAAACAACCAGGAATGCGTTGCATTTTGTGACGAGTGCAAATGCTCTCCTCTGTCGCCATGTTTATACAATTCTTTCTTAATATTAGTAATTTTCCCCCTCCTCTCTTCACCCTCCTCCTCCGAATTAAAGCAAGCAAATTAATACTGGGTTTAGACGCAGGCATCTATTTTTATATGGATACACACGCGCGCGGCAGTAAGATTTTAATTTTCCAGCTCCAGTGCCTCTCGGAGCCTTTCTTGTTTGTTTGGCCAGGGAGAGGTGGCCTTCACAAAGCAATGTTTTCATTCTTATTATCGCCAATTAATTGGGCGGCGCAGCGAACTCAACATGGAAGAAGGGTGTTTTTTGCAGAGGCGGAGATCAAAGGGGGTGAAAATGGAGAGTTTAAAAAAATAACATTATAAAACCGTGTTAATTTTCAAGAGGTAGGAAAAGCGAAGAATAAGTTGCACTTTTTTTCTCGCCCGCTCCCCCAGCTAACTGACTTAGACGGTGTAGTAACATCCTTATGCGATGCAATATCCTTAAGTAAGGGTGTGGCCCCTTCCTTCTGGAGAGCCCACACAAATTGGCTATCCTCAACCCTCCTTCGGTCCTCCCAATTCTGGCTCTTTTTCATGAGCTAATCGCCCTCCGTTGCCTTGGGATATAAAGCTTGCTAAATGAGCGAAGTTCGCCAAATAAGAGTCAAAACTGGAGCAGCTGGTGCGGTATTTACCCATAAATTCCCATGTTTTGACCTTAAAAGTTGATGTGATTTTTTTTTCCAAAAAATAATAACTTCCGATCCAATTCTACATTTTCATTGAGGGATTTTTTTCTAATAGCTCTGTAACTAGAAATACTTGTTCTCAAGGAAATACTTGTTCTCCTAAAAGTCTGGTCTTTTCGTTGACTCGTGAGATAGGATGGACAGGAATGATACAGCAGGCGATATTATTTTTCTGACACTTTTTTATTTGGGGACTTGTGTAAACCCTTGAAAATATAAATTTGGAGTCAGCCAGATTTTTTTTTATTGTTGGTCGGGTAGAGGCCTTGATCATGTGGAGACATCCCCAAGTCTGCAAATAGACAGCCGCAAAGATAAGACCTGCTGGTTTCGAGGAAATACTCCTCTTTCCCCCCTTTTTCCCTTGTTGAAACATTTTACAACCTCAACTGCTAGCTTGAGGGCCAGGCACGGCAGAAAGCTTTGGGAGGAAAAATACATTTTGTCGCAATAACTGAACCCACGCATTAGTCACTTATTTTCACATCATGCTCACGTATTTCCAGAGTTCAATTCTGCAGGTAATCTTGGTTTGCTTGCCTTCTCTCTCTCTCCCTCTCTCTCTGTCTCTAAGTGTGTCTGACTGTCTGTCTGTCTATCCGAACAACACAAAGGTTGTAATACAACCGGATGGAAGGGAAATTACTTTATTCACTTTACAAACCACCAATAAATTTTATAACAGGTAGTTAAAAGTTACGAGGGGGAAGCAACCACTCCAACAGCTAGAAGAACACAATGCTCTCCTCATGTCCTAACGAGCAGAGCAGAGAATAGAATCCACACAAGCGAACAGGAAATTTTATCTCTGCAAGGCGCCGTGTAACCTGTCCGACACGTTCCCCCCTCCTCATCCCCGCAGTCGAAAACCATCTAGCTCATGACTCCAGTATTTATTTCTCCTTCCCTTTATTCATCAGCTTTGTCTAGGAAATTAACCTCTCCGTTCTTTTCTTAAATTAAGTATTCGGGAAATCATCCCCCATCCCCACCCTCTTTGGAAAAGGTAAAAAGAGGATCAGTTCTGGGGGACTGGGGTGGGGAGGTCTGAGCAGCCAGAAAATGGGGACGGATTCATTTCTTTCCAAGTTTCAAACTTCCCTTGTTCATCCTCACCTTTTTCAACCCTGTCTCTCTGCCTTTCCTACCAAAACTAAAACTAAAATAAAATAAACGCCCGAGAAATTCGTTTGCCTCTAAAATAGAATCTGCGCCCATTTCCAGAATGAAATCTAAACGAATTTTTTAGCCTAATGGCTGCATTGTCATGTAGCTGCTGGTATGATTAGAATAATAAATTAAGGCAAAATGAGCAATATGCTCGAACTCAATTTTTTAAGGAATTACATTTTTCACAAATCACAAATGGAGATCCGAAGGAAATTTGATTGGCTAATAAAAAGCGTGGAATAGGATATTTCTCACTTCAGGCGGGGAGATGAGCCTAATTTCAGTATTCCTGAAGTAATGATCGTTTCTGAATAAGCCACTTTGTGAACAGCGTCTCTTCTTTCAAATTACTTTCCCCCATAAAATGGTCTTTTCTCTTTTTTTCTCTCTCTCTGGAAATGGAGGCGTGATTACCAAAATAACTGGTTGTCAACGGAAGATGCGACTCTGTTGTGTTGACTAGACAGCATAAACATCCCCCCCCCCAAAGTTACTGCTTTCCTTGTAGTTTCAATAATTTAACTCCTAACCCTTTGATAGATTAATGTCACTACGTAGTGTTCGTTCCTACTAAACTACTTAGAGATGTGGATTTAAATATGATGGATAGACTGCGCATACAGCTTTTTAAAAAATTTTAAACTGAACACTCTGATAAGTTATCCTTCTTCCTCGAACCTCGCGAAGAACAGTGTGCGGGTATTTTCTAAGCAATGGCTTCCTCAAAACCTTAATAAAAAAAGTTTAGTAACAGCCCAAGTTGCTATCTTGCAAAAACTCTTTTAACATTGCCATGGAAGGTGTGAAGAGCATAGATTAATTCTATGGAAGGAAGCGAAAGAAAACTACCGTGCTGTAAATGCCAAAGGAATAATCCTGAAGTTTATACCTCTGTTAAAATAAACCACCCTACTTCATGACTAACCCTTTCCCCCCCCACCCAAGTTTTGTCTACATTCGAAATGGAAAAATCTACAGTGAACCTTATTTTTTTTCTTAGCCCTTCCATGGAAAAAATGAGAGCATAGAATATACGTCCACTCCAGAATATGCAATATGACTGAAGAGCTTGTGTGTACATATATAATTCTAGAATTAAAAAATCGAGGAAGTCTGTAGTTAAGAGAGAGAGAGATAGATAGATAGATAGATAGATAGATAGATAGATAGATAGATAGATAGATAGATAGAGTGTTGGTAGGTAGGCAGGCAGGTAGGTAGATAGATAGATCGATAGATAGGTTCCTATTCTATCGCCAGTCCCCCCCCCACACACACACACACACAAACTGCACTAGAATTCTAGACTTACACATGCATCCATTCTCGTTACATATGCATATACTTTTCCGTGTGCGCGTATGAGGTTTGAACATGAATAATAGGCACAAAATCTGCACTGGTTGCTAGAATTCCATATATTATGTCCAGTGTGTGTGTGTGTGTGTGTGTGTGTGTGTGTTTAGAGCCTGTATGCGTGCATCACACACAATCCGCACTAGATTTCTAAATAAAATATACGCACATTCATATTCATGTGCAGACGCATTGTGTGGTTGTGTTGAACATTTATGTATGCGCCCACACACCACTACTAGAAATCGAGAATGACACCTTTACATAGTCATTTTGCATATGTACATACATTATGTATGTGGGGTGGGGGATTGGGTGGGGGTGAATGGATATACACATCACTATAATTTTAATATGTTATCAACTAGTTCTTCCTCACAAGATACTCCTCACGAGCAGTGTCCAACAGTTCCAATTATTTGAAGCATTTAAATCCTTTAAGCTTGGTGTTTTGGGGGAAAGAATGTCCCAAAACCCCAGTCTCTTCTCCAGACATAGTTCAGGGCATGGGGATGGGTCTTAGGAATTTTCTGCTTTCTTATCTATACTATCATTGTAAACAACCCGTCACTTCCATAAGCACTACTCCTTTATGATGTAGTCCATTTATCAACAGGGAGAAAAAAAAGGGGGGAGGGGGAACACGGTTCAACCAAATGGCGATGGGAGCATATTTATAATATTCCCATTTTACATGGGAACTATAGTAGAACTGAAGGCATCACACTCCGATTTTATTGGGAGAGAGATTCAATGTAGTGTCACTTAGACATTTTCAGGTGGAAGAGAGCTAGTTGGGAGGTATGTATTTATTCATGAAAAGGATTTCGCAGTGTGCCTCTGAACTAGCTATTCTTTGCTTTCATGGCAATTTTCTTCCTGAGATGCTTACCAGGGATTCACTTAGTTCACTATATTCCCATATAATCCAAGTACGTCTTGGGAGTACCTCCGCAATGTGGTTAAAGCATATTTTAATGTACACATAATCTCTTTCCAATCTCTCAATCGCTTTATAACGATCGCTCGCCAGTAGCAAATTGCACCCAGGTATGACAGGAGAAATTCTGAATCCTCCTAGGTTATTAAGCAAAGAAAGAAGGACTGAAGGATATGCTGTACTTTAGATTTGTGGAAGTCCAGAATGTTACACTTTTGAGACCTTTCAGCAGATCCTCCCAGGTAGGCTGGGGGAAGTAAAATGAATATATTTAGGTTTAATACATCTCTCTCTCTCCTCTCTCTTTCTCTGTCTGTGTCTCTCTCAGCTCCCCCCTCCCCGTTTATCCCAAGGAAGAGCTATAGGGAACTGTGAACACGTGTAGGCATGTTCCATACCAAGAGAAGAATTTTAACAATGGATATTTCTGGAAACTTGCAACCTAAAAATGGTGTTCATTTAAAAAAAAAAAACTAGAACTGCATATCAGTAAACAATGCTGCATTGGTAATGACAATAACAGGTTTTATTTCCCCCCTGGCTTGTTCACCATGTCTAATTACCCACATTTATTGTCCTTGTGCCAAGCATCAGACATACCGACTTCCTTGCAATTTAAAAATGGTTCTTGGTTTTGAGCTGTGCTAAGCATTGGCGGCCAACAACCTGAATGTATGAAATATTACTGGGGTCTCACTAGCATCTCCTAAGGAAGTGGGGGGGGGGGTGTATGTCTCGGTGTGCGCGTGTGCCTCTCTGTCTCGGTGTATGAATAGTTTTAAATAAATGCATAACAATTTAGGCCACTCAGCCCTTTTAAAACCTTTTTTTTAATTATTATTATTTCTTTATTTACGTAATGTCTCACGTATACAATACAAATCCACGGTGCCCAGAAATTGGCTTCTGGCAGAAATTGCTACATTCAAGAGTTTGAACACGCAGAACTATGCTTTTACATAAAACAAATGACTTTTTTTTCTTTCCGAGCATGTTGCATGAACAGATAAGTCAAGACAAATAGATAACTATACATTCAGTGCAATTTAGTTCTACACTACTTTATAAGCACAATAAAATAACACAATCCTGTGCGTCCCCCACTAGGCAGTTTTCAGTTGTTGGGAATTTTTTTTCTCCAAGAAAATAAGCAGCAACAAATACAACAAAACCGCATTACAAATACTTTGAAAGCATGACTCCTTCTATAGGTAGTGAAAAGTACATGACAAGGTTTTTATTTTTATGTTTTTATTATTATTAGCATCATTTTAGTTTATGCTACTTAGTAGCTTGCATCAGGGCAAAACGCAGCTCTCTCCTTCCTTTCCTTTCATAAATTCTGAGCAAGTAAAATTTAGGATATGTAAGCCCCTTGTTGGTAATAGATTTCATTATTATTGCAGGTTTCCCTTTAGGTAGTATATTAAGAATTTCGAGTGCTCACACAGTGAAATGATAAACAGTGCCTATATAAATAATGAAATGGTAGGCGCTTAGCCTTCGCGTTTTGGCCTACCGAGACATGGGCGGGTAGGTATTATCTGCATACAGATATGGTCCTATATAGCTACTATGTGCGTCGTGGCAGGTGGGGTCACCCTCCAATCTTCCACGTCAGGCAGGCAGCTACAAGTTAAATGATAACTGGACATTAGCACTGAAGATATATAGATATATAGATATTTTAAAAATAAGCTAAGACTCGCAGAAAGCAATATCACACTTCCCCTTGGCTCATGAGTGGGGGCAAACGAGGAGGAGACGAAATACTAGTCAAACCTATTAAAACAAATATATAAGATGCCTACATTTACACCTCTATCGCTATCTAGATAGATAGGAGGGGGGGCTTTGCTGTTGGGGTATGTGGTATTTGCTTCATGATTGGTTTCTGTTGGGATCCCCCCCCCCTCCGCTGTAGCAGTAAAGCCTATATATTTATGAAACCAAAAATGCAGCTATAGGTATATATATTTATATATATATATATTTAGAAAAAAGTAGGGGAAGTTCTATGACAATAAAAAAGGCTACAACTGTTTGACAGGTAGTTACAGCTGTGTGAGACTCTCCATTCTGTACTCTATAAAAGCAAATGACCGTCGTAAACATCTCGATTTATCATCTGCCATAAAACGAGACTTCAAGGAGCTGAGACATCAGTCCTTGCTTTCTTCTTTTTCCTCCTCTTCTTTCTCCTCTTCTTCGTTCCCTTCTTCCTCGGGTTTCTCTTCGTCCCTGGCCCCCGGGAGCTTATCTTTGTTGTTTTCTTTTTTCCATTTCATTCTCCTGTTCTGGAACCATATCTTCACTTGCCTCTCCGTCAGTCCCAGGGCGTGAGAGACCTCAATCCGCCGCTTCCGTGTCAAATAAGGGTTGAAGAGGAATTCTTTTTCTAGCTCCAGGGTCTGATACCGGCTGTAAGTCTGCCTGCCACTGCGTCTTCCGGGAGCTATAGAACGCAAACAAAATAACTTGTTAGCTCTCTTCTTGTGCTGCTTTTTTTTTAACTCCTTGCCTGAACTTTCCTAAAGACCCTGCTGGTCTTCCCTTCTCTCTGCCTGCAGCCCCTCGTGTTATGAAATCAAATAAAACAAGCTATTGATGTTTCATAATAATAACAATAATCAACCCTCGCCATCTCCCTCCACCCCCACCCTCCTTCTGCAAAATATGCACCTCTTGTTTCCCTTTGCAAATGTTAAAATATATCCTCCCAACTTCTTAGTGTTTGATGGCTTTTGGCTGGGAGGTGAAATTAAATGAAACAAGCTATTTTTTTTAAATGTGATTACTAATCCACCCTCCCTCAGCCCATTCCTCTTCTGCACAATGTCTAACTGTGGTTTCCTTTTGCAAATGGAGTTCACAAAATATATGTTCACAGTTTCTTGCTATTTTTGAGCCCTGCGGATTTGCATTTTTTGTTGGATTAGCCACCTCTGCCTTGTGTGTTTGTGTTCTCTCTCTCTGTGGAGACACATCTACAGCTGTGTACGTGTGTGCATGGGTTACACATACACAGGGATTGCATTTGAAAGCAGCTGCACGAGTAGACATGCATAACAACAACCGAAAAAGATTCTGTATCTGAATCTGGCTGCACACACTTCCTTTTCCATGATGTTTACTCGGTGAGAGAAAATAATCATGGATTTGCTAAAATAGCTTGTAGCTCGAAATTATGACAGACGGGAGGTGATCTATGGCTCAAAGTTGAGACAAATAGCATTTTCCCACTTTCTGTCTAATTTAAGCCTTTTCTGGGCCACAGCCTAAAAGCTTTAAAAGGCCAAGTGGATCTTCTTGGAGATTGGGGCAAACTTTAGTACTTAAATTGTCTTTTAAAATTAGCGTTTAGTAATCTAACTTTCATATGTTTCGAATTAACCAGAATTATAGGCAACACTGAGGTTGGGGGTGTGTGTGGAGAAACTTGTACTTTGAAGTAGTTAGGATTCTGTGCAAATGAGGGATGGTTGCAGTTTACTTCAACAAACAAAGTTCTCTTCAGTCCTTTTTCTTTTCTCCCTTTATCTTTTCCTGTCCAGGATAGAAGAATGTTCTTTTCCCCCTCATCCAACTCCAAAGCTCTGAGCTAAGTTCCCCCTTAAGTTCAACTTTCATTTAATGGTATCTATCTATCTATCTATCTATCTATCCTTTATATATACATACATACTTTATATATACGTACATATATATATATATATGTATATATGTACATACTTTATATATAATATTTCACACACATATGTAAAGTGTTGATAATTGCCTTCTGCAAGTTCCTACCTTTTAGTCTAAGTCTCCAAGCGTTTAAAAAAAGCTCTATGACATTTTAAAGAGCAGTGTATTATCAACATGCAAATAACCTCGTGGGAGCTGTATCTTATTGTCTATCCTCAAGGCAAGCAATAAAAAAAAACAAGTTTTACTTTATTGTGATTTAAAACCTTAGTACGAGTATCACCTTGCTGTCTTTCTAGCAACTGCTGGCTTGCTTGATTTCAAAGGACTTCCTAGGAAGAAGAAATGTTATTACAAAACTGCCCCCTTTTTCCCATGCTTTACAGCTCTGTCTATCTTTTCCATATCTCTATATGAATATAAATAGACATATCAAATAAAGGAAAACAGTTAAAGGAGGAGAGAGAAAAAAAAGGTCCTAACCGTGTGGTCTCATCCATGGGAACATAAGACTGGGAGACGAATTTTGATTTAAATGGCCTTGTCCCTCGCTAGAGTTACTGTTGGAAGACGATTTACAGTCAGGATATTGTACAACCGTCGCCTCTTGCTGGGCACCATAAAGCGATTGCCTTGGTAGAGCTTCATATCCATAGAATTTAGACGCGTCTCCATGACACGCCAGGGCGCATGGATTTTGTTGGTATCCAGAGTTAGAGATGCTGGAGGTTCCGTGGTGGAAAAACTCTTGGACATGGTGGGAAGGGTGTTGGAAGCTGGGAGCCGTAGCGCCCGGACCATACACCAGAGCGTGGCTCCTGCTTACACTTTGTGGAAATCTGCAGTCGTAGTAAGTTGGTTCCAGCGATTCACCGCCTTTGTACTTGGAAAAAAGAGGATTTACAAAGTAGGAGCTCATGACTTTCGCATGAAAAAAAAAAGTCTTGGATTCTCAGAGATTACCGCTAGACTCTCCCTGGACTGTACAAAGTCCTGATGTGAGGGTGGGTTGTTTTTTTTAATGAGCGCTCAAAGACGTTTCATAGTGCCTGAGTGTATATACGGTAGCTCTATGCCTCTTAGTGCTCTTGACTTCTCTTGTATCTGTCGGTAGGTAGAGCTCTCTCTCTCTCTCTCCCTCTCTCTCTCTCTCTCTCTCTCTCCCCCTCTCCCTCTCTCTCTCTCAGTTTGTCTGTAACTTGCTCCTTCCCTTTAACACCATAGGCAAATTCCTCAAAATCCCGATGGTGCGGCGCTTTTACACACGATGTGTATTCATCACTCTTCTACACCAAGACAGGCTAGAAAGAAAATGACAAGGATTTGGGGGGTCTTGAAGGGGGTGAAGGGTACGTGGAATAAACAGCCTTCAGAAGGGAAGGGGGGAAACCATATCTAATGAATGGAGAGGGTTATGAAAGGTGCGCATTAATATCCTTAGGTGCTTTTTTTTTTTTTTTTTTTTTTTTTTTT
>JANRFK010002741.1:7660724-7675809 GCA_030068395.1 Apalone spinifera | reverse complement strand
GGGGGGGGGCGGGCACCCTCTTTAGAGCCTTCCTATTTTTGTGGTTGTTGTTGTGTGTTGTTTGTTGTTGAGAAACCGAAACCAAACCAAACACACAGACCCAAAAAAAGGAGACGCTGCTTCCCCCTCCCCTCCCGCATAGGAGACGATTTGGTTTGATTGGTGGGATATTGTTGTCCTATTTTTAAAATACATACATACATACATACATACATACATATATACACGAAGAGTCTGGGTTATTTTTCCCCCTCTCTTCCTTTTGACCCGACCCTTGTGAAAACTCACCGCTGAAAAGAGCAGGAATGGCATGGTTCCAAGGAAATAAAGTAAACAATGGATTTAAGAAAGCTACTTTGGGAGAAAGAGAGGAGAATGCGACAGAAAGTATGAACTCTCGCGTGTGTGTGTGTGGGGGGGGATCTTTAAAAATCGACATGTTTCTAAATCACTAGACAGTTGTTTTCATCTCTTAATACCTATTTCCCCATGTAGTTTCGCTTCACCATGAATGACCATTCATTGAAACCTTTTCACTTGCCAGACTTCATTTTATGACAGCATTCAGGAACGCAGACCATTAAATATAGCATAAGGCAGCCGACTTTCTCTTACATTTTTGAGGCGAAAAAAGGTTACAAATGAATCTTCCCCGTGCTGTTCTGCAGCTTTTTAAAAGGGGGAAAAAATCAAAAGTCACGTCTATAAATTAGGAAGTGATATTAACGCTCAGCGTGTTCCCTTCAAATATTTCCAGCGATCGCTTCAAATTTCCCCCCTACGTTCTTTCTGAAAATGCAAGTTAATTAATTTCAGGAATGACCTAAGAAATGCCAACTGTTCTGAAGTGTGGAAGAGTGAAATACATATTAACCCAAACTTCCGAAGATATTTCCAGCGTTCCAATTATTGATTTTAGTGGCATGAACTAGTTAAAATATCTGGTGAGACTGTAATTTCGGTGTATTCTTTTTTTTTAAGCAGACATTTTTCAGGAGGGAGAAACAAAACAGCCCTTTTTCATGTGCAGTAGGTGACCCCAAAGAATGCAAAAGGTTGTATTTTCTTTTTCAAAAAGGATCACAAAGTGGAATGTGGTTTTTTTTCATATATATATATTTGAGAACAAGTTTTCCACCATGTCGTAGGTCATTACTGAAATGAAAAGATACATGCAAGGGGAGAAAATATTATCGACAAATTAAAAATCATGATGAACACGGTAGAATTAGCATGTCGAATTTTACATGGGCAAATGTTATGTCTCATTAATCCCCCAAAACAATCTAAAAAGAGAAATAAGCACCTGGGGATATAAGCGCCTTAATTATCAGCTAATAGTCAATGTGACCATTTTACAGGCATAGGATCGACGTAATTCCTACTTCTAAATTCCCCGTAGCTAAGCATTCTATACATGGATATATATTTAATGACTGAGAATTCAAATCGCCTCTTCACGAAATTAAATTATGCGACTGAATTATTAGCTGCATTTTAACCAAATACGCCTGTGTGTGATCCCCAAAAATACACTGAATAATGCAGCCCATTTATCGAGCCGTATGAGGGCTTTACAATAAATGTTTACCTTCAAGATCCATGCAAAAAGCCCGCGCATTAAATCAGTAATGTGCAACTCTCTGATCCTCTTATAAATATCTTGACATTTACAGTCCAGGGAAAGTGCTGTTCTTTGTCTACGGTTTTTTTCCCCCCTTCCTTTTTTAGTGTGTGTCCTTGCGTTCAGTCTTCGGAATACATCTTTCTAGATTTGACTGTATTGTAGGATTAGAATTTGCATTGTATTGTCCTGGAGGTGAGCTATTCTTAATTTTCTGATCCTGCTATCCCCCTCAAAAAATATTATGGCTTCATTCATTTTTCATAAACATGTCTTTGAAAAGGTGTACCTTTTGCTGCCTCGAATAAAAAAACGACTTCAACAAAACAGTTTTCTCGAAAAGCATTTTATACATTTATTAGTGGATGCTGGACTGAGGGGCTGTGCGTCTCAACAGATATAATTAACTGATTTAAAAAAAACCCCTATTTATTGAAACCCTATTTTTAAAAAAACCCTATTTTACCTAAGAATCAGAGCTTTGCTACCACCTGGACAGTTTATAGTGTTTGCTTTTCCGATACACGTTTTCAGTTAATTTACAAGTCTTAGGTGAGGGGATTTATACATATTTGTTTTAATTTGTTTTTCCTACAACCTTTTAGAGGCCTGAAAAGTGCAAGAGGGTGCGTTGTAATTTGATGGGCCAAACACTTCTAATATTGAACAACAGCGCCATCTCGCGTTTTCTTTACCCTAGATATCCAGAGAGAGACAGCGAGAGAGACAGACAGAGACCTCTTTTGTCAAAAAGGAAAAGGAGCGGTTTCTTCAGCATCTACATCAGATTACATCCAAAAGAAAGCCAAAGAAAACTGGATGATTTACTAAACTGTGAATTTACCAGAAGGCACTATAGCCAATAATTCCATGAATTTACCATCTAGCTTGTTATGACACCTTAGAAATACAATGAGCAAAGTGACTGTTTATTCATAAACGAGAGGACAGTATTTTTGCACAGATTATTTCGGGGTCCTTCTTTTTCTGCTAAGAAAACCAATAAAACGCCCCAAAGCTGTGTGTACACGCTCGACAAACAAACGCAGGGTACCGACTCTCCTTCAAAGTTCAGTGCTTTTATCAGTTTTAATTTAGGGGATGGTTCCCTCCCCCCCCCCACCTCTGAGCCAAGGGGGCCTGTGGCTCGTAGTTTGTAGACAAAACATTCCAATAATCCGGTTTCAAAGAGAAGAGCACCCACCTTATTTAAACCATAAAACAATTAAACCCAGACGTCTAGCCAGTTCTGTGGTCCTGTTTTGTTCAATTCTATTCAGTGCGCATAGCAGGGAGACAGAGTTGTAAAACGGGCTTTTTTTTCTCTCCCTCTGCGGAAATGTACCTATGGACAGCTTTCAAAGCTGTAGTATCCTGTCTTTTTTGTGTGCGTTACAAAAGGGCCATTTTTCGAAGCAGGAAAATATATACACAGAGATGCAAGCCATATGCCTAAGGAAGATCCTCCGTTTGAGCATTATTGTTCCATTTACGTACAGCCATACTCACCGCAGGGTTTTGAAAATGTGCTTCTCTCTTTCTCTCGCTCTCTTTTTAAAACACGCCGTATCTTTTCTTTTTTTCTCTCTGTCTCTCTCTTTTTTTTCTTTTCGAAAGTCTAACCCTCTCCAATTCCCCAGCCCGCTGAGTTGTTAGTCACCCAACAGACAAATGACACTTAAAATTATGGGCCAGCATACAGACTTGTACATGAACTGTAACTGCAGCGCGGTTTAAAACAAAACAGCCCATCACCAACAAAAGAAAACCCTCCATGGAGACAAAAGGGGCCATATCCCTCCGTGCCCATAAGCTCCAATGGCATTTTTGCCGGAGTAAAGACTGCAGAACGGGGGAGGAGGGGGAGGGGAAGCGACCGAGGGGCTCTTTGGCACTGAGAGCGGCTTGAATGAGGGGTTCAGAACTGAGAAGCAGGGCTCCTTTCTTTTCAGTGTTAATTTTAAAAAAAGCGTTTCAGTTTCTAGCCACCTCCTGCGAGAGAGGGGCCCGAAGCTGATGTCCACGTCCCATCCAAGGAGGGGAGTTGTCCAATAAAAGGGGTGAAACTTCCTTCCTGGAGAATCTGAAGTGGCCAGAAATCTTAACGATGTGCGTTTTATTATTATTATGAATCGAGTTCGCGCGGACAGATTTAGGAGAAGAGGAGAAGGGAGGGGGCGGGAATATCCATGAACGCGAAGTGGGGGTCAGTTGTGTTTGTTGGCGATGGTTTATTTTGGGGTGGAGGGGGGCACCATTCTTGGCCTTTTAACCCGCACATCGCAGTGGCTCCAAACATAAAGCACAGGGGTTTGGGCGCCGAATAAACCAAGCTGTCCTCTTCCACGTTGCTCAAGATGAGGGGGACCCATTTAAAAAAAGCCATGATGCCATCAAAGCGAGAGGACAAATCAAGAAAGGGAAGAAGACAAAAAAAAAACCCTCTCGAAACGCTAAGAAAGAAATAGTCAAGGGCGATATGTTCTGCGCTCTGCGGATAATAGGTTCCAGATTTTTTATTTCGGGGAAGGTTGAGAAGAGAAAGCGACAGACACCTCCCCAGCACCCCGCTCTGCTTTCGATTAGAAAGATTAGAAGCTGCTTTGCGCGTTTCATTAAGAAAGGCACCTAGAACGAGGCTTTTATGAACGCGCCTCCCCCGCGGATCGGGGTGGGTTTGTTGGTTTTTTTGGTGGTTTTTTTTTACACTTTCTCTCCCCCGCTTGTCCCCCCTTTAGCAGCCTCTGAGCGCCCACCCATGTCTCCCGCAAGCTAAAAATGTGCGGGGGCCGCCTGGCCACCTCTGCGCCACTTACATGGCCAAGAGCCACCCCAACGACACAAACTTGCTCCCCGTTTGAGACCGGTCGAATTGGTCTTTACCTCCCACAGCAAACAATCTAGACCGCTGGGCAGAAGAAAAAGGGGGTGGGGGGCAGAAAAAAATAATACCCTATTGCATTTAGACCGAACAAATTCTCTGCTCCCCCCCCCCCCCCCCCCCCCCCCGTTTTCTTTTTTCCTGACTTTTTCAAGGGTTCCTCCCAGCTCGATTCGATATGACTTTGCAACATTCCCGTCCTCCGAGGTGCACGGAGTAGAGGAAGTCTTGGCACCTCATTGATAGCACAGAAGAGCAGCCTTCGAGGAGATGTGAGAGGAATGTAGCCGCCAGCTCCCTTTTCCAGCATACATATTTAATCTTTTACATATACTTCGATTGCCCGGGGCCATAAATTACTACAATTAATTATCCAAACCTACAAATTTATGGCACGTATAACCCTTACCTAAACGCATTTTGTGATTGCCCTGCTACATACAAAATGTTATGAGCGGAAGCAGCGTTTTTCCTTTCCACGCATCTTCGTTTGCTTCCTGTAGGAAGGTGGATCTCGGTTGCCTGCGATTTTTATCAGTGGTGATTTTTATCAGCGATGTATTCACTGATGCAAGGAGGGGGGTTTCCTTTAAGAATCCGAACACAGTGTTGAATACCATGGGCAAACTAAATTCTAGCTGTTGTTTCTCCAATGGAGTTGAAATAAAAGACACCTGCGTGAAAAGAGGGGGTTTTTTCCTTTTTTTTTTTTTTTTGTAACGTTAAGTATATATTTACATAGAGCTGTGGTACTATAGGAAACATAACAATATTACAGAACAGATCTGAGACAGGAATAAAATACACAAATAAGTACACCGGACCAACACTATGACAGAACATTTTTGAGCCTTCTTCCTTCTTTTCTTTTGTACAAAATATGCACTCACAAAGTCATGAAATTAAAAAAATAAAACACTGGATAAGTTTAACTTACGAAATAAAATACTAAAAAAAATTCAAGTACTTTTCTCTCTTTTTTTTTGTTTTGATTTTCGAAAAGGACCCAAAAATCATTTTATTTTAGTTGCATTTTAAAAAAGCATGGTGCTCCAAACGCCTGGCTGTGTTTAACTAATTCTAAACACCGATCAGCACATTCAAAGTCAGAAACATTTCGAACCAAAGAAAGAGCTTTTTTTTTCCTGTCACCCTCCCCTTCCCTCGTTTCTCTTGCATTGATTTGACTTTGCCAACTTTTATTGCTGTTCTTTATCGGTTTTCTCTTTATTCATTTTCTTCATTTTCATTCTCCTGTTCTGAAACCAGATTTTGACTTGGCGTTCAGTGAGATTAAGAACTCTGGCTACTTCGTACCTCCGGTCCCGTGTGAGGTACATATTGAATAAAAACTCTTTTTCCAGTTCCAGGGTCTGATACTTTGTATAAGGACATCTTTTCTTCCTCGTGGACCGTGCGTGAATCCAATTTGCGACGGGATTGCCTGTGGAAGAAGATTTAAAAAAAAATAGTCAATTTCAACAGCTGACTCCCCCCTCTCCTTACACCCAACTTATTTTTTTGTGGAGAACAAACTTGTTGAATTAGGAAATAGCAGGTAAATATTTTAAAGTAGACTTCAGAAGACATTAATGTGTTTATTTTGGGGGTGTCATTTCCTTTTCTTTGACTATTGCTCTCAGATAAAAGTTTCTGTAAATAAAACCTTAGCAATGGGTTTAAAATAATAATAATCATCCCCTAGCAGGAGTAATCTAAGAACATAGTCATAAAAAGTAAAAATTCCCACCATTTTATAGGCCCATAAACTCTCTTTACAACCCCTGTTCTCCAATACCTTCTCCATAACCATACCAGTCCTGGTATGACTGGCTTATTTTTTTTAATATCTAGAGGATGTCACAGAATAAATCAATTGGCTCAAAAATACACTCTTTAAACGTAACGGACCTTACCGTCTTCTGCCCCATCCCTACTTTGTTAGAATGGAAAAAATACACTAGTTTATCTTTAGAATCATCTCTTTCATCCAACTTTGGGCTTTTAAAAGAGCCTTCTACTAGCAAAAGAGAATGATTCCCCTAATCCTACTCTGTATTTTATCACAAACTTACTTTATTTAATCAGATCTGGATACTTCTACTAGGTATACATGCACACAGAGACACATATGGGGATACACCGACACCCACTGACTCACAATTTATAATTTATAAATCACCATTTCATCAGATTGTTAGGCCAGGAGGCTTAATAAACACATGACATGCTTGTATGTATGTGTCTGTGAGAAAGAGTCTCTCTGTGTGTGTATATGCATACACACCCCCACAAACAAAACCGGAGGTTTATTCTAGTTCCAGCGGTTTGGGAATTACACTTTATTTTGCTCGGGGTGCCTCGCCTTTCCGAAGCAACTATCTCCATTTAAGAGAGATGCTCATTCTAAGATGAACATTTTAGAGTGGAAAAAGGACGGCTGCATTTGTAATGGTGCAAGGGACTTCTGGCTTATCACAACCCGTTCACATTGCTCAAGTTTTAGGTGTTTTTTTCTTCCCACTTGGACTAAAGCAGATAGACACCCCCACCCCCCGGCCCCCCAAGTGTTCGGTCCAATATCTTACTATTCGCCTTCATCTACCCCTTTAGATTCTTTATGGCTTTCCTAGTCCAACTACTACCCTTTCCTAATCTACACTCCTTAGCACTGCTTCCAGAGCCATCACCTTTTCATTTCTCCCCACGTGTTTGGAGTATTTTGTGCCTATTTACACGAGTGGGTATTTTTAAAGTCCTCTCCACACCTCTTTCTATTTATCCCTGCATCTGTCTCTCTCTCCCCACACATCCCTACCACTGAATTCACTCTCAGCTAGAAGGAAGACTTCTGGACTGAGAGTGGAAAGATCCGAGAGGTTATGAATATTTTACCGAAGAAACAAACCAATCCTCCCCCCCCCCCTACTTTCCGCACCCTCTCGTTTTTTAAATACAATGAAAATGAAACTACTTTGTCCTGAGGTTAGACTAGGAGGGTTTTTCAACCCGGGTCTTCCTGGATCTCTGCAGTTTTAGGACAGGGCCCTCTAAGGTAATTTCATTTTATTGAGTACTGTACCAGAGGCTGTAATGCCTTCCCGGTTGTAAACAAGAATGACTTC
The DNA here is from genome assembly GCA_030068395.1 of Apalone spinifera. Lineage (NCBI taxonomy): Eukaryota > Metazoa > Chordata > Testudines > Trionychidae > Apalone > Apalone spinifera. The sequence continues at coordinate 7,668,179 of JANRFK010002741.1, read as the reverse complement.
AACTTACTAGGGTCTAATTCGTTCTTTTCTTCTTTGTGTTTGCTCGAAGTCACTGCCTCCGATTCCGGAGAGGGGATAGTCTGCGGAGGTCGGTCTCTGAGATCACCCGGGGATCCGTACATGTAATCCGGATAACTACGACCGTCCACCGGGCCGCATTCCGCCCTCCGGCCCGGGAAGGCGTCCGGCTTCAGCCCGTAATGTCTGGTGCTGGGTGGGAAGCCAGGGAAAGACACGGGCTCCAGCCAAGTGCGCATATACCTGGTGTCAGCCCCAATGTGAGGCTGGTGGGTATACGGATGGTAAACCACGGAAGACTGAGAATGCACGGGCGCCCAGGAAGTAGTAAAAACGGCCGGTTTGGGGGCAAAACTGCAGGATGGAAAATCGGCACAGTCCGGTACTAATCCAGAAGGTCTCGCGGCTGCCGGGTGGGAGCCTGTGGCGGGGAACCTAGAAGCCAAGAGCTCTTCATTTTCATGACTTATCAAGGAATCTACATAATAGTTGCTTATGGGACCAGAAGCCGACATGTTCCCCCTCTTTTACATTCATAAGATTATTGTATGAACTGCATGTGTACTTTTTATCTTCTCATAGAACAATCAGGGCAGGTAATTATTTTTTCAGTCTTTCCCAGTTTCCTATTGGCTCGCAGTTCTCACGTGATTGTATTTACCCAAAAATACAGTGTGGATCAATCCGCAGGTCTTTTTTCCCCCCCTAATAGCGACTATGCGACCTGGCTTTTCATAAAACTCTCGAAATCATGCAGATATTAGAAGCAATGCCTCTTGCATTTCATTAGCCAAAGGTGGCTCTCCCGCTATGCATGGCATAAAAAATGCTCTGCTACTAGTGAGCCTAGAAGGTATGTGGGTAAGGTATTCCAGGAACTATTTCTTGACGTAATTTGTCTCTGTCCTTTGCTTCTGCAGCTTGTATTCTATAATGGATACATTAAATGGAATATCAGTAAAAAAGGGTCGGTTCAAAGTGTGAGAGTTGGGCTGGAATCCTATTTCTGCACCACCCAAGCAAGAAACAGGTTTTGGGCTGGCTTAACCTAAAAATAAATGGACTTTTTTGGTCATCTGTGATAGCGAAGTATAGTCATCAACCCTGCTTAAAAGCAAGAAATCCCTCGGTTATATGCATACCTATTTTTAATAACTATCTTCTGGAGTGAAAAAGGTCACCTTATAAAAACATGAGTGGAAAATAACACTCCTCCCACCCCAAACAAAAAAAAAAGATAGCATTTGCAGACTCTCTCTGAATTATTCGGCTAGTAACCGTGGATGTTTTTATGTCCTTCAATAAAATTTTTACGAGGATCATTTGATTGTTCATAAATGTGTCTTTCATTAAATAAAACTGTACGAGTGAGTTTCAGCTATCAGGAGTAGCTGAGAATGAAGAAACCTGGTTATTTACAGCAAGCAACAATGCACACTTGACACTTACTATTATTTTAATCTATGGAAACTTTTTTTTGGCCATATTGATTGAAATAGTGCGGGGTCTGTCTGGATTTCCACCTTTTTTAATTCTTAACATTCGGGCTGCATTTTGAAAGAAAATAACCTTCCTTTTGTGGAGAAAGGCAGGTAGGTAAGCAGATCACGCCCAGTGGATTCTGGAAGCATGGAGTTAGAGGATTTCTCTGGAAGGGGAGGAGAAGAATAATCTCACACAGAATAACCACGTATTTAAAAAAATGTGGATTAACTAATGTTGGGCTGAGCGATTGATCCCTTCGAATTGTGTAGTCACTAGAGTGAGCTGAAGGAGAAGGCTCAACATTTTTGCAAGAACAAGAAAAGTAAAGGGTCGGAAGCTTATATGGTTCCTCGCAGAGCGAGACAGACAGACAAGGAGCTAGAGAAAGAGAGAAAGAAAAGGGCATATCCCTGAGGATGATGCAGACTGCACCAGTGACTTACCCTATGGACAGTTTCTGCATGGCTCATGAACACACTTGACATGAAAGCTTTCCCTCTCCCCAGTATGTTACATAGGACATTCGAACATGAAGAAGAAGCAGACACGTGAATTAATATACGACGTTGCTTTTAAAAAAAATAAAAAGCCCCCAGCCCCTAGAAAGTTACAGCACATGTTTCAGCTGAGCGAAGATTCAAACTGCACCTTCCTTCCAAAGGTATCAATAAATATATGCAAGCCTGTCTAATGTGTGCTAGAAATGTATTTAATTCTAAGAAGGGGCCACTGTACGTAGAAATGGATTTCTCTGTGTGTGCATGAAAATCCCAATTCGGACAGGGTCTATGAAATCTGAAGGCATCCTCTCGCCCACGCCCAGAATCTTTTCTCAGTCCGTTTAAAACCCTATGCTTTATGTGAGCCCTTCAAGGGAAATATTCCTATAGGAGTCTAATGTCCCCTTTGGCCTCTATTGAGTTCAATTTATTTGTCAATCAAAAGTCTCTAGTGATGGTTGTTTTTATGTTGGGAGGGGAGGCGAATTATCCTCATCATTCTTTCTCTATTCAACATTTTTGTGAAATACTCAGTATGGAAGATTGCTAATGTGCTGAGATGGGAAAACGTAGAAGTGTAAAGGAATCTTGTCTTTTATACATGGATGAATGATTGGAAAATGGAGCTTTGCAAAAGAATGGGTATCTCTGCACAAACATGCAGAAGGAGAGAGGGAAGGGAGCGCAAAGGAAGATTGGTGGAAAAATTATAGGGAAAATGACAAAATATCCAAGATATGAAATTCATCAGGAGCAGGGATTACACAAACACAGGGTTTAAATAAGTGAAATCAGTTCTTGTAACCTTCGCTCCAGCAGGCAAGATCACCCATTTAGTTGTGAATGGTGCATTTTTGGCGTTATACAAAAGGAAAACATTGCAGGGCAAGATTTCTTTTATGGATGTGGAAACCTCCATCAACTAGAATTGTTTCCCCTCCACGAGGCTGCACAGAATCATAACGTTTGCACTTCCCAGCCTCTTTCATTCCACGAGCAGCCTGCTTGGAGAATTTACCCCAGTTCAAAACACAGAGACAGAGCTCATTTTCCAGCAGAATCAAATCAAACCGTGGCTGAGCGAAACAGCACCCGCACATTTAGCGGTGCCATTGGCACAACGTCCCTCTGCAGCGAAGTGAAACAGGGCTCGGTTATGTTTCTCTCTAGGTTACACCTTCTGCGAGGAGAAGATTTCCTGAATCCCCGCGCTGCGACATATGCCTCTTTTGGGGAACAGGCTTTGGAAGCGGAGGGGAACGTTCGAATTAGAAAGCGATTCGCTGCCCACTCAAGACCAGCCAAGTTGGCTTGCAACATTTGTGACCGTCCTCGCTAGACTCCGAGGAGCGATGATCCTGTTTCCAGAAATGCCCCGCTAGATGTTCAGGGGAAGATAACCTCTATTGAACTGATGGGAAGCTATAATTTCTTCTGGGGGCTGCCTAACACTGCTTCCCCCTCCACTCCCTAGTATTTTGGAAGCAAAAAAATAACTTATTTGCATTGAACCAAAAAAACACAAACAGTATCACATTTGGGGAATGTCTATCTATATATATAGTATTGTGACGTTAAAGAAAGCGAACGCCATTGTTTATTTGATTGATCGCTGCCTTGACACATTTAGTTTTGACACCTTTTGGAGCGAAATTATTTCCATCCACTTTGGTCCCTGGTGTCTGTCGTGCATCTGATAACTTCTTGTAGTTTGCAGCCAGCCATTGTGTCTCTGTTTTGATGCCACAGAACCCCAAATCTTTTGCCCCTCCATCGCTTAGCTTCGCTTTCAACATTTTGCCCAGATTTCCAAAGAGGAGATGCAAAAAAACCCAACACCAAACCCAGGTCCGAGCCTTCACGGCTCCCTGACGCTGCGTTTATTTGTAGCACAACTTTACAAACCAGCGAGCAGCAATTGGAAAGAAAGAAAGAAATTCCCCACCTCCTTGTTGCAATGCAAGGCCGGGAGGGGGGACCCTAAGGCCGCTCTCCACACAGGGGCTCCAGGGCAGCTGTCCGGCTTTGCGCCCTGAAATAGCAATAGCAACTCTCTCTGGGCTACTGGCGACCGGAGGAAGACATTGGAGAAGGGGGTTTGATCGACAAACTCCAGTGAGGGCCTTGAGGTTAGCAGGCAACACTCCACCCTTGACAAGCAGACAAACAGCGACTCCAAAAACGCATTCCCCGCTTCCACTTGGTTCAATTAACACTGTCAAGTTCGTATTAAAAAAAAACCCACTTTCCCCTTCTTCTCGGGAACCCCTCCACAGACACACGCGCGCACCCGGCCATCTCCTGCGGTGCGGGGTTCTTATCTCTTCATAAAGAAAACGAAACTAACCACGCAGACAACACAAATGCACACTGGAGCAATGACTATCGCGTTGATTTTAATCACTACTCAGAAGAAAGTACCCCCCCCACACACACACACACACACACGCACACCACATCCCTTCCTCGTGTTATCTTTTCCTTTTTCTTCATTCTTTTCGCCTCTCTTCTGCCTCTCCAATTTTTCTTTCTTTTGTTCTTCCATACCCTCCCCCTTTTCTCTTATGGAAAAAAAAAGTGCACAATGGCTTTGATTGCATGAATGTAGAGCACATAGCCCGAGGCTAGTGGGAAATATCCCCTGATCTACGTGTCTTTTATTTTTCATTTTATTCACCTTTGTAAAGTCAGTCAGTGGAAAGGAAAGGCCAGTTTCAGAGAACTATTACTCGTGAATCCCACCCCAATGCAGCTGGCTCTTGTTTTGTTTTCCAAATTTCTTTGGCTACTTTCATATCATATTTCTTCGGGGGAGGGGAGGGTTAAGCTGCTGGATGGAAAATACCTTCAAAACAACGTATTGTTGAGGACACTTGTCTAAAAAGTGCCTTCCTGTGGAGGGAATATTTAATTTTAAACCTAAATGAAGAGAGGAAAAGGGAACAGGTAAAGAAAATGAGCATTCCTATTAAAAATGACTCTAGAAGAGTTTTTACCTGTTTAAGTGCTCCTACACACAGACAGACAGACACACACACACACACACACCCGCTTTGTTGCTAAGAATTTGGTTGGAAGTTATGACTTTGGATTCCAGACTCCTTAGTGTCAGAAGGTGGGGGTAATAGACAATAAATTCCGAAGTGCAATTAAAGCCCAAGACCAAATTACCTTAACTGTGTTATGCTGTCTTTCCAACATTTCAGGTTTCTACTAGACACATCCCATTAGAAACCTTCACAGAGAGAAATTTGTCTAGAGCAAGGGAAAGAGGAGGAAAAATCTTTAAATGACACTAAGTGCTAATTTCCAAGGCATGTCAGGTTATCTGGGTTTGGGGTGTGTGATATGAAGCACAGGTCAACAAAAGGGGAACATTTCCAAAAGAAGTAAATTAAAAGAACAGCAGGAAAACAAGCCAAGGAGGAAAACTGTATACTGCCCGCAGAAACATATTTCTATACGTCCCCCTGTACATTTGTTATGTTTCTGTCAGACACCCTGTAATTAGCATAACTAACTATAGTTCCAAGCAGCAACTTTTGTCTGCTGATTCTATAGTTTAGGCTGCACGGTTGCACTCAAACTAGAAAAAAGGAAATTCAAGGTGTTATGGGTTGACAATCATGCACAGAACCAGGATAATAACTTCACTCTGTTTATAAAAAATGGAGAGGGGGGTGTCGGAGCTGTAGGCGATTGCTTACGTGTGAATGCAAACCACGCCAGTTCTAGGCCCTGTTTAATTATACCTGCCTTGTGCAGACCAACCTATTCTTAACCTGGCTAGGGCTCCAACACAGTGACCTTTCTTTAAAAAAATACCAACCCCGAAACCCCAAACCTCCAGAACCGCATCTCCCCCTCACGCACGGACAGCTTCGATTTGATCCTGTTAATCATTTGTAAAGATCATCTGGCACACCCCTCGAGCTAGCGAAATAACACGGTGACTATGGGAGACCCCCAAATACCTACGCCTCCCAGCCTTTAGCAGAAGGATTTGATAGCCCGCAGAAAATTCTAGATGTCCGCTCCAAAGTTGATTTCCCCCCCTCCCCCCAAAGATACCACAGCCATGAGTCTTACTGAAAGCTAAACTTGCTTTGCCATTTCCCAAGCTCAGGCGAGGCGAAGGGCTAATTGAAACAAGCAGAGAATAAACAGATAATATATTTATTATCTCCCTTCTTCTTGGAACAGCAACAAAATGGAGGCGCCTGTCAGCAAACCCAAGACTCTCTGTTACGAATTTACAAGCTCCTACCAAGTTCTCGATATATGTTTCTTCCCCGGGAGGTATTTTTTCTTAAAGCCCCACAAAACCACCAGAAGCAGCAAAGAATAAAACACGGAGGAGCCCGTAGAGCCACAGGGAAAACCTTCAGGTTTTAAAATTACACCTGCTGCGGAAAGAGCATTATACAAACATGGGCAAGAAAAATGATACAATCTCGCAGATAGTAATATTGCCAATATTTTACCCTGATAAAAACAGCATCAGAAGGGGCATGCATGTTTATCAACAAAACAAACAAAATTAGACGAAGGCGAACAGCATGGTGTCTTTTTGACTACCCATGTTTTTTACATAAAAATAAGGACATTTTTACACAAAATTGTTAAAGCCCATTAATTCCCATCCTTCTGCTTTCTGATCTAATATCATAATTAAAAAACCAGTAGGGGAGGTTTTAACTTTTATTGCATTTCTGGAGTTGCGTTGCTAAACATATATTAACGTTAGACTTCTATCTCTCTACAGGGATGTACTCTTTGGTATAAAATCAATCTTAATATCTACAGAATAGATATATTTCCCCATGCATGCAGTTAGAAGAAAGGGATAAATATCTGCAAACTCTTAATACAGAAAAGGCGAAATGGCGTATACACAGATATTGAATCCTTTAAATCATTCAATTATCACAGCACTAATGTCAAATAATTACAGTTAAAACGAGCAATAATCAGCTTTTCCCCTGCTGAGATATTACCATACAGTAACACGAAGAGGATTTTTTGTTACTTTTTTTTTTTTTTTGCAACATGCATATTAAAAAAAAACACTTCAAACCTGATCCAACTTAGGTGTCCATCTCAAAAGGATTATGAAAATAGCCGTTCTCTATGCAAGACTGCCTTGAACCAAATCCAGAACTCTAATGCCCTTTCCACGCTTAGAAAAGATCATATTTAATGCCGCAGACAAAGAAAAACGATACGTTTTAAAACTGTTGGCTTAGGACCATCCATTTACTTGTTCGCACGTGCTTTGTGTCTGCTCTGGGTTCCAATATTAAGACTCAGTTTCTCTCCTAGGTAGAAGGGACGTTACCATTTCTACAATCGAAATGTACAGTTTACACAGAGAGTTTTGTCATGGAACTCTTACGCGTAAAGTTAGAGGAGGAAGCAAACACAGAATAGTGACAATACAAGAGAAAAATAC
>JANRFK010002741.1:7653224-7655724 GCA_030068395.1 Apalone spinifera | reverse complement strand
CGTCTCAGACTGGCTCTGATTTTTTAAAATGCTTCTCACAATCTATTCATTTCTGAAAAAGCCAAAGTTTGGACATCAGTTTCTGGAAACGCACACCCATTTTGTTTCACGCGAATATCGCAAGAGAAACCTTTATTTCCCCCCCACCCCCAAAATTGGTTTTTATTATCATTCAAAACTAATATAATCTTTCTGCTCACCCCCACGGAAAAAAAATCTTGACGTGAAAATAGAAAGCTCTTTGAGAAGACAAGTTGGTAGGGATTTTGATAAACTTGACTTTGGATTTTGTGTGTTTGTAAGTCAGCTGTCAGATAAAATAATGCCATTAGATGCGGAATAAAATACAAATAATATTTTGGACTCTATATTTTGTTGAAAGGCCAGTTTTTAAAGGTGATTTTGTATGAAGAGATCTTTCACAGGCACGACAGAGAGTATGAAACATCTATCTGCTTTTCTGGTGGTACCCATCGACAGAGGATGTATGTGAGAAAAACACTATGCCACATGCAGGTCTATGTACATGCATATACAAACTATATAGTCACTAAACTGCTTCGTTTTTGCTTGATTTCTACGCATATTGGCCACGGAAGCTATTTCACCCATGCACCACAGCCAAGTAACAAAATCCGTTGCTTAGATCTCTATCCGCTTCCAATAATAGTTTGTCCTATGTATTTTACACCAACTTTTCAAATAATTCTTATATATACCTCTGCTTAATGACCTAAAAGCAAGGCTTAAAACAGTCTGTCGTCAAACTAAGTCTACGGGACAACAGAGTATTAAAATGAACAAACATTTCAACCCCCATGAAATCCCCACAATGAAAATACAATATGGTAAATGGACATCTCTTTTCCCCACACTTAAAACATCTGTTTCTCACACAGAAACGTTTTTGCCTTCACAAACAAGATCCCAATTCTCCAGAAAAAAAAGGGTTTTCCAACCAGCAATGAAATGAAGCACAACACACAACACACAACTCCTGAGCCTGAGATGTTACCGAGCAAGTAAAACAGTGTAAAAATTCCCCTCACACGACCATGGCAAACATTTGATTAAAAAATACCACGGGGTCCATTTCTGGCTGAACCGATTTTTAAAAATACAAAAAAACTCGTGGTCGTTTTAGCCTATTTTAAAAGCCAGTTAACCTTATCAAATACAAATCGCTTGTAGCAACCACCTCCCTACCTACATCCAGGGACCAGGCTGCCCTTTTAAAAGGCGATCGGGTGCGTGTTCACACATTTGACTGTTCTATTTTCTCAGCCATGTTTTAATTATGATAATAGTGGTGGTGGTTATTTCCAGGAAAGCTTTACACCCGACTGAAGCAATTCCGACATAAGTACGGCGAAGTTGGCAGTGCACCACGCTGATTACTGGCAGAAATCAATTACCGATCATGAATGATCCCTTACCTTTGGCTTCGTTGTCCGAATTCTCTGTACTGCTGTCAGTGCTTTTAGTCAATTCCTTCTCTGCTTCCGAGGGGCTTGCTTTTGGAGCCGGGGCGCTGGTTTCTGTTTTAATTTCGTTGGTGGACGTGTTCTGGACATGGTCTGTTTTTGTGTGATCAGGGAAATTCACTTTGGCCGCGGGCGGCGGGGCGGGTGGCTCCAGGTGGTCATTCCGTGGGTTCAAATTCGCCCTGGATTCAAAACTTGCCTCAAACTCATTTGGATTGTTGCAGTTTGGCGTCTTCTCCAGAGAGGCATACCCTTGGCCGGCTCGGTAGTAGCTAGGAACAGGGACTTCATGGTCATTTAGGCAAGACTCGGGCATTTGGTTGGGGTAGAGGGCGTTCTCGGTGGCATTTTTCGCCCTCTTGTCAGAGTTAAACATGCAGCAAACATTCTCTTCTTTGACACTGGTGGGGAAGGAGCAGGAGGGCAGCTGTCGGGCAACAGGTTGCTCGATTCGGTAGGTATTTTTGGGGTCACACCAAGTGTCTAGCTGAGACAGGTAGGATGGGTAGGCGTTGAGAGCCAGGCTGGCGCTAGTCACCTCGTCTCTTTTGGAGAGAGACGGCGCGATTCCACAGTTTCTCATCACTCCGCAGCTAAAATCGCTTCCCGCCTGCATGTACATGCCGTGGCTAGCGGAATAATTCTCGCCCCTACAGGTACCGGCCAATGAGTCCATCAAAAAGGAGTTAGCAGTCACATTGTTGGGACATGACATTGTCAGGGAGGGATTTTAAAGAGGAATACTACAGCCAAGCGCTGACATCTTTTTTTTTTTCCAAAAGGGGGGGGGGCGGGAAAATAGCAAGCCCCATAATTATCCACGCATTGGTCCCCCACCACGTGACGGCCAGGCCAATGAGAATTGAAAATGGCCTTGATGATTCAGACGCCCGTGACGTCACAAGGGTCAAGTTGTTGCGAGGGGAGAAAACTCGCGTAGAACAACAGCGACATCTACCCGTCCTTCCCGGGTAGGGTGGCCGGGACCTTCACTTTGAACAAAGGGGGGGGGGGGG
>JANRFK010002741.1:7626397-7646821 GCA_030068395.1 Apalone spinifera | reverse complement strand
CCCCCCCCCCGCCACACACACACATACACACGCAACACCCCCTCTCCCCCCAAAAAAAAGAACATTAACAGCCTTTTCCTACATGGCACTGCTGCTAAATGCTGTTGTAAACTCCCACATGGTCTATAAACTTGGATTTTACAACTGGCATTCCATTTTAGCTCGCGAAAACTTTGAACTAGGCCTCCACTTTCATTGTGGTGCAGTTGAGATGAAGCCATGAGAAAAGGGGGGGGGAGACCCTGGGGAAGACACCCTTATTTGTTTACTATTTACTGCGGAAGTCTTTTCCTATGGCCAGACGGGGTAATTAAGAAAAATTAAGCTGTTTAGTGCTGCAGTCTTTATTACAATGTCTAGACTACCAGCTTTTGTCCGGATAGCGGTTGCTGTTACGGAGCATTAACTGCAGTCTCTGACCTCGTGATAAGCCACCTTATTGCACCTACCCGGAGTTTTCCTAACCTTGGAAAGGTTCGGCAAACAATCGTTAAAGAGAGGTGGGCTTATATGAATAATATTCCCTAGTCTTTGGGCCAGTCTTGGCCTCTATCACTGAGGAGTGGTTGCATTTGCGCGGTCTCCCGTGGTATTCCAAAGCTTTTTCACATTGAGTTCACTACCATACCGAGGAATTGCCTCCCGAGGAAAAATCCAGGTTGTAGATTTCCAAAGGGTTGGCATGATGTTAGGCCCTGGGCGTACCTCCTTAACCATTTCCACGTTTTGCACATGAATGCAAAGAAAATCTTTGCCATGTAGCCTTTATTTACCATCTCATGTAATGAGAAACATGTCTATGAACATCCCCCGTGCACATTATGTCCTGGCGTAACCAGGATGGGTCTGTCATACACACACACAAAGTTTGTTTCTCATTATTCTTGTGTGTGTGTGTGTGTGTGTGCGTGTGTGTGCGTGTGCAAGCGAAGCACATTTTTGTGGCTTGCAATTTCCCCTACCGCTGTCACATAAAATCAGAAGCCACCATCAAAGTATTTTCATTCAACAGGGTTGTATTTAAAAGCAATTATGAGAACGTATGGGAATATAAGGCGTTGTTTCCTTGCTGTTGTTCTTTTATTCTTTCTTCCGCCCCCCCCCTCCCTCCTTCATCCATACAAAACTCCACAAGTCTACATCAAAAAGATATGGAGGATTCAGGCTGAAAAGCTACAAAACAGCCCCCCAGTTGTTCTCTACACACAACATACATGCATCCAGCCACTGGCGGTATTTTCTATATGTTTTTACCTTCAAAACAATTTGTAACTTTTTAATATGGCGGGGGCGAGGGGTAGCTTTGTGTAAGCATAAAAATTCACTTTTGGACCATCGGCCTGGGAGTTGAACTTCTTTTCCTGAACCAGGAATTTAAGTACTTGACTTTGCATTTGTGCTTTGTGTGGAGAAGGTCGCTTAGATTTGCCTGTCTGGAAATCCAGCATCTGTGTAGTTTGACTTACGCTCATTTGCAAAAGTCAAATATAGGGGGCCAAAGATTAATTACATCCGGAAAAGCAGAGTAAGACACATGGAACCAAAAACACAGCTGGATTACTGGGCCAAGAATCTCCAATAAAAAATTAAATCCGGAGAGGAACACACAGAGGCATATGCATTTGGACCACGCCACATTGCGCGGAGCCAGCTGAATATAGATGATTATCTATAGATACACGGTGATGGTATCAAATATACATAGTTGATGCCATTACCAGTTAGGGATTAAAAGTCCCATTGGAAACTCCATACCGCATTGACCGCAATGAGGTTTTTAAGAGGGGGGAATACTAATAAAATGGTCAAATAAAATCATAATGTAGAGCAGCTTGCAATATCTTTATTTACCACAGAATTTCACAAAGTTTCCCGGGGATCCACTTTACATACACAAAGATCTTTTAATATTAGTAGTAGTAGTTGCTGTTGGTACTGTTCCTCTAGATCCGGGGGGGAGGGGAAATGTATTACGAAATGTATTTACAAACCACTTATAGACAGTTATTGCAAATGTATTCTCTTCCATAGACCCCCACCTCCCTCCCCCCCACCTCCCGAAAAATGTAAAAGTAGAGACTGCATAGAATATATATATATATATATGTGTGTGTGTGTGTATATATATATATATATATATATAAGATTTCGACGACAGTTCTTGGCCTAGAGAGCAAGAGAACACATGGCCGGTGTGAGTACATACACTCATATATGTCTCTGCGTGCCTCCAGTTACATTTCCACCCCCTACTCCCAAATCAAGGTATCTAAATTAACCAGAGAGGGAGGCTTCGGCCCTTGCTGTGATAGCCCATGTGAACTGCATGTTGAAATCCCCACCATGATCATGACAACACGGCACCGCGACGGAGTCAAATGGACAGGGAGGGGTAAAGATTAAAAAAAAAAAAGAAAAAAAAAGAAAGAAAGAAATCCCGGTTGGTCAGTCAGAACGTTAAATAAAAAGTCCCTGGTTTCCCAGTCCTCCAAACGTTTAGGTCACTCGACTCCTTACGTTACTTAGAACTGTTCCATACATACAAATATAAGTAACGAAAAGGCTGCCATTTGGATGTTGCTTGTAGATCACAATTATGTTTCCAGAGTTCCTTCTTCGTACAGAGCTACTTCCCCAACAGAGAGGATTGAAGAAGAAAAAAAGAAAAAGGAATGAAAAAAAAAAAGGGATGTGTTCACAATAAGGGATTTCCAGAAAAATACTGCAGGCGGTCTCTGCTTAATTTTTTTTCTTTCATTCTTCTGTTCTGAAACCAAATTTTAACCTGTCGATCAGTGAGATTTAGCATCCTAGACAACTGAAGCCTTTTCTCTTTGTTTATATAGACATTGAAGAAAAATTCTCTCTCTAGCTCTCTGATTTGGAATTTCGAATAGGGACATCTCTTCTTTCTTGTGCGGGGAGCACCTAGGAAGGAAACCAGAAAGGAACGTAAATACTAAGCAAAAGCAACACACAGACTCCTTCCTAGAGCTGGTTATATACATACGTATAGAGGCATGGGATAATATTTCGCCATTGGTAGATTTTGCCCATTGTTCGTATAATGCAGAGGTGAGGCGATAGATAGCTTTAAGGTTTGTGTTCTAGCTATGGGGTAAGTACACTACCTCGACACAAGATTTTGTGCTAGGCATATTTTAAAGCACAATTAAGGGATGCTGGCGCAATACTTTAAGCGGGGCTTGAAAGAATCTGTAGCTGTTGGGAGACATACGTTCAAGCTGCAAATCTGTTATTCGTATCGAAACAGCGAGAGCAACCTTGGAACTGTAGGAACTAGACAGTATGTTCCGCATAAGTTTTTGATTAACTCCAGGACCAACATCCACACACACCAGAATAATCAAAGTAAAATAGAATTTAAGCTCTGAGCAGCAAAAAGGGACGCATTGTTTCCATCAGGGAGCCAAACAGCAAAAGAGGGGAGAGAGAGAACAAAATATCGCTCAGTCTAAAAGTTGCTTGGCTTGCGAATTTTAAATACACCTCTACTTTTTCTTAGAAATGTAGGGATTTTTTAAAAAATAAAATAAAAATCTGACGTTAATGACAACGGACAGAAATTCCACTAAGCTTTGCGAAAAATCAATGCAATGATACAAAATAAAATCAATCAGAGACGAGGGAGAGAATTAAAATGTTGCCCCCTGTGCATTTAGGTCCACACCCCCCTACCAAGAGCGAAAGAGAAAGAGAAAAGAAAGCCCCAACATATACTTTTAATTAAAAAAGAATCACTCTTCATGCATCTGAGCGCCTAAAAGCAAGCTACAGCAGTGTTCTGCCCAATTGGCTTTTACCCTCAGCAACCCGGGACCAAATCCTTTTAAAATGCTCGTGTAAGTTCATGATCAAAGTTCATATTTGCCACGATGGTGTGCTTTTAAAATTTCACAGACTCTCAGATACTGGGTCTGCGCCTAACATCTCCATTTTTTTTCAAAGAGCTTTCCCATCGTAAAAATTCTTCTCGTTGGAAGAAAGAGCTTTGTAGGTTATAATAAAATCCTTTGAATGCTTATAAAACTCCACATAAAATTTGACCGACAAAACACCGGGCTAGTCCCTTAACCTTTGCATTTACTGCTCTACCTACTCGAGTTGCTGCTTTTGCTTCCTTCCTTGTTGACAGAAGAGGACGAGGCTGAAGACCCTGGGTTTGTGTTTTCCTCTTCGTCTTCCGGGTCCATGCCTGGCTCTCCGCGGGATGAGAGCGCACTGGGCTGAGAGTCCGACTCCAGTTTGCTCTCGCTTTTCTGCAGGCAGTTCTCAGGCGCGTTCTCTGTCCCGCAGTAGGCATTTTCGAAGAACCGGTCGAAGCCCTGGGGCAGGACACTGTTTTTGTTCATGCTGGAGTAGAATCCCGTAGGCGCAGGATGGTTGGAGCTGGGATGGTGGTGGCTGTACACGCTTTCGTTTTTCATTAGCATTTCGGTCATGGTGGAAGGCGGGATGCACTCTCTATGCATCAGATCTTCCGCGGAATAACACGATGCGTAATTGCTTCGAGGGTGCCATTTACTAGAGGGGTCTAGACCATAAGAGACCTCTCGAACTGGCTGCACTTGAGAGAGGTTAGTGGAATAAGGGTAGGTGATTTGGCGAGAGGGGGCCTGGGGTAGGAAGGATGACACAGTTGAAAATTCTGGGACGTAATAGGTACAGCTGGGGAGGTAGAGATTGGAGGCACAGCCCGCTCTGTCTCCAAAGTCAGCGCCCCTCTCTTTACGCGCCTGGGAGCAGAAGTTGCCCAGATTCACTGAGTTAAACATCTTTCTCCTTTTCTTGCTCCTATAGATAGATGTTTTGGATCCGATGTGCAGAGGGGGAAAAATTTGGGAAGGCGAGATGACGCGCTATCCGTCTTAGTCGCCCCAAGGAGCACGTGATCCAAAGTAGATATTGTCATATATCAGTTTGGAGCACTTAGATGTGTAGGAGTGGTTCGCTTAGGTAGGCTCTCAGAGGTTCAAACGATTGGTTTTCAAACACCGCAGAAACATTATGAAAATCAATTGCAGCTTTGTATTCATTTTCCTTAAGGCACACCCCTTGTCAGCATTCAAAGCAGAGGGCAAATACAAGGAATGGTTTGTGAAGTTGTTTTTTTTTCCTTCCTCCTCCTTCCCGGTTTGGATTCTGCTTTCTATTTTTCACGAGGATTCGGATATGGGGTGGGGGCTGCTGGAAGGGGTTGGCAGCAGAGGGAGGGTCTTAGAGATCGGGTAACTTGTATTTTTCCACGGTCCCCCCCCCTTTTTTTCCTTTTCTTTCCATGCTAGTCACATTTTAGGGGTGACAATGTAGTGTCTTTAAGTAAGCCCAAGGAATGCGCTGAAGATTCATAAGTAAGTTTTCAAACATTTCTCAAAATCTTGCTGCAGTGGGGTATACACAAATCTCTATGCTAATAGGCTTTTTAAATCATAGCTGACTATATAATTGGGGAGGGAACGGGGGGAAGGGGCTAATTAGCAAGCTTCTAATATGAGCTAATTACATTGTTCTATCTATGTGCATATCAACTGTACATAAACCAACGTGGCAAATACTGCGGGGAATACACCCTTTAAGCAAGACCAGTGTGTGTAAAGTTTGAAACTTTAGAGTTACCTCAGACTAAAACCGAGCCATTCCACGTCTGGCTTAATGACTTTGGATATCGAAATAGTCATATATCAGGGAATCGAGCAAATGAATTAAGTCACTGCCTAATAAATATTCGAAAAACCCCTTTAATGTTTTGTTAAATATTTATTATGGAAGAGTGGCATATTAAATATTTAATGCAAGTGTTTATTGTCAATCAATGAATGTACGTACAGAATTACTCGCATCCTTTATTCTTCCAACTGAATTAAAAAAAGAGAGAGATTCTTATTAAAGTCATTTGTCTTGAATTTTGTGTTCCCAAGAGCTTTATGTTTCTCTGTGTTTTCCAATGTTTTGAGATGGAATAAATACTGGTGCTATGAAGCGCTCTGAGATATTTTGCGAGTTTTTTCAACCAATTGCCAATCTAAACGCTCTTCTTTAAATAATATGGCAAGGCATACCTGTAGGACCTACAGGGAATATTGACTGATACTGTGAGTTGCTAGTATTTCTTGGGTCCTTACACAAAACTCTTCTAACACCAAATTATCCTGCGACCACTTATCTGTTGGAATACTACTGGGGGCTTTTTCCCCCCCACCTGAGTTGGAAATAATTTGTCTGGGGACTGCGAGAAAAAATTATGTTGATAGTATTTCTGTTTCAAAGAGCGATGTTTGTGTTTTTCACCCTCTGTGAAAATAAGGCAATCCCTTGTTGAGTTAGCATTCCCCATTTTTTTAATTGCAGGACACCCCCGTGTTAATTTTCTTTATTTCCCCTTTTGCTGTTGTTCAGTAAGAGGAAGAATAAATAAAAATTCAGAGCTAAACTCAACTCAACTCCATCATGGGATCCTTTTGGAGACAGGTTAAATACCCCCTAACAAAACTAACACACCATCCCAGAGTAAAATGCCTTTATTTGTGCTAGCTTGACAAAGAGGGATGCAAATACATTCGAACAACAAGAAGACAGAATCAAAGCACAGACCCATGAGGTATCAGTAAACAATATTGCTAGGACCCAGAAGAGTATTCGTGATTTTCGTCGTGGTTTTCTTTTGCTAAGCCTTTCATCTTGAAAACTATCAGCAACTCCATCCAAGTCATGACCAATTACAACGCAAAGAAACCAAGCTCCGAGGTGCACTCCTCTTTCTTCCAGATATGTTGATTCTTACTTTTCATTTTCGCTGGTCTAATGGTTTTTTTTCTTTCCATTTTAAGTCAGCAGGTCGTTTCATTCCGATGCGATGTAAACAGAACCGAAAATTTCTTCTTCCCAACCTCCCAGGAGGAAGCGGACGCTGATTAAAAAAAAATAATAATAATACCAGAAAAAAACATAATGGCATTTATAAGCAACATGCTTTTCAAAAGTGCTTGGTAATGATAGGAAAGATACCGGCTGATCAGTGCCTTGCAGCGGAGCTGAAGTCTGAGCATTTAAGAAACAAAGGGACAAATACATTGGACACTGCAGACCAGCTTTCAAAATAATATCACATTGCAATATGCCCCGATTTTTAATAACGTATTTATTGTGCATCCCACCCTGGCTTCTTATGTTAATAATATACTCTCTTATTTAAATAGTGTCTCCAGTTTTAATGCAACAGAGCATTTTATTTGTTGCACGTATTTGAATGCTTTCTCTAGGTTGATGTTTTCCTAGCCAAAAATCTTTTTTAAAAAACTCTCTTTGCATCAGTGATCTCGGTGTGTGGCTGCATAGATGTATCTCTAATCTGGGATGCATTTTTCCTCTACTGCACCGTTGGCTGATAAATACAGAGTAAAGAACTCCAAGGGGTCGAGGTGTGTGTCTTAGTTTTGTAATCTCTTCGCTCCCCCTCCCCTCCGCCCTGTTTTATGTCTCTGCTGTCATTTTGGGCAAAACTTTTAATTAAAGTGTCAGGGATCTTTTTATGGATCAATATTAGTACTAACTACAATCTAGTAATCTTAAACTATTGTTTACCAGAGCAATTATTTTTCTTCCAATTCCTTCCTCTTTGAAGCTTGCATGGAGCAGAGTCGAACGCCGAAATGGACACGGCCCCGAGTAAAAATGTAGATTTAGACTCGACGTACAGGGGTTATTTCTTCCCCATTTTATTCGAGTTAAAAGAATTCATTGTTCGGGGAGGGGGGAGAAGAAATCCGCAGCGTTGTCGCTACAATGTATGTGTGGGTTCCTTCCTATAGGTGTGTGAATAATTTATTGCTCGGAGTAGGTAAATATCTCTAAAACAAGCCCTGTTGCCATTTTGTGTTTTAAACCCAGTTTAAAGGGCAGGATTTGCCGGCTTCCTGCGAGGAAGCACAGAAAAGACAGCTGTGGAGTCGCCCAGCACTTGAATTTGACCACCAAAGTTACCACCATAAAAGCCAGAATGAAGACTGCAGACTCGCATTCCTTCTGGTTGCCTTAAAAAAAAAAAGTCAAATGAGTTTACTAGTAATCAGCCGGAGGGACCCTGAACTTTAATCGAGATCATTTCACGGAGAACTCTACAATAAAACAAAATAAAATAAAATAAAATAAAATAATCACGCATGCAGAGAACTGAAGGGGCAGGAGCTGGAAGGAAATACTATTTATTTTTCCAATGGAATTTGCTCGGATACTATCTTGAGGTTAGTACGAGCTGCCTTCTCAGAGGCAACATTTGTGGTGTGTTTTGTTCCCTCCCAGCGCCAGAGTACACGAAAACGTAGCAGAGAACGCCAAGCGACTTCCTCCACTAACCTGTTTTCCATTTGCAGTTATGCCCAACTCTCTGGCGATGGGGCTGTTTATTTTTCCACAACCACCTCAATGCTGTCCGGTCGCCCCAAACCCAGCACATTTTGCATCTAAGTTATTCCCTCCCCGCCTCCCCCCCAAAAAAGTGCTAAAATTTGCCAATGTACATTCCGCCTGGCTGCTAATTTGCCTGATATAAAAGTTGCACATTTAACAGTGGTTTCCCTCAGGCAAAGAGGCATTTCCCAAGACTTCTAAACTGCGGTGTGTGTTGCTAACATGGACTTTAAGTAAACCCAGGGTATGTTTAACGGAGCGAGCCAAACTTAAGTAAGAATCGTAGCGAACTAAAACCTTTTGGTTGGGAAAGTTGCTTAGTTTAAGCACATAAACTTATTAAGTCATATTTTGATAACTCAGCACTTGCGTGACTCTCAACAAACCTTTCCACTGGGAAATTCTGATTCTCCCCCACCCCCAATTAATTCATCTTGGCAGTGTGAAATCGTATCAACAATCCAATTATCGCTGGATAAAACTTTTCTGCACTTGTCCTCCTAAAGGGCGCTCTGCTGGCGTCACGCCTGTACGGCATGGAATCCGCGCACTGGAAAAGAGAAAATTGTATATATATTCTTGATACTGATTTGACTTACCATTTGAACCATAGCCGCTGACTGCAGCCGTGCAAGGCTCTGCAAGGAGAGGTGACCTCAAGCTATCTGATGCATTATTGATACACGCATCTTTGCCTCCTTCAGGCGGCTTGGTCCCAACTGGCTTTGGCAGGCGGATTTGGGGAAAGGAGCTTTTTCAGACCTGTCTGCATTCCCGATCTGTCTGCAAACGCATTGCAAGGGAGCGGGCTAGCATTTTGTGGGTTGAGCCCCTTCAGGCAGCTTCGCGGAGATGTGATTTTTTTTTAATGCGGACTAATGTCTCCTGACTTTGGCCTGTCAGATGTTCTAAAGTTGATTCCCCCCCCCCCCCACCCACCCCAATACAGTCCTACAATTACTTCCTTCAAAAAACCCGTTCAAATCCACTTCAGTAAACAGATTACTATAGACCTCATGTGTCTGCAGGAAATCGAAAGCTGGAGACCCTAGCTACAAGTGGGAAGCTCTTGGAAAATATTATTGTCCCCAAATGGCAAAGATAAATTTAATTGGACCTAAGCCAGCCTGCTCGAGAAGACTCTGTAAGCTGTGAACGATTCAAAGGGGAAACAAAGGACTTAGATCTCTCCAGACCTGAGCTGCAAGTTCAAAATCATGTGGACTCAATCAAGATAAAAGCAGATAAACTATGCTTCCTAACCACAGGCAAGCCAGTGACTGTATGGTAGAAATGTGCTAGGGGTGTCTGATGCATGAAGAGGCCCCAAGAATACGCTCATCTCACGCAGTAATATACCTAATATTCAGTGTGCGGCGCACACTTTGTATTCGCCCCCCAGAGATACAATTTGGGGCATGTTTCCTTCCCTAGCCGCTAAGAAGCACAGGGCTAGGTTGACTCTGTAGGAGTCAGTGGTGAACATTTTCTTCCCCCCCTACAGAACTAAAATTCCCTGGCGGCTCCAAATGCATTTGACATACTCCGAGCTCAATGAATCCCAGTGGAACTCCACAACTGTCATATTCTCCTTGGCTCTGCGAACCCAAAGAACCCCGTTCGCCAACACAAAGATCGAATTGATTTAAAAACAAAAAAAACAAAAAAAACCCCACCCAACCCTGCTAAAAAATTACCTATGGACATACAAATAAAGATGTATGAACTACAGACGGAAATACTCTAGAAATGGTTGATTTCCCAAATGCTTCATGCGGATACCTGGGAAATGTTCAAAATTGCCTAAAAAGTCGGCTACTACTGCACAGAAAATGTGTATTCCTCTGGAATCTCATTGCTTTAGCAGAGAATCACTTTACGAAAAATAGACGCACGGAGATTCCGCAAGAGCGCTCTAGTGAAAATGTATAGACATGAGCACTAGCGGTGTTGAATCAGAAGGTTTATAGGGAATGAATGCTGAAAAATCCATGTTATGTGTCGGTCCCTGCATATCTTTCGGTAAATGTGTCTCAGACTCCCCTTGATCAAAGTACAATCTCAACATTTTATAGTATAGACTTCACTAGTTCTCAGTCTACAGCAGCGCCCGTGGGGGGGCTGTACTTACAAAATCAGATTTATCAGAATAAAATAAAATCTTTGGGATAGTTCCATGGTGACATTTTGTAAACATATAGTCCAGTTATGCAGGATGAATATTTCTTGGGAATATTTTGTATTGTGGCATGGCCTTTCTCTGTCTGTTTGTCTGTCTGCCTCTTTCTCCCTCTCTCTGTCTTTCTTTAGATATGAAACGTGTGTCGGTGTAGAAACAAGCAAATTTCGAATATTCAAAGTTCTTTATTTATCGTTTATTTTGATTTAGACAGCACAGGGAGGTTAGTGGAGGTATTTGGGAGTACACACGCAAATGTAAAAGTCACCCAAACTCCGTGCTATTTGAAAAGTTCATTTTCTTGGTCATTTCAAGCGTTGTGGCTCTTAATAGTTTCCGATGTTTAGCTGAAGCAGGATAGGGAATAGTCCCTTCTCTCTATAGGGAACAAGGCTTGCGTACTTTGTTATGGTAACAGACTTCATCCTCTAGAGTGTGTGTGTGTGTGTGTGTGTGTGTGTGTGTGTGTGTGTGTGTGTGTGTGTTTAATAGTTAATGTTCTGCAGTACCCGAGAGAAGGTAAATTATAGGTACAAAACTTGTAGAGAAAAGACTCACATCTTTTCACTTCACTCCAGCCTATATGTGAGTGTGTAAGTGTTCTATCTGTCTACATACACAACACACACAAACACACATATAACTATATATAACGTTTTACAGTCGTATACAAATAAATATAGGTATATATTTATCTCTCTATGCATACACAAATATTATAGAGGCATATCTGATATATTAAATAGATAGATACACGTATAAACACATACCTCTCTCTCTCTCTCTCTCTCTCTCTCTCTCTCTCTCTATCTATCTATCTATCTATCTATCATATGGACCTAACTATTCAAATAATTTGTGTAGTTCTAGGGATACTGGTGATGAAAGCGCTCATTCTTCGACGGGAATTATTAAATATTTTCTCCTACCTTATGCTTTAAGCGCCGAGTATTGGGCATATTTGTACTACGAGTGTAACGTCTACATGAGAGGCCACAAAAGAAGGGGGAGCAGAGGAAAATAGTTCACGAGCTGGAGTGTGACTGAACCCTCTTGGAAGCCAAGAGAAGGGCATTGGAATATGGACCTGTCCCCCGCTCTGTTGTTTGATTCTCCCTTTTGCAATAATGCAGCTCTGGAGCAAGCAATCCGCTGTCGCCGGTCCCCCTCACAGACACATCAGCCCAAAGTAAACAGCGCACCAGAGTGAGTTCTGGGGGATCCGGAGGCGATGGGACGCCGGAGACACACATCTGGCATTGGTCTGAAAATGCAGGCACACATTGCATAGATTAAGTGGCTTTTGAAACTGACATTGCAAGATCTATTCATTTATCTAATGGACCAGAGCCTGCTAGCTTCTCCCCCCGCCCTTCCCCATCAAAGGTTTATTTACAAAAAAAAAAAAAAGTCTGAGAGATCTTTATACATTTCTGTGAATGAATCCCGGTTTAGTTCCAAACTGCTCTTGGCCGGCATGACCAGCCACTTTAGCTAAAAGGAGGATAATAAAAGTTGGAAATTTCGCTTTCCCTTGGCTAACCTCACGGTGTCTCTACGCATCATGGGCTCTATCGATATTTTCCTTCCAGGATAAGCTTTGAGTCCAGCCATTTTCCATAGGACAGAATGATGCGGATCCTTTTTTTTTTAGGGGAAATGTATTCAATTCTGCACGCACCAGAAACACCCCCGAATGGAGGAGGGTGGAGGGACCCAGACCCTGGAGAAATAGAAGGTGTATGGAAAACATATCGATTTTTTTTTGGACGTGGGTCGCAGTTTGCTCACCGCCTAGCTAGCGGTAAGAGACTGTAGCCTGCATTTTACGTCTGGTGCATTCGGTTTGACTCCCACCCTCCTCCAACATGGACCGATAAAAGTTGGGGGGCGCTTTTCTTTTTCTTTTTGAGGCAAGACATTCTCAGCCAGCTCCCCCTCCCGCCCCCCTTCCACCTCCGCCCGTCTCCTTACCGAGTGAACTTCAGTGTGTTCTGGAGGAAATGGTAATGTTCGGACATTAAAGCCTAATTAGACTTTTCTTTATGACGTTTCATTTCCTCCATAGCAGACGCGTTTGCATCTTGCTGGGGCAACAAGAGAAAGAGAAACAGAGGGACCTTGTTCGAAGTCTATAATCCAAGGGGTGGGGGGAGTAGGAGGGGGAAGGATCCAAACCAGCGTTAGGAAGAAATCTGGTCGCTTCCCCCCCTCACCCCTCGTCTTCATCTTCATCCGTGCTTCAGAGATACCCCTCTCCCTCCGCGCCCACCCCAACAAAAATTAAAGGGGGGGTCTTTAAAAAAACACCCTGTTTGCTTAGAGCAAGAAATGCTATTTAGCCGGGCCCTACAAAGACAGGAAAATGGAGGACCGCGGTAAGCCATATAAGGTAGGATGCTAACTTGACCTTCACTTTGTAATGGCGCCCCCCCGCCCACCCAGACAGACAGTTGTAAACAGAAGGCATCCGACAAAAAGATTAGCGCCCAGCCGGAGCTGCGAAAAGACCGGGGCTTATGTGCCGCAGGAGCAAACGGGGCGCTTCAGCAAGAGGGGGGCCAAGGAGGGGGAGAAGATAGACATCTCTCCACACACTCCAGCGCTTGGGAAGCCAGCAAAAGGTTCCTCACGTAGGGAAAGTCCCCAACATGTCGTGTTTCTGTGCTTGCATCTTCCTCGAGAAGCTACCGAACTTTGCTGTGCGCTCAGACCGACATTGGAGCGGGAAAGGGTCCTGCGAGCAGAGTCTCTTTTGGTTTTGAACGTGGGCTACTACTTTTTATTTTTTTGCTAGTCTGAATCGGAAAAACAAAACCAACTCACTCCCCCACTCACCCCAGAATATTATATTTTAGTTGGAGGATACGGCACATGTTTAGCTAGACTAAGTTCGGTTTCAGTTTTCGAATAACTCCATGGGGTTTATTTTGGTCAAGAAAGCACTGGCCAGTAAACGTTTTAGAATTTGGTCTTCATGATTTAGTGTACATATATTTCAGAAAAGAAGTATATATCCATATGTATATGTATAGATGTCTGAGCCCCTTTGTGTGCGAGAGGAAGGAATTCCTGGTTTCTCTCACCATCGCGGCGTAAAGAGACACTTTCTGTCTCCCTTTCCGTCTCTCTCTTTTTCATACACACACACATACTTATGGCCAGTTATAAATATCTATACAACCTGTATATTAAGAAGTAACATGAAATGATAAGGGGTGTATTAGACACCCCCTCCCCTTTACATGAAAAGATACATGGGTCGAATTTTTCAAACGTGGGCCGCTAAATCTAGACGCTTAAGGTACCTAAGTAAGTGATCTGTTTTTCTTTGTTCTCACCGACCTAAAGGAGAACTATTAAGAGTTCAGAAGCTCTGAAAATAAGCTCTGTAGCTGCCTAAGTATGGATTTAGCCGGCTAATGGTAGGTGGCCAAGTCTGAAACACACACTCACGTACATACTCACACATAGCGGGGCGGTATGTGCAAAAGATCTATAGATAGATATTTAATCTTGCGTTTAATATGCCGTGTTAATATAATTCTATATGAACATTTCAAAGTTAGAGAGAGAGAGGGTAAGATTTGATTATTCAAGAGTGTTTGTGTGTACATATATGCTGAAAGAACAGATACATAAATATTTAAAATATACATTCTCACCATGCATATACAGACATTATATATATACATACATATGTATTTTGTATATTCAGATAGTATATGCATTTTATATAGACAGATAATATATTCACACATGTACAAACACACCATGCATTTGTGTGTGTGTGTTTAAAAGATCTTATTTACTATGAAAAAAACGGGTTTCGACTGTATATGACATTTGTCAAAGATACATGGGAGAAAGAATATTTCTTGTTTGTACAGATTCGAAAATAGTTTGATCAGAGTAAATGCTCATATGAAATACTTAAAAAAAACTGGCTCTGCAGTCTGTGGGATATTGCTCTTTGTTACTTTTGGGTTCAAACTATGTTTTTCCACACCTAATTTTGAAATGATTTTCTTTAGCAGAGATTCGTATCACCTCATAACGGTTTAATAGTGAATCATAAAATAAAATGAATTTCCACATACCCTGTAATTATCAACATATTTCAGTTAAGCATGTACATTTGAGCAGGTGAATAGGCCGAGTGGTACACAGTGCTGTTATTAACACGTTTTCATTTTCCAGCAAGAAGTTTAGTTTTGGCTGTGGTTAATATAATGAGATCTCCAGATAGCTTATGTGCGGTAATGCATTGCTAACCCAGTTACAGAATTAAAAAGCAAACTCTCTTTAAAAAGGAGATGAGGATTTTCAACACATGCTCTGTTCTTCCACCTAGACATAAATAAAACCTAAACGGTGATTTATTTTGAGTGAGGACGGAAAATAAGATTTCTGCCTTTTCCTAGCACAGTAAAAACTTAGCTCCAAAAACCCATTTAAATTCCTGACATTCCAAAAGCACGAAAGATACTTTATTTTTCAAAAAAAAAAAAAGGTCGGTTTTATATTAAAAATAATCAGATCATAAAATCTTTTCCCAAGGGGCTAGAAATTTATTCGGAAAGGTTTAGATTTGGATTGTTCATTTCTGTTTCAGAATGAAAAGAAAGCTATTCACACGCTTCAAAAAAGAACTTTACAGACAGCGACAAAGATTCACCCGGTAGAATCAAATTTAGCTCCTGGAAGGAACACAAATCTCCTGATCTTTCTATCGCTCTTATCCTTTTCATCTTTATTATCACTCTTGTTAACAACACCAGGGAGACTGGGTACATACATCTCGTTTAAATCCAGTCATCCATGGAGGCATTGTAGTTTGTAGCTACAGATACAGTAATTAATTTATTCTTTCAACAGTAAAATATTGCGGGGTCTACTTGCTACCTACCAAGTCCCCGGCAGCAGTTCATTAGGCTTCACCTATATCTTCCCACTGGAAATGCTTTGCTTAAAGCTAACTACTTACAAAGCCTCTCCAAGGTTCACAGCAGAGTCGTGGCAACCTAGTCTGTTTTTATTTGATATTTATGGACCGATACCCATAAACCAAAAAACACCCTTTGGCATTAATGCATTGGCATATTAATGATAACGCAGCTTGTTACTTAAAATAGTCCCCTATTAATAGGAAGAGGGGCAATGCAAGGGGATAACAGATCAGGCAAATATTTAAGATCTCGGCACTCCGGGTCACTCTGAGCCCCGGCTCACTGGGGGCGGGGTGGAGCATAAAATGACTCCAGTAAGAGCAACAACATCCCTTCAAAGTAGCGACGGCCGGGGAGAGAGGCTTGATTTAATTCGCAGCCTCTTCGCCAGGCGCAGGGGAGGAAAATCTTCGTTCATGTGCGTGCATGGGCACAGACAGCCGCAAGGCTGCGGGGCGCGAGCCCGGAGCGTGGCTTCCACAGGCCGCGTTAGGATCCGGGCGTCTTTTTATTTCTGTGCGGGCCAAAGGTGCGGGGATAACTGGGGGGTGCTGAGAGTCCTGGAAGCAAACTGTGACCCGGGAAGGCGCTTCCCATGGGGGGAGAGGACCCCCGGCACCCCTATTCCCAGCCTCTGTTGGGTGAGCCTGAGTTATACGGAGGCGAATGGCGCTGTGCTCTCACTACCTTACCTGCGGCAGAGCGAGTGCTACTGCGCACCCCAATACACATCACTCCAGTGCGCGCTGTGGAGCCCGGCGCGTGGTCTCGTCCCGAGGCAAAATGGCTTTGGGGGGCTGCCTGGCCCAAGCTCCCCACTCCTCCCCCCCCCCCCAACCAGCCAGAAGAACAGGGAAGAAAGACAAACGCCGTCCGCTGGACAAACAGACACGCCGCAGATTCCCCCGTGAAGACTCCGAGCCAGGCTCGCTACTCCCCCTCCTCCCCCCGGCGCGATGGCCCATTTATCAAAACGGGAAGACATCCCACGGCTCTGGGGAGCAGGGGATGCAATATTTCCGATGTCTGATCCACTTCACTGCAGCCCGTGATGATGAAGGCTCCGGAAAGGCTAGGATGAGATTGATTTAAAAGACCAAGCCCACCGCAAACTAGCACTGTGCATTTTTATTTTTTCCCGCAGCGCTGGCAACCTTGTTGGTCTATTCGTTAATTTATGTGGGGGGGGGGGGGGGGGGAAGGGACGGATGGTGGCAATTAATGAAACAAATCAGATCATTAACACGCGCGTCTCCGGCATCTCTCTTTGACACGCGTGTTTTATTTCCCGGGAAAGTGCCAGTGTGACGAGTTTGCTTCATACCCAGAATTGGACGCACATGTGTGCCACATAGACGCGCAAGTTCAGGATTTGATCATTTTGTTTTCGAGCTAGTCTGGGTGGGAGACACGGGGAAATGAATAGCAATGTTACCTTTCCCGCTAGGCTTCCAGACCTGCGGGGGGAAAGGACTAAGCCGCTCCGTGGAGAGACAAGTCACCCTTTTCCCTTGTGCTGTCTTTGTACCTTCTTAAGTGCTACTTGCTCAAAACCATTTCTAAGAGACGTTCCATCTCGTTTTATTCTGTGCGTGGCTCTTCGGAATGCGCCGCTGGGGTGTAGGTCTAGGGGAGCAGATAGATAAATGAACACCTGGAATTAGACATTTCTTGAAAACAGCACCCCGCTTCAGAGCCTCTTTTCATGCACATCATCGTCTCCGTAGCGAATATAGCCCGAAAATGTTTGTGCAGGAGCCTCGTTTGAACCCACCCCGAAGAATTATGTGCACTGCTGAAATGCAGCATGCACTGGTTTTATGGGACTATGGGCCGTTCCTTGCAGCTAAAGACACGGGGGAATTTCCCTTTCATATTTATTTTAAAGCAATAGCTGTGAAATAACATAGCTGAATTAAAAAGAGGAAAAAAAGAAACCGGGATATGATAGAGAATTTTACAGCGAAGCAAAAAAAATGTGTCCTACACACTCACCGGCAATAAATAAGATTTATCTATTTGGGTGAATATTTAAGTGTCTTGAAATCCAACTAGTCCTTCGGAAGGTGAAGCAAATCACAGTTTATGCCACTATATACAATTCAGACGTGTTGGACATAATCCACATTCTTTCTCATTTCTTTCTACACAGACACACACACTTTCCCTCCCCTCTCCTTCTTCTGCCAAAGAAATTACCAGGAAAGTAGGTTATGTGTAAAGCATTTGCATGCACCTAACATACAGGAAAACACACGCAACGCTTCCAAACACACACACACACACACACACACAGAGGAACGTACATGTGTTTGTGTTAACATGAACCACATGTGCTTAGACATACTACAGCGACCTAGACACAGGGCAAATAGTTTAGTCTTTTAAAACTAATGTTTAATCACACCTATGTTTTTCAAACCCAATCCTTATTCAGGGGAAATGCTTACAGATTTCGTTAGGATATTTTCAGGATGCAGTAAGAATGGCAGGATCTTGCCGGTTTATTATAAAATATGCAGGAAAATAATGCCTGATTCTTTTATTTTCTCACTGACACTCCTCCCCACTCCTGACTCCATGGCCAAATCAAACAACCCCGAGGAAAATAAAGACCCCCCCCCATCTCTATCATAGTACTGTTACCGGAAGACAGACAGACAAGCAAACTCTCCGTTTATATGCGTCAGGAATTGGGGAAACTGTATTAAAACCGGCGCAGTTGATTATTGTTTGCAATGTCCACTGTGTTTCTTTCGCAGTAAAACTTGTTCTCACTGCAACACTCTCCGATTCAATGGGACGTGTCTCCGTTCTGTTCCAAGCCAGGGTAGGCTCTGATCACCAATGACACATACAGATTTTCGGGGGTGGGAGAGAAGTCAGCAAAGCCAATTCCATACGCTAGTGCTACCCCCATCGCTGGGTTTCCTACTGACACTTTTTACTTGGAGGGGGTCTAACAGCTCTTTTAAAAGAGGGTTGGTGTATTTCTCCCACCTCAGCTAAAATGTACGTTTGCTCCGAAGAAGAGACTCGCCAACAAATACATTAAATATAAATCCTAGTGTCTAGAGATAAACATAAAATCATAACCTGGTACGTTTTAATTAGCTTGATGTGGTTTATAATTACATTACTTTTTTTCGCTCAGGCCCTACAGTAATGAAGTAAGCACAATAAGATTTATTATTTATTATTATTATTATTATTATTATTTCCAGAGTCTAATCTCTTTCTGACATATTTCCGTGTCAAGCACTTTCCTTTCCCATGTAAGTATTATTATAAACTGATACCCATCTGTACACAACGTTCGTCTTGTATCGATAGCGATATGAAGATTATATAGAATACATATCAAATCGTTAAAAATTCGCTTTCAGAGACATTTTTTGGCGTCTTTTCCCCCACCCCGCAAACAGACAAAAGGAAGCTAATTATTCCATATACAAACAGTCCACTTTTTTAAAGAAAGAGTCCCACTTGATTTGCAGCCAATTATTGCTATAGACACAAATATATTCTCATTAAAAAACTAATTCTGAGTTTAACTTATACCCCTTATTTCCCCCGGATGTTTCTAATTATATTTAGAGCAACGCAACGAGCGATATTTCTCCTCTTTTTACAACGCATTTTAGACATTCATTTAATTATTTTTTACGAAAAGATGATCTATAATCCACAGAAGGCAGGGCTGGATAATATATTTTTGTTACTCTTTTATTAACCTTCCTGACGAATACTAATTTTTAATAGGAAGCAGTAAATCACCAACTTAGATGTTTGGGTAATTTTATTTATTATCAGAAATCACATAATAATACATTCCTTTTTAATTATTATTGCGAAGCAACTTTTTACATGACTATATAAAGCCAGCACGTGCTATGACAGACATTTGCATAGGCCCTACATATAATAGCTTGAGGTAAAAAACAAAACATTACATAGGAACTATTTTGCAACTTATGCATATTAACACCCGCGATAAACTAGTCTAGAGATGCAAGCGAAAAACTGTGTCACATACGCAGGGAACTAACACAAGACAAACAGAAGTCTCACCGAATAATTGTATATAGTCATCTGAAAGGGAATATTGCATATGTTATTATTTTTTTTAACATCTACCATCACACGCTTTCTTTTTAAAACCATCGAGGGGCGATGAACCTCGCCTTCCTAACCAGACACATGTCACGAGGACAATTGTCAAGTATTCAGTTCTTGCTGGTGGCTTGTCCAATGGGTTTCATAGTATATAATAAGTCCTCTCCTTCTGTACGCACAGAAAATGCTCTCCCCGGGGTAAAGAATTGCCAAAAGCGATGGCTGATAGCTAAGCAGAGATGTCATCTTTAATTCCTTTTAGTCTCTGCCGCCCTCCAAATGCAACCTTATTCTTCCCGGGAATGCTCTTCTTCTGGGTTGGCAAGGGACCGCAAAGGGGAGCGAGCCTTGAGTTCATAAATCAAAGTCAATACGGGGACGTGTTTTGGTGCCTCCACCTTTAAGCCAAACGCCAACGCATCACATTGCATGTCAGCGGATGCATCGAAAACGACCCCTCGGCACACAAGCGCCTTTTGTGTGGTTTTCCCTCTCCATGGAGTGGGCAGGCGGGTTTCAAGAGTATCGGTGTCACCAAATGGGCACCACAGGGGCTGCGAGTTATACTCGTTGGAGTCCTCGAGTTACCCTTTCGAACAGGGAGCCGTTTGCCCCCCGTTTCACCCCCTTCTCATTGCACGTAGTTGAGCGGACTGCTCCGAGTAGGTCGCCTAGTAGCTACAGTCCTTATTGCACAGTATTGCACGCGGCCAGGCTTCCCCGGGAAACTCGTGTGTGTGTGTGTGTGTGTGT
>JANRFK010002741.1:7604120-7621066 GCA_030068395.1 Apalone spinifera | reverse complement strand
TCTCAGTGTGTCATAAATATATGGAGGAAATAAAGAATTTTAAAAGTCGATTTGAAAGGACCCCGCACCCAAGAAGAAGCAAAGAGAAAACGTTATAGACTCTGAAGGATATGGGGTTGGTTTTTAGAAGAAGAAAAAAATGCATACTTGTAAAAATGTCTTTGGAATTTTCCCTGCCAGCAACTTGCAAGATCAGTGACTTGGAAAACTACCGTCAAATTTCCCGCATTTACTGTGAAGGAACTCATTTGGGAGCGGGTCGAAATGTTGGACACATCCGAGTTGCACCGCAGAACCGGGATTGTTGAGATTCTATGGAGCACGAGCTACGTATCTTACATTTGAAAGTCAGGTACAAAGTCAGTTTCCCCCACCCGGGGGGGAAATATTGACGCTAAACAGGCTTCCCCCAGCGATGCAGGAAAAAATACGTCGTGCACAGCTCGCTTTCTTTGGTAACTGCATTAAATGAAGAGCTTCCACCGAATGTTCAGACCCCACCCACATGCCACGGATAAACGCAAGATGCACGTCTGTACACAGATGCATTGTGTACACACATTCGGCTACTGTGTTGGTCTTGTGTTGAGGAGCGTTTAGTAATTTGCAACTTTCCAGGAATTATTTTCCAGGTACAGCTAAAAAGCTGCTTGAATTTTTTCCAAGTACATTGTGGGCTCGGTTGAGAACATATTTGCAAGGTTTTGCCACGGTGGAAAAGCATCGTTTGTGCAGGGAGGAGCATGTGATCTGGGTAGCCTGCCACAGGAAGGGGCTTTCTTATTTAAAGAAAACCCGTTCTTATTGCTTCTTTGTTCTCAGTTAGCCGCGGACGCATCTTTACGTCCTGCTTGTATCTCAACCCTGAGTGCAACGTGTCCAAACGCAGCCTGTAGTTCTCCCTACTGGACTTGGCACCAAGTAAATCCAACACGGCGCGCTCAGAATCTCGCCTCAGCGAATTTTATTCCTGGCGAGATCAGTATGCACTCGGAAAAATGATGTAGAACTCTCTATTAACTCTTCGCCGGGCTTCCACATTGGGGAAGGAAGTAGCATATAGACAGGCTAAAGAGTACATCTATTGCCCAACGGCCTTCATGTCTAAACCGGGGCAGATTTCTTAAATTAGCTCATTTTGGAGCTGGACAGAGCGAATGTGCCTTTTACAGTCAGCAGGCAAGACAGATCCACGGAGAGGAAAACCTAGCGATTATTTATGGATGCTGTTATTTTTCGACCATGAGCTCTTGCCATGAAAGATGCATTTTCAGTTAAAAACCAAGGGTGACGCTCAAAAAGCACTCCCCGACTGCTGATTCAAACCGCTGGAATTACTGGAGGAGGGCTTAAACAGAACAGTCTCAAATACCAGTTTGCTATTTCTTAATTCATTTTTGTTATTACTGATTCCACAAAACTACACTTCCTTATGCTAGTACGTCCGAGTCTTCCCTAATGACACAAGGACGCCTTTCCAGAGGCGATTTATTTTATTGTATTTTATTTCGACAATCATGAAAGAAATAAGGATCATAGAAGCTCCTTCCATCCTCCTCCAAAGCTTCCACAAAGTTGTTTGCCAATGAGTGAGAAATAACTAGGCCTTACCTCTTTAAAATCAACCCCGCTGCAGATAGAGACTTTTGCTGAATACTTTTCACCACGTTTATTTCCCTTCTTCTTCATAAGCCAGCTCAGCCAAGCAAAGAACTAGAAAAGGTTCCCTTTCATATTACAACACACGCAGTCTAACTATAAATTAGTAATAGCTGGGAGAGGGGGCAGAGAGAGAGACGAAGCAAAGTGAAATCGCACCCAGGCAGTTCAAGGTCACTGTCTAGTGTAGTAAATAGGATCTACATTTTATGCAAATGACTGTCTCGAAAGCGAATCCCTCACTGCAAGTGGAAAGAACCGGCAGGAAATCGCTTCAACTTTTTCGATTACGCGCCTCTTGTTCTGCATCGTCCTCCAAGTTCTTTCATTTATTAATATTTTATTGGCCTTTGCAGCACTCGGGTTTCCCACCCGTCCTGCCCTAATGTGTGTGGTTTGTGAAACCCTATTTCCCTTACACTGCGCTGTCACTTCTAGATATTCCACAGGGTTTCTCTCAGCTGCGACCTCCCCTTTGAATGGATTCTTTGGTTTCTCCTGGATCTGTGTTTTAAAATTAAATATAGCACCCAGACAAAGATTCAACATCAAGATGTTACATTTTAAGGTTAGAGAACTAAGGCTGTATCCCTCATTGCGCTTCAAAGCGTACCCAAGTTGAATTCGCCATTGGACATGTTCTATCGCAATAAGTTGGCAATTCTATTCTATTTTGAACAAGAGCGAAGCAATTTAAGAATGTGACTTTTTTTGGTTAGAAATTTAGACCTTCCCACTAACTGTTTTCTCTTGCTAGCTGAATTTCCTGCCAAACTGGATTTCTCAGCAGTCTGATATATTTGGTATTTAATCAATGAAAAAATCAGTTGCATGGCAAGCAAAAATAATTTAGAAAATAAATTAAAAGAGGGATAGCATCTGCCCTGAATAAGACAAACCTTATTTCAGTCTGGTTACATATATTTTAAATCGCCGGGACTGGCTATTTTGGAGAGGAAACGTTTTTGTTTTGAAAGGATGGGATTGTAAAATGGAATACATGGAAGTGAAGGGGAGAAAAAATAAAAACATCGAAAACTATTCAATGAATCAGTCTAAAAATGTCCAGCAGGAGCTGTCCTTTGATGTGACTGAGCAGGCAGAATATTTGTGTTGGTTTTGATTCACAACCAGGTTAAACGATTAAGAAAACTTGTATCGCCCTGAGCTTCTGAGTTCACTTAATAGTTAAATGCTTTCGGTGCCACCACTCTTTTCCCCAACACTGCCAGCAGAGGATATCACTCCCCCGCTGGATTAATGTAAACGGGTGAATACATGCTCTGTAAGGCAACTTCAGAAAAGTTTGTTTTGCCCAGAACGCTGCAACATGCCTCATTCTCCCAATGGGCGCAGCAGACGGCACTTTCGTGGCGTGGGTTCTGCGCTAGCTGTAAGGGAGAATTGATAAACTCTCGTTTCCCAGGGCGGAGAATATTTTTAAATATATTTTACGTTCTTTACTCTTCGTGTGGGAGGGGGAGGGTTGGAGGAAAACCTAGGGCTAGAACAGGTTTATTCAGCAGGGTTCTTCAAGTAGGATAACTTACATCCATGGATAGTAACTTACATGCAAAGTGCATCAGAGTGAATTTTCTATGGGTATTTCTGAAAGGCTTCAAACCCCTTTGATACTGTGCTCCAACATACGCAAGAGAGACTTCATATTTCTAAATTAACAGGCAGGTCTATGGACATCCACAATCGTACACAGCTATTTGTGGGTTGTTCGGGACTCGAAGACGAATGGCTTGACAAAGACAGTGACCAATTCCTTTTATCTTCTTCTCTCACGGTTAAAAATATCCCAGCAAAGACTGAAGTTCTTCCCTGGGCCGGATCCGCATTTCTCATCACCCAGCGCGCTGGCAATTGAACTGATTTGAACATGCAACTCAACCGCGCGAAACCGCCTTTCGCCTCCAAACCAGCAACTGATTCTTCAAAAGCGAGGGAGCTAGAACGATGAAAACTAAAAATGGGGGGAAATGAAGGAGGGTTTCACGACCAAGCCCGAGGCTTAGAATTTATTCCAACTCCTTGATACAAAGGAAAGAAAAGACAAAACTTGTGAAACTTCCTTTTCATGCTTTTATTGTTGGTCATTAGCCCGTCTGTCTAGACTTCAAATGACACCTTTTTAAAAAAAAATCCGTAAACAGAAGCAGGGGCTAGTTAGCGAACTCTGGCTACCGACTGGTCGTCAGAAGATCAAGGCTGCGGTCCTGGTGATTAATATGCACGAAACGCGTGATGTCAAGGTCAAACAGACCGCCTAGTCACGGTCAAGGGTAATCCAGGATTGACGTCATGGTTTGCTGATCCGATTTCCTCCCGACACAAACAAACAAATAAACAAACAAACCAACAAATATACAAATACATAGATAAATAAATAACATAATCAAAGAGCCCTGGGGCGTTTGAAATCTGAAAGAGGCAAGAGTTGGAAGCTGAGGTTGCGTGTGTTTGAAAATTTACAACAAAAATGACTTTAAGACACAATTTAACTGATATCGAGCACAGAAAATACTGAGGGATCTTTCTCTTCTCTTCTCTTTCTTTCTTTCTTTCTTTCTTTCTTTCTTTCTTTCTTTCTTTCTTTCTTTCTTTCTTTCTTTCTTTCTTTCTTTCTTTCTTCCCATTGCCATCTTCAATTCTTTACCAATTATTGTTATTGTTACAAGAAAAAAAGGTCAGGAGAAAAATCTATTAAATAAAATAAAATACACCCGATGAAATAGTCAATGAAAGGGTTAAAAGGACTTTCGATCCACAACAGGCCGCTTTTGTTGTTAGAAAGGCCCGATTCTGATCTTAGTTACACCGGAGCAAATCAAGGCTAAATCTACCCGAGGCAAAAGCGTTCCAAGAATGTCAAAAAACTCTAGGTGGAGAGTGGAGACTGGCCCACCCGCACAATGAGGGCTTTGGCCCTAGGACTCAGCCTCCCCTGGGTTATTTCCCCAAGTTCTCTCATTATCGGCATGGGCTTCACTAATAACTTTCTTCTTTGAAACGCTGGAACACCCCAACCCTTAGCCTAGCCCCTGAATTTTGGGGCCCTCTCTTCTAAATCCACAATCTGATTGGGAAATTGGGGGGGGGGGAGGAAATCGAAGGACGCGGAAAGGGAAAGCTGAAAAGACTAGGGACGCATCTCTTCTCATAACATCTTCAACAGCCACCGTGCGAACCAGTTTCAACTTAAAACATGAGCCAGGAGTCTTTGTATGAGTACCCCGCGCATTCCATTGTCCTTCCCCTTATATATCGTCTTTCTACGCAATGAGATAGATAGATAGATAGATAGATAGATAGATAGATAGATAGGGGTTTTTTTTTCAACCTGAAGCCTTTGGTAGAAAAAAACACTTTAAGAAGTAGACATTTTCCCCATAGGAATTCTTAGTAACACAAAAATGATTAACCAGTCGGGTTAAATGCAAATTACGAGTCTCTCCTCCAGCTTCATAGCTCCAGTGAAGGCTTAGAGGGTTAGCCCTGTTAGTCTGAATCTGCAAAAACAACCCTGTGGCACCTTAGAGACTAGCGGATTGACTAGGGGTGAGGAACCTCAGGATCCTGTGGCTCAGAGCCCCCCCCCCCCCAGCATTGGGGAGCAGGGGCTAGTGCACAAGGCCCTCTGCCCCCACCACCGTGCTAGAGCGCACAGAATCTACTATCCTGGCCCTCCCCAGGGTCTGGTGTGGGAGGGGGGAATGTGAGGAGGCGCTTTCTCCTCATTTGGGGGACCACGTCAGTGAGTGGGTTTGGTGGGGGGGGGTTCTTCTCACTTGTGTGCGCCCCCGACTGATTTTTTCTGTGGTTCAGCGGACCCCGACCACAAAGAGGGTTCCCGCCCCTGGACTAAGGCATCAGCTTTCCTGGGTCAAACCCACTTCGTCAGATGCGTTGGAGTGGACGTTACCGAAGCGGGAGTATCTATATAAGGAAGAAGTTGCTTGTGTTGAAGAAGCTAATCGAGCTCTGGAGCGCTTTCCGTGCGCAGTGGGACTGGGCTGGAATTTCCTAGCTTTGGCTTTTGCATATCAGCACAGTGTCCGAAGTGTGTGCAAGATACATCAATCGCCATCGGCGTGCACATGCGCCCGAAAGGGCGGGGGGGGGTCACCACTCACACCCACCCTGGAAAAAAAATCCTTTAAAAGATGAATTTGGAAAGCGTATCCATGTGAAATCCTAAGTCCGAACAACGCTTAGATCCAGAGTTTATAACTTTTCATTGTCAGCCTATGTAAATAAAGGCGAATTCTCAATAGGTTTCTATATTAGGGTAAGCGAGGGGTATATGCTTACCCTAATATAGGTAAGCATACTATCCTATATTATGTGTATGAGGGGTGTGTACTACCCTTCCTATCTATCTAATCTATCTATCCATCCGTCCATCAGCCTATCTATCTATCCATCCCCATACATCCCCCCCACCTATCTATCTATCTATCTATCTATCTATCTATACATCTCCTTCTAAAAGCCATTACCTTCACTGAAAAAATATAAAAAGCGATACATCCGAAAATAAAAATAAGGAAAAGCCTATTTCATTACCTGGAAAAAGTCATTTCAGGAAAGAAAACTTACCCCCTGATCGTTCCCACCCCGATGGAGGGAGATTTTGACCGATGAGAATAACCCAATATTTATTTCAGCTCGGGTCGCATTATTCCATCTCCGGCTTTAGAGCTGATGTATTCACGCCCGTGATAACATCAACTCCCGCGGAATGTTCCATGCCTCTAAGTGTATCTGGAAGGGCCTTTGGAAACTTTTAAATACGTGATAGAATTCCAGGATATTGGGTTTCATGAACGCCGTGTGCGTAGACATTATATACTCAGTAATCAGCACGCGCATTACAATAATGCGCGCGCACACAGCCGTTTGTATATGTATATAAGCTCGTATTATTTTAATACAAGTGTTGACGAACATCTCAATCAGGTATCTACACACGTGCACCCATATGCTTTGTGTGTACCGTCTACCAATTACTCCCCCTCATGCTATTGCTTGTTCCTGATTTTCCTTCCTTTTTAGTATAAATTTAGGCAAAAATAATGTTGTTTTAAGGTTACATCACTTTCAGAAAGTCTTTTCCTTGGACAATTTAACGAGGTGATTAATTTTAATGGATACCGAGGTATATTGTGACCCGCCTCTGGAAACAAATTACTGTACAATATTTTTAAACCACTTTCGGCATTGAAAGGAACTCCCTTTTGAAAGCACACAAGGTTCGAAGGCAGCCTGTTTTGTTTTTAACTGGCCTATTAATCAATGCAGCCCGGTTACGGATTATGATCTTGCCGCTGGTTTAGTAACAGGAAGGCAGGGTTGAGATGTTTATCTCTGAGCGGGGCTGAGTCAAACTGGTTTAGCGAAATACACCTTTCGAGCCGGGCAGACTCATAAGCAAGGATGTGGAGCTACAGTCGAACAAGCATCTTCCAAAAAATCCGCTCCCAGTTGCTTGGCAGAGGAATATAGTCGCTGCCCATGAAGAAAAAGGATCGAAGCCTCTCCCCCTACTTAGGAGCCATTATAACCCCACTTCTAGTCCCATATTTTGGCTTCTAGGTGTTGTCGCTTTGAGCGCCAGTCTGCTCTTCATCCCATACACATTTCCAAATGCACCTTCCTGGCCGTTTTCCGATCAGGTTTTAGCTCTGAGGCGCCTCCCCCCCCCCAGCTGTTTACTTTGGGGTGGGGGTTACATTAAAGTAAACCCCACTATCTCTGATTTTGCCTCAAACGCGTTAATCAAGTCCACGTATGTGTACGACTACCCATAATAACATCTCGGCAGCAGGCCATCATCAAAGCCAAAAAAAAAAAGATATTTATTTTTAAGAAACGTGATCTGCATTCAGTACATATAATTTGGACACCACACTAGTATATACAGATACAAGACATTAAAAAAAAAAAGATCGCTTTTACAGACCGAGCTGACATTGAGCTGAGCCGACGTTCCCGGGGCTGAGGGAACCAGGGACAACATGGTGCATTTTCTATCCTGTCTGCGAAAAACCAAACCAGCCATTCTAAGTTTGATGGGGGAAATAGATAATCTTTCCCCACCCCCATGAGAACTTCCGCTCAGGAATGAATTGGCTAGCCAGTCACTTTTTTCATGTCCTGGCTGATCTACACGAGTATTTGTTATTTTTGTAAGTGATGCAGAATAATATTAACAATAATTAATAATATTAATAATAATAAAAATATTCTCTTCGCACGATAGCAGCCTTATTTCAGGGGGGTCCTGTGCGGCGGAGGGGCACTGGGCTAATGTAACAGGGTAGAATTCTGCTACAAAACCGGGGTCTCCCTACATGTGACATCCGCGGGTGGCGCAGCCGGAGAGATTCAGCGGAGAACGCGCGGGGCTGGGCAGGCGATTATACAGAGTTACAAAATAACATTCAGGATTCGAGCCTTTGCAACAGAACAAACCGACATTTGCCTTTTCATACGGACGGTGAAGGTTAGAGAGGGATACCGCAGAGCGGCCGGTCAGATATTCACAGTGGGAGGACGGCGGAAGAGGGCCGGGGACAGGACCAAAGTTGATGTTTCTTTCTGTGTGGGTGTCAATGGCCAATGGAAACATGGCAGAGTCCGAATGGGTGTTGTTACCATTATACAGGTGGATCCGATAAATATCCGCATTTGTTCCTTGGTGCCTCCCCTC
The DNA here is from genome assembly GCA_030068395.1 of Apalone spinifera. Lineage (NCBI taxonomy): Eukaryota > Metazoa > Chordata > Testudines > Trionychidae > Apalone > Apalone spinifera. The sequence continues at coordinate 7,612,686 of JANRFK010002741.1, read as the reverse complement.
CCCCACGTCCACCCCCCTCAAACCTTTCTCTGTCAGGTAGCCTGAAGGTGAGAAGCCTTCGATTTGCTAACTACCTTTTTCTCTTTGACCCTGCGGTTCTGGAACCAGATAGTGACTTGGCGTTCGGACAGGTTGGTGGTGGCCGAAATTCTTCGACGCTTCTCTTTGGTAATGAACTTGCTGGCTGCGTACTCCTTTTCTAGTTCTTTCAGTTGGGCTTTCGTGTAGGGGACCCTTTTCTTCCGGCCCCTGCGGTAGCTGCTCCCCTCTGGCTGGAGAGGTACTACATCTGCAGGGATGGGGAGACAGATAAACCAGTTACACAGCTCTGCTCCCTGAAACCGACGGGAGGAGACAGACAGACAGACAGACAGACGGAACTACGAGAGAGGAGGGCTAGCTAACTCACTGACTAGGGCCTGAAGACCTTAGCGTGGCAATAATGCAACTATCCCAGGAGACGCTGGCTAGATAGGTTTTCAGATCTAAACAAGGAGCTCCAGTTAATTTAAGGAAATAACTTGCAGTTCAAATTCACTGGACCTTCCAACCAGATACATTTTAGGTGTGGTTTTAAAGTTTCTCCCCTCTTCTTTTTTCATACCTCCCGTAAACTTTAATATCTGGCTTTACCATTACTCCCGGCCTGCGAACAGGAACTCATTAATTATGATTTTTTTTTATGGATCGCAGCACTTTGGACGCGCCATTGGGCCCTCGCTGTGTACTTGGTGCTGCCTGTCTTCTGCAGCGCGGGTACCATTTGCCATCTGAGGAAGCCTGAATTTCGCTCGGCATCAGTTGCTAATTTGCAAATTGAGGTTGGTGCATTAAATACACAACCAAGCAAACAAAAAAAGCGCTTCAGATTAAACAGGTATCTCGATCTCCCCTCTCTCCAGAGGCACCTCCACTTAAGAAACATCGCCCAGAGAGACGACAGCAAAGGGTCAGTGAGGATGTGAATGCCCTCACTTCCAGACCTCACTAATGCACCGCAGGCAAACCACAATCACTTTTCTGGGAAAAGAATTAGGCGCCTTCCTTCTGCCCGGGTCTCAAGGCTCGCTCACAGAGTGGAGCGCAGACTCCATCCCATCACGCATTTAGGCAGGTAGCAAATGTCCACTGTGATTCCTGACAGGAATGGATTAGCAAAGATATCGCGGCGTCATCCCGTTGGAACCTTGCGCCCAGCTGTTCTCTGTGTGGCTCGCCAGGAGAACGCCAGCTCCAGGAACATCTGCAGAAGGGCTTCCATAAAGGCCCAAAGATGCTGCCCTAGGACCCCCCTGATGGAAAGCCTCCCTCATCCCTCCATACTGCCCGCAGAGGAAACAAGCCCCACACCCGAAAGAGCCTTTATAGGTAAATGGACTCTCTGCCTCCACCCGCAACTGCCCCCAAAACACGCACATGATTCTATCCAACAATGCACCCTGGAATGGTATCTGTAAAGAGCTCCATTCTCTCCGGCTTGGGCAAATGACTTTGTGTCACCAGGGTTGTACAATAATCTCTACTTCTCGGAACGAGACGAACCTACTACCCAGCGAAATCCCCACCATTTCTGCTGTCGTGGTTATAAACTTGGGGGGAGGGGAGGAAGGAAAATATTCGGATCAACCTCTCCAAAACAGCCACCGAAACCCAACAAGCTTTAAGGGGTTTTCTAAGATTCACGCCCCGCCAATCAACACGGTTTTAAACCCCCCCTCCCCACTCTCCCATACACACATTATTTGACTTTAATTTCTGGCTGCCTCTCCGGCCTCTCGGCTACCCGTGCCGAGAAATGAAGCCGGATTCGGGCACCCACGTATTTCCAATCTCTTTGGGCGTGGGGCACAAAATCTTCAGTTCGACTTTACTGCAGCACATGGAGATCACAGTGCCGGGCCTTGGTATGCATGGTGGCATTTCCTTCCCAAGCAGCAAGAGAGCAAGGCACCAGAGAGTCCTCCAAAGCTTTGCAGAGGCTGCAACTCCGTCAGGATTTCCACCTGGATGAAGGGAAATCCCTTTGGGGGGTTTGCCAGCCCCCTTCCCCGCACTAGCTTCATTTGTCACTTGGCACCCAGTTTCTGCAAGCGCCGGAGGATTTGCTGTACCCCACCCCTGGCAAGCCACCTGCCCTGTCCAGCAAAACCTCGGGAGGGGAGCAGGCACGTGCAATGCGTCCTGAGCTCAGAAACTTGGAAACAAAAAAGCAAACCACAAAAAGAGCAGCGACCGAGGCAGGGAGGGGAGGCAACACAAGGGAAAGAACTGGCCCACTTTGCCAGCAACCGTCAGGCTCCCGGGATGTGTTTTGGATGTCAGCATAATTGCTTCACTTTCTTACCCGTGCGTGTCCATACACATAGTACCGCACAAAAGGCATTCCAAAGCGTTTTTTTTTTCATAACCGGGCGGTTAGTAAGCAGACAAGCATGCTGGAGCTCAGAGCAGCCTACCTGGGAAAGGTGACTTCCAGAGATGGGTAGACTGTGCCTGCTCCTTGGAGCAATAGACCTGCCCGTCCCAGCCATTGGAGAGCGCCCAGTGCTGGTAGCCTTCCATGGGAAGCAAAGCGTCGTGCCTCGGCTCGGGGTGTCCACTGATCCCCGGCACCACTGACACGTCCAAGTAGCCAGGGACCGCCTGGTAGGAGCTGGCAAAGCTGGGGTAGAAAGCAAACTCTTTGGCCCTGGAGGAGAGTTCTTCGCTGGGGAGGGAGCCGCTGGGCTCGGGGTACTTTTCGGCCGGGTGGTAGGAACAAGGTTTCTGCTGCAAGTTCACGTTGTGGGAATGGGAGAACCGGCACCCATAGTAGCTGCCTCCAAAGGGGTAGCCGTACCCCAAAGTCGCGTTGGAAGAGGCCGGCGGCGGAGGGCACTGCCTGGCAGCGTCGGGAGCGGGTATATCCGTGTAGACAGAACCCTGGTGCGCCCCGATGGGGCCGGAATGCCGGCCCAAAACGGGGTGCGTGATAAGATCCCTGCAGTGGCTCGTTGGGCAGTTCCCACCTAGCGCCTCCATGGCTGGGGTTTTATTCTGGCTATTTTCATGCGGGTGCTCCTCGTACACGTACATCAAGGTATCCGCCCAGCGTGGATGTAGGATCAGTGAAGTCGTCATGGCATGGTCTGCCTGCGCTTTTTAAAACTCGACTTCCCAGCCCGAGACACCTCATACCCCCTCCCCCCCACACACACATATTGTTCACGCGCGAGCATGCGCAGAGCGGAGGGGGGTGCAGTTCATTAAGAAATCCGCCCTGGCGCCACGTGACCTGCCAAGCGCTCGCCATAAATCTGGGGTCCCGGTCACGTGCTCCGCCGCCCGTCCAATCCGCTAGTCCCTCCTGGCTTTGGGGAAGGGAACGGAGCAGCTGCTATTGGCTGCTCCTGGGACAAGCACCAGGGCGCCTTAAAGGCACCCCTCTGAGTGTAGCCCTAAATAAGGGGAATGGGAAACTCAGGATTTGGCCGACACAAAGAGCTGGGCTTAGACGTGGGGTTCTGTTCTAGCTGCCTTCCAGCATAGCCAGGATATTTTAAAAAATATTTTTTTCAAATGTAAAATATAAAATACTCCCCCCCCCCATGTGAGTTGACTGAAGCGTTTCATTCTTTGCTTGCCTGAGGGGTGGGGGTGGGTGGTGGCTAAGGAATAAGCAGGCTCCTTTGTCAGGTGGGAGCTAAAAGGGAAATCTATAAACACCCTCATAAGGCACCTGGAATGAAGGAAGGGGAAGCTTCGTCAGTAGAATATTCTTCCTTGCTTCCTCACCGCCTATCCCCTACTAACAGGACCGGTAGGTCTCATAGACTAACTAGCCTTCCCTAGTAAACCCCCTTGGGGCGGTTTGCTGTTTTTATTTGTTAGTTCTTTTTTTTAAGCTTTTGTCGTCCGCTGGGATATTAGGTGACAGGAAGATTCAGCTTCGCTATAACACCTGTGTAATTCCGTATGTGTGTGCGTGCGCGGGAGGGCAAGTAATAATTTGTCCCTTTATTTCAAAATCAGGGACTACTTGCGGCGGATGGTCGCTTTAAAAATAGTAGAAATAATACCTAATTTGGGGCGATTCATGGGATTCACGGGGATTAACCTGTTGTATATTTCTTTGCCAGGTGCCTTTCTCTGTAACCCCCACCCCCACCCCCACCCTCCCGCAGCTGTTTTTCTGGTATTAAATTCAGCTACCATGGGAAAACCTAAGGCAAGATTGTAATAATGGACGCTTTATCTTCTTGTTTTTTCCTATTAATTCAAACTAATAATACTTAATCTGTCGTGCTGAACAAACGGGGAAGGTTTTAAAGGGTTTGGCCGCGATTATATGATTAGCTCCTCTTATGAATGTTTGGCTACTTCAGTAATACAGATTGCGGCACCAAGGCGGGCTATGAAAGAAAGAGTATCCGCGCTAATGAGCCAGGGCTGATTTGTGTGTGAAGTGCAGAAGACAATAAACACAACCCAGTTTATAAAACGTAAACAGGGTCCAAGATAGATGGGTTATAATGAAGCAGACAAAATAGAAGAAGGGCAAATTACTCGGCGAGATATTGGTGGGAAGAGGTTTATGGGGGCTTACCCCCCTCCCCGCTTTTGCAGAGTAAAGTTAAATTTAATTTCAGTCTTCGTTCGTGAAATGATGCGGGAGAAAGTGAGTTCAGGCGTGCGAAAAAGTAACAAGAAATTTGCGATGATTGTCCCCGGCCCCTAAAAAAAAATTGATCAGAAATAATTTGCGAAGTAAGTCAGTGCACCAGGAAGAAGAAAGACGCTGGAGAAATTTACCACGAGGCTTTTTTTAAAACACTGGGGGCTCTAATCAGCCAGCTCTGGCTTTTTCTGCATTTTCCCCAACTTTTCATGTTGTCTAGCGCTTTTCAAAGCGGTTAGTCCTCCATCGTGGGGTTTTTGCATACTGGGTTTGCTCCATGTGGCGGAATTAAGCAGCCAGATCCAGACATAAAATTCCATATCCGAAGTAGCTAAGCATTGTGCAAGTAAGATTTTAAAAAACCAACATTACAGTAATAAATGTATTACACACATTGTGTTTCTTTACTGTATATATTTTACAGCTTAACATGCCATATTAATTGCAGGGCTTTTTAAATATCCATTTTCGTAGAGTTATTTGCATCTTTCAGAAGCATTTTTCCTTCGCAAGAAGCGTGAACTCTTTTCACCATTAAACAAAAGTTTACAGGAAGTGAAAAACCAACCCCGCCAATAATTCAAACCAAGCAGAAAAGTAACATTTTAGGGAGAGATGTGAAAACTACGCTTTGAATAAACTTCAAGTTTCCTTCCCAGGACGCCAGGTCGTCGGAAAGGGACATTAGTTTTCAGAAATCCTGGACTAAAGTTAAAAAAAAAAGTCGAAGTCCAAGGTCAAGGCAAAATAGACAAGTCAGTTCCTAATTAATGTCTAGACAGACAGACACGAATGAACTTCACAGTTCGCGTCTAAGTGACATGTAAAGTCCCCGAGAAACTCTCGGCTCCCAGGAATTATCTTTCTCTCGGACAGAAATCAGGGAGACCTTAAAAGGGTCACTACTATTTTAAAACCATAGCAAAATATACCAGTGTGTCATTTTTTAAATGAAAGATTAAACACACACACACCAAAGCCCGGCATTTTACATTCCTTTGAATACTTCTCTTCATCGAGAAATCTCCAGGAGAAAATACCTTCCCAGTTGATTGTTATAAAAGCAACAAAGGGGTTGTACATAGTTTCAAACCCGTCCCCCCCCCCCTCCCGTGCGAGCAAAGATCCAATTCGTCTTCCCCAAACGCCCCCTCTATTTGAACCCCCCCCCCCCGTTTTTGTATATTGCCCCCTTGTCTAGTTGTATGAAATAGGTTAGCTTTGTAGCTTATGTCCTGTCCCTCAGATGTGGAAGGAAGGTCAAATGTTATATTTAAAGATTTAACATCAGAATATTGGAGGCTTCATGCACCCTATATTATACACTGGAGGAGTGGAAGAGGAATCAGTTGTAGATCAGAAGGTGCACGAAGCGGGGAGGGGGGGAGAGGTCGGGTTTCGAAGCAGTATGGATTGAAGGTACACCTCTTCCCACGGCAGGCAAAGTGGCACATACAAATAAGAGTGCTATCTTTTCCACGGCCATGTACGGATATTTGTAATTCCCATTTCAATGAAATACAGGGTTAATTAAACGTCGCACTTCGCGATTCCGTTTATTATTGCAGGGTGCAGACAGAGCGTTAGGACAAGGTTGGAGGGCGCCGGGCGAAGAAGAGACTCGGGATTTTTTCCGGCCCAGGGTCTAGGAACAACCCCAACGCAGCTCTGGTTTCTGGGAAATGCAAAAGGAAAGAGTGGAGCTAAAGCTTGCGGGGAAGGAGGGAAGATTTCCCAAAGCACTTTGTGTTTGCCTCTGCCTGGGCTGAGCTTTGGAAAATGTAATCCAGTTGCCCAGCTCATTGAAACGAGCTGATTTTCCTCTGCTAGCAAAGCCGTGGATTGAGGGCCGAGAGTAAATTCTAGGGGGGTAATTCAATTAAAACTGCTCGCTGACGTTTACCTTCCCCCCCTCCCAAATAGGGATCTGCTTTGGCTGGTGCTGACCCCAAATGTGAATCTTCAAAAGAGCCACGAGCAAGCAGACCGAAAACCAGCGACGCGCCCCCACAGAATGCAGGGAGCGGTAGGCTGAGGGTTGTTCTGGCTTCTGACTGCTCCCCAGTTTCATTTTCAGACCAGAAAAAAAATGGGAGCAAACGTTGCAAAATCAAAGCAGCTTGACTTCTGACCTCATAGCATCACCTTCATTATTTATATTGCCTTAAACAATAGCCACTTCTTATGAAGGGGAATATTTTTCATATTTTCTCTGAGGTACAAATGGACCTTACAAAAAAAGAAACTCAATTAGGAAGCTTCAGTTACTGATAAACTTATAAACGTCCTGATAAGAAACGTACTGGGACGCTAGGAAGAACTGTGGGGCAAGTGGGATTTATTTTATTTTATTTTATCACTGTAAAAGGTAAAAGCCGGATGAATTGCACACTCCATGGAGAAATGAATATTATTCTTTAAGCTAGTACAACGTTGCTTTGCAAGAACGCAAAACTCAAGCTAATCCTCCAATGATTCCACCCGAGTCTTATCCCATTTTGGTTTTGTTTAGCATTCTTTCCGTTCTGCATTAATGTCGGACGTTCATTTATGTTCCCCTCGGACAGAAGTATGCTGGGAATAAACACTTTCTGTTGCAGATGAAGTAGATATTCCTTTAGCTTTCACCCAGAGGGGTTCGTGTTCCAATGCTCAGTAAATAGCAAAGACTTGCAAAAGTTTAAAAAAGACAGGGTTTTGAGTGAATGTGCTGTTTGTACAATGGCTACACTATTCATGAAAATAAGGATCTGTTGTAATGACTCCATAGCCTTAAAAGGCCCACAGAAAACACACCTACATCTAACATGGCCCTTAATTAAGTATTGCTTTCTCAGGCAAGGAAAATGATGGCTAATAAGAAAAGTACAAATAGCAGCAGCATTAAACTATATGTAATTATTTATACCGTGAAGAAACACGTTTTGGGTTTGATGAGATAGACATAAAAATAAAAGGCCTTTGTTTCAATTTTGGATTGAAAACAGCTAAGAAATGATTCAATATACATCCCATACCCACCCACACCTACCCACATACGTTTTGTTGAGATCTTAGGTACATTGATGATTTCTGAGTGCTCCGTGAAAACTTTCTTGCCCTGTGACTTCGGAAACGTATACCTCTATCACACATACAACGGAGAACGGCTAATGTATTCTCCACATGACAGAGGAATCAGTTGGATTTTTATCAATGCCTAAGAAACCCAAATGCGAATATCAACTACAATATTTGCATCGACTGAAAAGAAGACCTTGCACTTCCATCCTGTGTGTAGGGGCATTGACATCATCAGGTTTTGAGCCACAGGGGGAAATAAAGCTCGTGGTACCCCCTCCTTGGAATCAATATATTATACTCCCTCTGGAGTATAAACTCAGTTATCAAACTAGGACACTGCATTCCATAGGCTACCAGTAATTTCTAAGAAAAGCTCTCGCAGGCTACCTCTAATGCGCAGCCCATAAATAATCGCCAGACTTTTGGATGAGTTTTCTGTTCCATTACATCCTCGAGGTTGAAATGTGGGTTTTCGGGAACGTGGAGTTGTGTCCAGGGAGCTAGAAATTTCTGGCTGCCCTGGGGGGGTTGTGACCAAAGTACGAGCACGATGCAACAGGATCCTTCTCAGCCATGCATCCCACCCCAAGCCCCTTACAAAATCATGTCTTCGACGCATTCAGGAGTGCCGAACGTAGCATCCGTTTGTTTGCAGAAGGGAGAGGCCGGGCATCTGCTGAGGAAGGGAATGTGGCACAAGGGGGGAGGGATCGGGGTGCTTTCCACCCCGAGTTGGGCCAAAATGGCCTGGATGGAGGTGAACCTTATCTAAGCCTGTCCGGACTCGGCAGCGCTCTTGAAACCTGCTTTAGAAGGTGCGGGGGCAGGGATTTCCCTACACCCCCC
>JANRFK010002741.1:7563721-7575161 GCA_030068395.1 Apalone spinifera | reverse complement strand
CTCACAGCCCACTGCCCAGCACAGCAACCAGCTAGGTACCCCCACTACGTCACACCCCCCAAACTGGGACATCTGAACTTTTCAAGCAGTTACTGTAGAACCAGCCAGGCCCAATGGCTACAAACACCATCTAGGGTCTCAGTGATTTCTACCTCAGCTCTGCCACTGCCCTTCTGTCTCCCCTTGAGTGAGTCATGTCCCCCACACCACATGCCTCTCTTTTATTCTCCCTTTGTCTGGACTATTTTGGTTGGAAGCTCTTTAGGGCAGGGGCTGCTCTCAGTTCTGTCCATCTTCGGAGCTGTTACACTGCAGCAGCTCACAGGTTGTCACTTATCACAATACTCCGGGAAGTTCTAGTAACCCTGTTGTACTATGGAAAGGCTAAATGTCTCCTAAGGTCTGTGACGTAGTGTGGTACCTTGCTGGTTGCTAGGCCTGGGCTGTGAGTGACCTCCACTGGCTGCTGTCTGCAGCACGGCCCAGCAGGGCAGGGGATGAGTCATTATGCAAAGGGGGCTTCGAACCTGTCTGACCAGTTATCTCCCAGGGAGCGGAACAATGGGAAGAAGGCAGGGTGGAGCCCTGGCTGGGGGCAGGGCTGGAAGTGAGTTAGTGCGGGTGGCTGGCTGGGATCATGGAGGAAGCAGCCTAGGCAACGGGCTGGGATTTAGGGGCGCAGGCTCCCCCATCTCAAGGGGGGCTGAGGCATCCTAGGCCTGCCCTGTAACCAGATGACATCTGTGCTGTATCCTGGAGAAGCAATAAACTCCCTCTATTCTACTGGCTGGTGGAGTCTGTCCGTGCCATTACGGGGGTGCAGAGGACGGGAAAACCCCAACGTGCCGTCACAAGGTCACACAGGAAGCTCACGCCAGAAAATGACCCTGCTTTTCTAACCACGTTATCTGACCCTGGATCATCCAGTGTCCTTCTTTCTGTGTTACTGACATGCAAATAATAGTATCTGGGTTCCCCGAGTAAAATCCTGGTTCGGTTGGAGTCAAACTTCCATTTACTTCAATGGGCTGAGGGTTTGGCCTTTCAAAAGTCTGCATGGCTTAGGGAGGGGGCTAGCTCCTTGTGGGCTCTTTGGAGAAGTCAACATTTTCAGGACCTGACCCTACGGGTTACTTGCTTCTGACCTCAAACTCACAGCTAAGTTTGTTCAGTGTAGACCTGAGCATCATGGCCTATGGTTTGTGGGTTATGGCTCACATCTGCCCAGCAGATATTTGGGGTCTTGTCCCAGGCCAAGCTACAGAGGGAGAGAGAACCCAGAGAGTTCTACCCCAGAAGGGGAGTTTCAGGGAACGTGGCAAGGGCACTTCGCCAGAGGACAATCCTGAGTCGTTAAAACTTTTATTGAAATAATCAAAAGAGCAACAAACAGCAAAAGGCATCTCGTTGCTAAAACATAATGCACTTGAACGACTCCCTCTGGTAACATTACAAGATTAAAGAATTGCTTAAGCTACCGTACTCCCACCGCTTCCTGGAAACCCAGCGTTAGGAGACATGGGACCAGCCTCGCCCCTGCATGCCGATGAAGTTGAAGATCCCGGCAGGTAGAGTGTTGAACAGCTAAGCCAGTAGTCTCCAACCTTTTCAAGCATGAGATCACTTTCTGAATTTAAGTGATCTACCTCACACCCAAATACCCTTGCCCCGCCTCCTGTGTGCCCCTTCTCCGAGGCCCCACTCCTGCTCACTCCATCCTCCCTCCCTCCCCCACTTTCACCAGGCTGGGGCTGTGGGTTGGGTGCAGACTCTGGTCTTGGATTAAGGGATCTGGAGTGTGAGAGGAGCTCTGAGCTGAGCTTGGGGCAGGCAGTTGGGGTGTTGGAGGGTATTCTAGGTGCAGGCTCTGGGAAGGTGTTGGGGTGTTCAGAGCTGGGGCAGGGGCTTGGGGTGCTGGAGGGGGTTCATGACTGGGGTAGGGTTTCGGGATGTGGCTCTGGCTGGGCCCTGCTGACCTCAGGTGGCTCCTGGATGGGGGTGCAGTGGGGCTAAGGTAGGCTCCCCCCTGCCCTGGCCCTGCACCACTCCCAAAAGAAGCCAGCAAACTCCCTCCATCCCAAGCCCTATTGTGTCCCCTCTCTGCTCTGTGGAGATGGGATACATAGTGTGGGGAGGGGGCACCCTGACATCAGCACCCTCCTCTCCCTCCCCTGCCCAGCAAGCAGGAGGCTCCTGAGGGGACAGCTCCAAGCAAAGGGCAGGAGCTGTGCAGCAGTGCGGGGAGAGGCAGCTGAAGTGCAGGCACTCGGTAGCCTCCTGGCCAAACCTGTCAGGATCACCTGTCAGAGGCTCCAAGATCTACCAGTAGATCCCGATCGACTGGTTGGTGACCACTGAGCTAAGCTATGCTGTGGAGCTAAGCTAATAATCGACCAACGGGCAAGGGAGAAGAAGTGCCGAGAGCTAGAGAATGCTAGCACCAGCTAAACTAAGCAACAAGGGATATTTATCGGGTCTTGGCCTTGCTCGATCCTGACCCAGCCGACCTTGACCATATTTTATTTCCCCACCCTAAGAATTGATGGGTACTCTCATTCTGTAGCTTAAGTGGTTCTGACTAGGGTTGCCGGATACTTTCACAAAAAATACCGAACGTGTCGGGGGAAAAATTGTCTGAGCAATACCGGACACCTGGCAATCCTACTTCTGATGCTTAACACAACGCATTCATGAGGATTATCTCATTCCCGAGACCTCTGACCCTTCTAGCAACTTCTGTGTTTTGCTGCCTCTGTTGTGGATTTTGGGGTGGGGTGAGCCAGCTCGAAATAGGTAGAGTCCCTCCGTCTGGTTCCCCCAAAGCTGAAGGATGTTGGAGCAAGCATTGCATCGGGGACAGAGGTTGCTTACGCAAATGCCCGACAGTCATCCACAGCTACGATGGGCTGGTTCCATGGTCTGGAGGCCTGACACCCGCTTGCCTAAGCAGATTTTCTATGCTCAGCTGGGGAGCAGGACGAGGGCTCGTGGCGGGCAGAGGAATGTTCTTCAGAATGCCTTGGTAAAGTGCGGCATTGACACTGATGCCTGGGAGAGTCAGAGGAAGGGTCGGGTAACCTGGAGGGCCACCATCAAGAACGGTGCCCAACACTTTGAGATCAAGCGATGTCTCAGTGAAGAAGTTCAGAGAGCCCGATGGAAGGAGTGTGCCCCGGCCCATATTGTCGCCGCTGGTAGCGGTGCTGCTGGAGATAGAGACCTCACATGCAGCCACTGCCAGAGGGTGTTCCTGGCCAGAACTGGCCTAATTTCTCATCTACGTACCCATCAGTGATAGGCGTTCAAGGGGAAATCTTACTCACTTTGAGGGATCCGAGACAGAGTGAGAGAGAGTCTATCCCTATATTAAATATAAATGAATATAGTAATGAATATAATGATAACATGCTGTTGGGTTGATCTATATTGATTTATCTGGTATGGCAGGCAAGCAACTTAATCTTCTAGGCTACATCATCCTTTTACCATCACATCCACCCACACACTGAACTGGATACAGAGTTCCAAAAATCTCCAAAGTCATAAGCAGGGGAAAAGGATTTGTTTGTTTGTTTGTTTGTTTGTTTGTTTGTTTGTTTGTTTGTTTGTTTGTTTGTTTGTTTTTGGTTGGTTGGTTGGTTGGTTGGTTGGCTGGCTGGGTTGGTTGGTTGTTCGGCTGGCTGGGTTGGTTGGTTGGTTGGTTGGTTGTTCGGCTGGCTGGGTTGGTTGGTTGGTTGGTTGGTTGTCTGGGTTGGTTGGTTGTTCGGTTGGCTAGGTTGGTTGTTCGGATGGCTGGGTTGGTTGGTTGGTTGGTTGGTTGATTGGTTGGTTGGTTGTTCGGCTGGCTGGCTGGGTCGGTTGGTTGGTTGGTTGGTTGGTTGGTTGGTCGGTCGGTTGGCTGGGTTGGTTGTTCGGCTGGCTGGGTTGGTTGGTTGTTCGGTTGGCTGGGTTGGTTGGTTGGTTTTAGAAACCCTGAAAAACATGAAATGTGCAAGTCCCATTGTGGACTTTAAATATATCCAGCCACCCTCAGAATAATCCTCCACCTCACTGCTGGGGCTTAGCTACAAATAAACAAAAACCATGATGGGAAAACGGTGGGTGCGAAACAGTGTTCTTTCTCCTCTTGAAAACCATAAGGCAGTTTCCCCACCACAACTGGGGCAAATCTACATAGCTCCATTAAAACCAATGAATTTGCACCGGGGGAAGGACTTGGCCTTTTTTAGAATTCATAGTGAGCTGAGAATTCGCCCCGCTCTATGGTAAATTTAATTTGTGATCCCAGATTGTTTAGAGGTTGTTTTCAACATGAGGGACCTAACATGGTGAAAACTGTGCCTGTGCAGTTGCATAACTTTTCTGGGTGAATCATTTTCTAAAAGCTGCTGCTGCGTACACTGAATTCTTACCCTCAATTATCTGGAGAAAAGCAGCCAGTGGTTTTGTCATCCTTTGTGTCATAATCCTTATGGAGAATGCAGGTCACTTTGCTTTCAGAAGAAATTAACCGGCGGAGGGAGGGAGCGCTGTGGATTTCTTAGTCTCTCTACAGAAAAATCTTCTTCATGTGGCGTTTCAACTCTGTTATGTTTGTCTTATAGTGTTAAGAAGAGGGAATTCATGATAGATTTCTTTCGGGCTCTGACAGCCGTCTGGTTACAGGGATATTCTGTTTATTGTTTCCAAGGGGGAGATACAGGGGTTGACAGTTAGAACTTGTCTGTGCATACTAGAAAAGTTGCACTTGTTTAGTTAAATTAGTTAAACTAGAGCAAATTCCCTGTGCAAATAACACTGTTTCGCACGTGACAGCTGCCGGTGTGGCCAATGCGGCGGGGCTGAGACCCAGGAACTGCAGAGCTAGGAAGATAAGCAGCTACAACTTAAGCTAAAGTTTACTACATAAACTTCCCCCTCTCCTCCATCCAGGGTTATCTGCTTCGGATGGACAGGAGTGTGATTTTTGTCACACACTAACCTGTGGGTTACACCAGCTGCTTACCAAACCATTAATGAAGATCTCCATCTACTTCTAAACGGATGGGCACCATCAATGGTATGGGAGACCCGGTTGCTACTGAGCAAAGAAAGACCTTGTCCCAAACTGGATCTCCTTCCAATGCCCCACGTAACCAACCCATGTTTCTAGGGCCACAGACACCAAAAATAGTTACACGGCGTCAGAGGACAGGAACAGGGCAGCCTCCCTTCCAAAGCTGGCGAGCCCCCTAGTGGTTCTCTCGGTGTTCTGCTTTTCAGAAGCCACCTGAAGAAAGGCCAGGCCTGCAGCCGGCATTCATTTCAGCCGGTCAGTATATCATTGATCTCAACTTATCATCATCTGCTTCAGTTCGTTACCATGGGTCTTTGTGCTTGGCTACCACATCTGTGACCTCTGTGCTTCCGGGTTATTCGGTCTGGCCGTAGCCTGTCATTTTGGGTGTTTCCAAGTAACGGTGGGCCTGCTAGGTTTGAGGGTATTCTTGGAAGCCCCTATCCCATTGAAGGTTGCTTTATTCTAGGTGAAAAGTCCGGAATGTACACAGATTGACTTTGCTGTCTAGGTGAAAGGTCCCAGGCACATGCATGTTCATTTTGCCTTAGCTCAACATACAGGACATAGCCTGTAAGTCCCTTGTGTTACAGCCAAACTGCCAGTATAAAACTATTGGAACTCATTATAATAAACATAGAATCCAACCCATGAGGAAATACTAAATCGACAGGCAAGCAAGCAGGCTAGTCCCTAGGCTACAACCTGCATCGACACAGCTCCAGCAGTGCAAGCCCTTAATGCAGCCACGGTGCACTTGCCCCTTTATCGCTAAGTCAAAAGGTGCAAGCCCCGCCCTTCACTGGTGAATCGACACTGGGGGGCTGGGGTGGGAGATTTCACACATGGAGCAAAACCAGCAGCTCATATTCCACTGGGGTAAATTGTTACAGTTCTATTGTCTTGGGGCAGATAACACAAGTCAGAGAACTGTCCCTAAAACCATTGCTTTTGGAACTAGAGCATATCTTTAAAAAAAAACCCCTCCAGGCTTGATATAAAAATTACCAGAGAGGGAAGGAGGGAGGGAAAGAAAGAAAGAAAGAAAGAAAGAAAGAAAGAAAGAAAGAAAGAAAGAAAGAAAGAAAGAAGGAGGAAGGGAGGAAGGGATAGAAATGGATGCAGGAATGTTTTCAATATTATTTCAAAGATTACATGAATCCAGAATTTACCAAGTTTGGAGTCCCAAGAGGTACACTCCGTCAAGACTCAGGTGTCATGTGGCTGAAAGGAACCTGAGCTCCAGAAGACCTGGGTAAAGTGGCTTGTGAAAGAACTACTGGCTGCCAAAAAAAGGCCCTTTCTTAATGAAAATGCCAGCCCCTCCTGAAATAATTGCACACTGACAGCATGGGATGACCTACTTGCCCTAGGCTTGCACCTAATGCCAACAAGAAACGCAATTCCTGAAGCCCAGTCTCGCCTACCTCCCCTGACCTATATAACCCACCTCCGCTTGCGATCCTGCGGGGCTTCGGTGCTGCCTGAGGCGTCCGTATTGATCCCTTCATTTACCGAATCACAAGGAAACAGCGGAGCCGCAGCAAAGGGGGGTCCGGAGCCCAGTCCCCGTGTGCACTCTACACCAGGGGCTCCAAAGGGCAGGTCGCCCCCAAGCACTGCATGGTGGAATGTCCCCTGCCTGTCCTGGCACCGCAAGCCCCAGGCCTGGCTCCTAGGGGGCAGGGGAAGGGCAGTGCTCGGGGCGCCTTCTTTTGTGGGCCGAGAGCTCATCCGAGGGTTCGCTTGGCAGCGCAGACAGCGCCCCGCGCCTTCGAGTGGGCAATTCCCGATTGGCGGCCTCTCCGCTCAGAAATCCCCGGCCAAGGCCCTCCCGGGGCGCCCATATGCGTACAGGGCTTATATGTGTCTGAGGCTAGTGAAAATAAGAATAGCATGTAGTACGCAAGGAGCTGGCAGAGGCCGGAACGCGGGGGGGCCCTTGGGGACAGGAAAGGGGCCTCAGAGCCACACGCCAGCCCTCCGCCCCTTGGGTGGAAGAATACGAAGCTGTGCGGGTTTTCTTTTTTCATCCTAAAGCCCATCCCAAGCTCCCCGCAGCTCCCCGCCCTCCTCCCCCGGATTTAGAACCATTCCTCAGGCCTTTGTAGGCGGCCAGCCCCGCTCCCATGCGCGCCGCTCGGATGCGAGCGCTGTACAGACGCCACGGGCCCAAGGTACAAATTAGACATGTCAGGATAAGCACAGCCTCCAGCGGGGACAGCCCACCCGGCCCTGCCCCTCGCCATTTGCTAAGCTGCACGCAGACAAGAGAACCCGCGTTCGCTGCCCGGGCAGGGCCTGGCCAAAGGGGAGTTTCACGCTCCAGTTACGCAGCGCTCGGCTGGTTCTTGGTTGCGCATTTTGCCAGGCAAGCCCCTGGCTCCTAAAGCAGCTTCTTCATGCCAGCAAGCGCGGGGGGGGGGGGGGGGGGGGGGGGGGGGGGGGCTGTCCCCAGGTCAGACAGACCCAAGCGGGTGATTTACGCAGACCCTTTGCACCCGCCGCCTGCAGCCTGCGGGAAGACTTTGGTGCGCGCATCTTTAGTCCTTCGGTGCGCGCCGGGCCATGCGGCGCCCAAGAAGGATTCGCGCCTCGACTGGCCGAGAGTTCTTCTGTCTCCGCTCCTGAAACCTCACGGGCGGATTCGTCACCTCCAGCCCCGGCAGCAGCGGTGGGAAATTCATTAGAAACTCATCTGTCCAGCTGCCGGCCCTGTCCCGACCCTTAACGTTGCCAAACCCCCTTCTATGTACCCTAGAAAAAGGAGAACCTCCCCCCACATACACACACACACTCAGTCAGGTCGGGGGGGGGGTTCAATGGCGCCTAGGCGATTTAGGAGCACCCCGCGTATTCCTGCTCCTCAACTCGCTGGGCGCTTTTGACAACTGCCCGTGACACTCTACAAGACCCGATCTTGATTCCCGCGCGCAAAACTACGCGTGTTGGATGCGAAACAATTTGGAGCCCGCGGAAAGGGGCCGGAGGCGGGTCCCATTTGTACAATCCCCCAAGGAAACTGAGGCCGGACGTGATTCTAGTCCGTCACCAAAAGAAGAAATATGATTGGCTGGTTAGTGTGCGCTGGGCAGCCGCGTAAGTCGGTAACTACAAAAACAAGGAGCGCTCCGGGGGCGTCTCTGACCAAGGGGAGTTTTGCCCACGAAAGTCTACGCCCAAATGAATCTGTGCGTCCCCGCGGGACTCCTCGTGTGTTAACTGATTATTTGTTTTCCACTCCCTGCATGTTTTCCAATTATTTATTCTCAGATCAAACACAAAAATATCAAATAATTTAAAAAAACACCTCTCCAGCAATGCAGGAATTTGTCTGGTTCCATTCAGGAAAAAAAAAAGACTAGCACAAAAATCGCTCGTGGTTTACTGTCTGATTTTACCACACGCATAAAATGAATGTAAATGAAGGCAATCGTCAAAAAACAAACAAACAAACAAAGAACCTAAAGGCGAAATATTTTAGATTAAAAATCATTCTCTTGATTCACTGGAAAAACATCTGTAGCCCACACAATGGCACACACGGTGCATCTTCAGTTCAGGATTAAATTGAAGCGTGCGTATGCAGATCAGTTTAAGATCTGAGTGTTTAAAATACTTCGAAAACTGCCCCCAAATGGCAAATAGCCTTCCCTTTTTAAATGCACGCAGTTTGGATGCTGCAAGGTTGTTCAACACTTCCGAATGGCTGGGTGCTTAATATCGATACTAAGTTCACGGTACAAGGAGTGTTATGATATGGTTGCCTCTGTTAACGCGCTCATTGTAATTACGTATAAAACTTGCTCGCAGACCGGATCTTTCTCCAGCTACACACTCGGTAAAATGCTGGAATACAAATCTGTTCTGGCGGAAAAACCCGAGCAGAATTAACACCGCTTTGCGGTGCTTTGTGTTTACTCTTGAAGTGCTTACATTTCCCCACAGCAAGATTTTTCGTAGAACCTTTTTTATAGGAGGGAATTAAACATTTCCATTCTAATGTTTTTTGTAATATTGTGCACTGCAGCTCCTAAAGACCTGAGTCCAATTGATCCGCGGTGGATTAATACAATAGATTCATTAGCCTGAAACCAGATGCAGCTACCGACCCCGAGGAGAACGACGCTGGAATGCTCAGAGAGAAAAAGATTTCAAGTGAAATTTACCAGACGAGAAAGACATTTTACATATTTTCCCGGAGAATTTCTTGCCCCTTGCACGTTTGTTTAACACGCCAGCCCCTTCACTATGGTGCACCTTCTGTTACATCCAAACGTCTCCTCCCTCGGTCTTTCTATTTTAAAAGGCTTGTGTTGATCTGCTAATGGTACTGCTAGAAACAAAGTCGTCTTGGCCGCTTTAAACATTGCCAAGTTTCTTTGGCATGGATCTTTAAACCCGAGACAATATTGACAACGCTTCCAGATGGGTGAATATCTCTTTGCACTAGCAAGTAGTTTGCCATTTTTTTTACGTGGAATTCTTTTTAAAAACTCTTATTCCATAGGCACTGAAAACAAAACCAACAACAATAGCCTGAGCTAATAAACTGTAATACTGAGCATTGTTCTTGGCATTTTAAAGGGTTGAAATAGAAAATATTATGCTGGAGAATCTCTCTCAATATTCAGAAAATGCCTACAGTACTTTCAAATACTTTCTGAAAATCGCCTTTTAATCTTTTTTCTTTTCTTTTCTTTTCTTTTCTTTTCTTTTCTTTTCTTTTCTTTTCTTTTCTTTAAGCAATCAGTTTGAGCTGTCAAGTCACCTGGTTGTCTTTAAGTATTTTGGGGCTTCGTTTAAAGGGAAGTTTTCAGCAAAGGAAAATTATCAAACGATTCCAGAACCGGGCGTGACATTGGTGTGGCTTTCGGAAGCCTCTGGCAAGTGCTAGCATTTTCCCTTCGGTGTATGATTGCTCCCGGGGGAACGAGCGTTTAAAAACCTGCAGAGGTAGGAATTCATAGATTTCCCCCCTGGTTTTCCTGAATGAAAGGGCAGGTTGCAGGGGTTGCTTTATTTTATTGACATGCGGGCGGGCGCGGGCGCAAACTCTCACACGGTCTACCCAGGAAATGCATCTTGTTATGACTCCAGCAAAGGGACGTTCATACTCCAGTTAATTCCTCTGGAAGACACCGTCGCTTTCATGCGCACTTTGCCAATTACACCTCCGGCTCTTGTAGGTGCACGGATCAGGGGGAAACCTCCTTTGCGAAACGTGGTCCCGGTGCAAAGGTTTCGCGGCCCATTGGAGCGAAGGGGGAGAGCTGCAAATCCGCAGTCCTACAGAAATCACAGAAATCACGCGGGGCGACGGCGGCCACATGGTCACACGAGGCCGGGATCGAGGACGCCCCCGGAAATGAGGAGGAAACAAGGATGGGCCAGGGTCCCCTACGTGCACTCCAGTAACTCCCCCGAGTTTGCGGGCTGGGAAAGCCAGAGGGTGGTGCCCACACACGTTGTCCGGGCAAAAACCGCATTTTTTCTAATGGGTAAAATGTCCAGAGAACACCTAAGTGGCTCAGGAGCCTGAGTCCCCTGGATTTCCCAGTCGATTTGGGGCCCTCAGAGGCCAAATAACTTCTTTGTGGGACTTCCTCACTTTTGAATAATTTATTTATCCATCTATTGATCTATACCCAGACATAGTCATCCAGGCACCCACCCATCCATCAACCCATCCCCAGACATAACCTATCTATCCATCCAGCCATCTATCCACCCATCCAGCCATCTATCCACCCCCAGACATAATCTGTCTATCTATCCATCCATCCGTCTATCCACCCCCATACATAATCTGTCTACCTATCCATCCATCCATCCCCAGACATACAATATAATGGAGATTGCCTATCTCCTAAAACTGGAAGGGACCTCGAAAGGTCATCGAGTCCAGTCCCCTGCCTTCACAGCAGGACCAAGTACCATCCCTTACAATTTTTTGCCCCACATCCCTAAACGGCCTCCACAAGGATTGAACTCACAACGCTGGGTTTAGCAGGCCAATGCTCAAACCACTGAGCCATCCCTCCCCCGTAATCTGTCTACCTATCCAGCCATCCGTCTATCCAGCCCCATACATAACCTATCTATCTATCCATCCATCCGTCTATCCATCCCCATACATAATCTGTCTATCTATCCAGCCATCTGTCTATCCATCCATCTCCATACTCCCCCTCTATCTATCTGTGCCTGCCTGTCTACATAAGAATGGCCACACTGGGTCAGACCAAAGGTCCATCTTGCCCCATATCCTGACAGTGGCCAGTGCCGCGTGCCCCAGAGGGAGTGAACAGAACAGGGACTCATCACGTGAGTGCTGCGAACAGGCACTGCTAACAGGGAGTTTGGAGAGGGAGTTCTCCAGGT
>JANRFK010002741.1:7553037-7563621 GCA_030068395.1 Apalone spinifera | reverse complement strand
TGGTCTGACCCGGTACGGCCATTCTTATGTTCTTATGTTCTATGTTCTTATGATTCCCTCCCCTGTCGTCCATCCCCGGCCCCGACAAACAGGGTCACCATTCGGAGCCTGTCTCCACACATATTAAATACATTTTGATTCCCTTTACTATAATCCGTGTATAATTGGTCTGTAATTGCAATATGTGGAAGGATGGAGGAGGGGTTTTTTTCTTCCCTCCTCCCAAACTTTAGATGGAGGGAAAGTTTATTTTTCTTCTCTATTTAAGACAGTGGAGGAAGAGGAAGGGGGGTTCCCAGTGGCTGGAGAGAGGCTGTTCTCAGGGGTGACAGACAACAGAACGAGGAGCAATGGGCTCAAGTTGCAGTGGGGGAGGTCTAGGTTGGAGATTAGGACAAACGATTTCCCTAGGCAGGTGGGGAAGCGCTGGGCTGGGTTCCCTAGGGAGGGGGGGAATCTCCATCCCTAGAGGTTTTTAGGTCTCGGCTTGACAAAGCCCTGGCTGGGTTGATTAAGTTGGGGTTGGCCCTGCCTTGGGCAGGGGGCTGGACTTGATGACTCCTGAGGTCTTTGCCCGCCCTGGGATTCTGTGACTGCTAGAATGCATGATCATGCTATTCAGGCAGGAATAACTAAGCACTTGGATAGTCCAGGGAGTGGGACCTAGGAAGTCTTTGATGCCAAATGCTTCCCCCGTTCTGTTTAGTGAAGCCCGCAGCTGGCGGCCACAGTCGGACCAAGGGTTTCCTTTGCAGGAGCCCCGAATGCCACAGACAACCTGTCTTTTGAATGCTACTGTGTGGGGACTGCAATGCATGGTTGCCTGCGGCCAGCGTTGGAAGGGGATGCAAACAGAAGGCAGGCAGGCCAGTGACTTGGCACTGCTGTGGCTCCGGGCCTCCACAGGTGGTGTGTGTCAGCCCACAAAGCACTAAGTCTGCCCAGAACCGCAACCATCTCAACACGGCGACCTCGTCACACCGGGGAGAGGAAACGCGGTCAGTAATAAGTGGGCAAGTGGACACACAGTGTTGCTGTGACAAAGGACCTGCCTTGGCCAGGGCCTCTGCCACAAAACAACAAAAGCATCTCTAAGTTCCTGGCAGCTGCTTTGGGAAGGAGGCTGCTTTCTTCCCTCTGGATCGTGCCAGGAGCCAACCACAGCTAAAAGTTGATCCAAGTGTAAGGGCCACAAACCTCTGGCTTCACCAGGCAGCTTCCTTCTCTTTTCGGGGAGTTTATTACTGGCAACCATTCTGGAAACAGTACTGGGAGATGGCAAATCTCCCCCAGGGGCCTTATCAGTTTGTGAACTGGCTGGACTTGCTGCCGCAGGATTTTCTGGTCGATAACGGCATTGCAATTGGGAAGCAGTGTGGTGTAGTGGTCAGAGGCCTAGCCTGGGCCGGGAGTGATATGGTTCCTATTTCCAGCTCTGCCATCGACTTGCTGTGTGACCATGGGCAAGCCAAGACCCCTCTCTGTAGAATCATAGAATCCTAGGACTGGAAGGGACCTCGAGAGGTCATCGAGTCCAGCCCCTGCCCTCATGGCAGTGTAGACCCGTGGCCAGGTCTACACTCAAGCGGAAGGTCAAAGCAAGATATGCAACTGCAAGCTATGTCAGGTACGTAGCTGGAGTTGATGTACCTTGTTTTGCATTTCCCTGCCCACCACGGCAGCACCCAATCACGCCTCCTCCATCCGCCAGCTGTCTGCATCACTCCGCACGCCCCTGTCCCCGGGAGAAGGGCTGCGGTGAGCCGCGAGGCTCTTTGGGGAGGGAGTGGAGCAGGTGGTGGGGTTCTCAGGGACGTGGGGGCACCAAGGCCCAGTTGTCCGGCAGCAGACTGGTGATGCCTTCCCAGATCTACTATACCCCCCACACACACACCCTTCCTGTTAATGCCTCCCAGACTGACTTTTGTGTCACACGCTGTTGACTCCTGTTCCCTTTGTGGTCTTCTGCAACTCCCGGATCCGCTGGGGTTCCACCTGCAGCTCTCCGGACTGCCTGGCTACTTCCCTCCCCCACACGTCTCTGGCACACTGGGGCACCGGAGCCCTTTAGCTCCTTACCCCCTCCCTCAGCACTATCGGAGGAGTCACTGCCCCCACCCCAGCTTCTCCCTACAGTACTGCAGCCTCCGCAACATCAGCCACCCATGAACTGGTGACAGCCGTCCGGAGACAGAGAAACCATTACTTCCCTCTGGAGTTTGTTCCCACAGTGAATCTCCCTCCCTGGTAAAAAGCTGGGCCTTAGTTCTCATGTAAATGTGTCTGGCCTCAGCTTCCCACGTGCCTCTCGAGGCGCCTTTCTCAGCTCACCGTCTGTGGAAAACACCCCAGAGCCCTCCCTCAGACTTTTCACGTGCTGCTGTGCATTAGACAAAGGCTTGCAGGATGGAGGCTGTCGGCAGAGAGGCGGTCGAACAAGAGCTCACTCAGACCATCGTGAGAACTTACACACCGCTTCAGAGGAAGGAGAATCTCCGTTTTGTGCCAGCAGTATAAGGTCTACGTCACACAGCAGAGCAGCTCCGATTCCACCAGAGAGGAGGTTTAAACACGTGGTTGGTGGTGAGCCTTGCGCACGCTCTCAGGCTATGTCTACACTTGGGGCTTCTTGCGCAAGTAATATGCAAATGAGGCTAAGCGTGGCATATCGCCGAGCCTCATTTGCATACCTAATGAGCCACCATTTTTTTCAGAAGAGGCTCTTGCACAAGAAGGGGCCGTCTAACCAATCACCAGCTTTGGGGCCAGGAAGGAATTTTCCTCCAGGTCAAGCAGGCAGGGAGGTCACCAGGGCTACAGCATGGCGCGGGCATAGCTCACCTCGTCAGTTCCTGGCCACGGCAGAGACTTTGGGCATTGGTGGCAGCTTAGTCCTTCCACAAAGAAGCCTCACACTCCAGCCGTGCCTGCCCTGATTAGCCACGTGCTCACTCAGGGCCTACTGAGGGTGTCTCTCACTGGGTCCAGCTATAAAAAGGATTCCCTAGTGGTTAGGGTGCTAGCCTGACACTTGGAAGACCATGCCCCTCTACGCACTTTCCGTGTGACCCTGGGCTACTCATTTGGGCTATGTCTACACGACACTCTTCTTCCAGAAAAAGCTACGCAAATTGCGGTTCGCGTAGCTTTTGGGGTAGCTTTTCCCGTCGCTTCCATAGCAATTTGCGTAGCTTTTTCCACTGCTTTTTTCAGAAGAGGCTTTTCCGACATTTGGCCCATCTACACTGGGCCAAATGTTGGAAACCCCCCTTGTTCAGAACATCCCTTCTTCCTCGTAAAACGAGGTGTACTGGGATGTCAAAAAAGCACATCTGCTCTTCCGAAAAATGTTTTAGAAGTTCAGCCACATTTCCTGGATGGGGCAGAGTTTTTCTGGGATACCAGAAAAACTCTGTAGTGTAGATATAGCTTTGGTCTCTCTGAGTGTGTCTACACCACAATAAAAGACCCCTCACACAACCACAGCTGGCCTGGATGGGGGAGTCGGGTTTTATGGTGGGGGGGGGCTCAGTTCCCCCGTCTGTACCATGGGGCTAATAGCACCACCCTGTGAGGATAAACAGACTAACAACTGGGAGAGGTGCAGCTGATTTGGTGACAGAGGCCGGATAAGCCCCTTAGCTGGTAAGTGTGCCTAGAGACAGGGTGTATCAGAAGAGACCAACAGGGGCCTGTCGCGATCAAACAAAGCAGCTCCTGTTTCTACCTCCGCTACTTCACCCCCACCCCCACCCCGGCAGGGTGGGGATGCTCCTAATGCCTCTGCTGTGCTTTCCCCTGGAGGTGTATCTGCCACGCCCCCGCTGTGCTCCCCACCCTGCCTCCGCCGCTGCACATTTTTCTGTCTGCAGCAGCGTATTGGCCTTTTCCAGAGAGTTACTCCAGTTCCAGCCGCTAAGAATGCCATCTGGGGTCCACTGACGTCAGCGAACCCAGGCCGGTCTGCACCAGCTAAGGGGCTGGCTGCAATTAAAAAATATGCATGAAGGTAATTCTGTCTAGCAGGGGTTTTCCAACACTGTCGCAGCCCAGGACTGGGCCATGGAATGTCGGGCACTGGGTCTCCTTGCTGCAGGGGGATCAGGTGACCAGAAGGGTGCTAAGGCAGGCTACCCACCACCCGTGCCTCAGTTTCCCTGTCTGTAAAATAAGGATAGCTTTACCAACCTCCTGTGTAAAGCTCTTTGCCATCTACCGATGAAAAAGTGGTGTTATTAATTATTATGAGCACCATGGGATTATCAGTCCTGAGCAGGATTTAACCCTTGCCCAGGACTTCAAGACTATGTCTACAGAAAGAGGGTTTTCTGGTCTAGAAATACCGACGCGCTCTACTGGCAAAACTTTCCTAATCTGGACACAGCTACACCAGCAGAACTCACCTTCCATGAGCAAAACAAGCCATAGAGTGTGTAAATTTACTAGTGCAGCTGTATCTATACTAGGGG
The DNA here is from genome assembly GCA_030068395.1 of Apalone spinifera. Lineage (NCBI taxonomy): Eukaryota > Metazoa > Chordata > Testudines > Trionychidae > Apalone > Apalone spinifera. The sequence continues at coordinate 7,559,152 of JANRFK010002741.1, read as the reverse complement.
CCTTGGCCAGCCAGCTACCTTACTCCGGAATCACACCCCTCACGCCCCTGAGCACTTGTGCCACCGATCAGGAGAGATTGGAATGCCGCCCAGCTGATTAGCAGAGTGCCTGCAGCTAGGTTTTGTGTTTCTAGAGGTGGTGCACATGCCTCAGTGCACATAAAAATATTCCGCACAGGATGCAAAAAACCTGCCCAGGGTTGGAAAAGATTAGAAGGAATATTCACAGGCCTGAGTTCGTGCATATGGAGGGAGGCCTGGTTCTCAGAGACCAAAATTGCTGGCAAATGACTGTAATCTTCAGCCGTCCTCCTCAGCCCTTCCCTTGCTGACAGTGATGTCAAGGCAATTATTAGAGCTACGGCTGTGAGTGGGGGGGGGGGGGGAAGGAGGGGGAGGGGACCCCAACCACACAACACTCCGGAGTGCTGAACACCACGCATGAATGTGCTTTTTCTACACAGCTGTTTGCCTAACCTTGCCACCATTGGGGCAAGCTATAATCAGACATGGCAGGGTGTGGCGTGGGCTGAGATAAGTGCAGACATTGTCCCTGAGCCAGGAGACAAGGGGTGCAGGCAAAGAACAGAACAAAACAAAAAAAAAAAGAGAGAGAGACAGACAGATCCCTCCCTCCGGGCATGGTGGAGAGGTGGGGCGGGGTCCTGTCAATTTCACCCTCGCTATCTCAGCGCGGTTCACCTTAGGGCAAGAGAAGAGAGTGAAGAGGGACCCGGAGGGGGAAATGCAGCAGTGTCCTACTTTCCCGTGCCAAAAACCCCCAACAAATCAAAACACCCCTCCGCGTAAGTGTTAATGGCATCGCCTCGAAAAGGTGATGCTTGTCAAGGATAAATCATCCCATGCCTTTTAGCTGGGGTGGTAATTACAAGGTGCCGCCAAGATCGGCACAAACTGTCAAGAGGAAAAAAATATGGTGAGTAAAGAACTTGGAGCTGGCTAGGAGGGATGCGCTCAGTCTCCACACGGCTCGGCACAAAGGAACCTTGTCTGGGTTTAGCAGGAGCTGGGCCTGCCGAGAGGTAGGTTTCATGTCCTTTCTTGTCCACCCGGAGACACTCAGCGCGGTTGCACAACCCTAATGGTTTTTTAAAAAAGAAAATCAGAGAAGCTGAGATTTGGGAAACACACGCCACTCAGGTGGGGGAAGCAACTCACTGTTTTGGGGTTTTTTTCCCTTCTTCAAAACATGGGCCATGTCTTCCCAGAAAGCATTTCTAATGAACTTCTCTTCTCCCAGGTGCCTGGGTCTCCATTCCTCCCTCCCTCCCCCCTTGTGGTGGCCTTATTGTCAGGCCATTGGGTCAGAGTCTCTAGTCCCAAATTGCACATGGGGAAACTGAAACACAGAGCAGGGACCTGACCCACCCAAGTGACAGATCTCCTGACTCCTCATCAGAGATGAACGGAAGCACCAGTAAGACATTTTAAGTTGATCACGTGTAGTCAACCTGTGGAACTCCTTGCCAAAGGAGGCTGTGCAGGATAGGACTATAACAGAGATGCCAGGCCTTAGAGTGAGGGCTGTGAGGATCCGGACCGCGCTGTGCTGGGGGGGTCCAGGGACGGGGCCATGCATGAAGCAGCATGTGGAAGAGAAGCTAGATAATTTCATGGAGGTTAGGTCCATAAAAGGCTATTAGCCAGGGGATAAAATGGTGTCCCTGGTCTCTGTTTGTCAGAGGCTGGAGAGGGATGGCAGGAGACAAATCGCTTGATCATTGTATTCGGTCCACCTCCTCTGGGGCACCTGGTGCTGGCCACTGTCGGCAGACAGGATACTGGGCTAGATGGACCTTTGGTCTGACCCGGTACGGCCGTTCTTATGTTCTTATGTGCTGACGTTACTTTCACCGCTGCTCCTAATCCCACATCTTGCCCACTCGACTTCTGCCCTTCTGCGGCTGCGTATAAAGCTGTGTTCTTCGTAGGGCAGATCAGCAGCAGCAAATCTTTCATGAACAGAAAACACCCCCCCCAGCGTTTCCAAAGCTTAGGCCATCCAATCAGGGAACAGAAACAATGCCACATGACGGAGGCGACCAATCACATGGGGGCAAATTATTTCAAAATAATGGACGGTCTGTGTAGACGCTCGCATTGTTATTTCGAAGCAACGCTAATTATCACAAAATAACAGTGCAACGTAATTGCACCTGCCCATGCCAGTATAACTATTCCAATGGGGGGGTGATATTTTTGACCCTACAGTTAGACTGGTAACCATCCCTAGTGCAGACTGACTTATAACAGGATGTCGGTGCCTTAGCGCAATCGAATCATGGAATCCCAGGGCTCGCGGAGACCTCGGGAGTTATCATGTCCTACCCCCTGCCCAACTCAATCATCCCAGCCAGGGCTTTGTCAAGCCGGGACTTTAAAACTTCCAGGGATGGAGATTCCACCATCTCCCTTGGGAACCATCCTGGTGATTCCCCACTCTTCTACCGTGTGTCCTACATAATTTTCCACCCGCAGATCTCAAAGCGCTTTTACAAGGGAGGGCAGTATCATTATCCCCATTTCATTGATGGGGAAACCGAGGCACCAAGCGGTGTCTTGCCCTAGCTCCCCCAACATTACTAGGAAAAGAGCCCTGCTGTGCTGAGTCTAAAGCCAGCCCTGCTGACCTCCAGGCCACACTGCCTGGCCACCTCCCTTGAATGAGAATAAGCTCATTTATAACAGTATAACTGCATGCCCATTAAAAGGGAGCGTATGGCTTTAACTACTGCGGTGTAGCCAGAGTACCACAACTTCTGAGTGCAGCCCTACCCTGAGCGCGATGTTCATATCGCCAGAAAAACCTTCTGGGACAGGAACCGACTCCTCGTTGCCAAGGAAAGGCCGTTTTGAAGTCCTCTTCTGGTGGGGGGAAGACGGACGCTGACTCTGCCCCTCCCCATCCCCACATGACACATCCTCTGGAGCCTGGTACACGTTGCAATCTGCTTCCCAAGACGAGGGCTCCCTAATTATTAGCCGGAGACGGAGAAGAGTGCAGGAGCGCTCGGCGTGCTCACACAGGCTCCGGTCCCACCCTGGCTTGCCTGTGGCAGAGAGATGCCAGGCCTTAGAGTGAGGGCTGCAAGGAGCCGGACCGCGCTGTGCTGGGGGGGTCCAGGGACGGGGCCATGCATGAAGCAGCCTCGAAGGGCTGCTAAGAGCCAAGTGTTTATTGCCCAGCCCAGACCCTGCTGTGACAGAGGAGGCTGTGATCTGGATAAATTGCCTAGGGAGACTGGAATCTCCATCTCTGGAGATATTTAAGAGTAGGTTTGATAAATGTCTATCAGGGATGGGCTAGACAGTATTTGGTCCTGCCATGGGGGCAGGGGACTGGACTCGATGACCTCGCGAGGTCCCTTCCAGTCCTAGTATTCTATGATTCTATGATTTACAGCCTGGCCACACTGCCTCAGGATGATAGACTGACTTAGGTCGCCGATACATTGGCAGCGGTAATAGCAGTGTCCACACACCCCTGTTAGCCCCCCACATTGCGATGGGGTGTGTATATGCCGCGCCACAGACATTAAGGATGACCACAACTTCACATGCAGTATTCCTAAAATGGACAGGAATGTTCTTCGCCCTTGATGAATTCTGTTGTATTAACGTGTACAGGTTTTAATGTATTTGCTTGTAAATTGCACCAGTCTGTCTTTGCAAGGGTTTTGTTACGGAATGAAATGCTATTATTTGGGACATCGTTCATCTTTATGAGCTCACAACATACATGGCAGAGTGGCTAGCCATCCTGAAAGCCCCCATGTACTCGTGATCGTGCAGCATGACATGACTCATAAGTGCGGTGACAAACACGGTGTACTAATCATAAACGTACTGCAGAAGTAATAGGTGAATTGGCAGCGTTATGTTCATACATGTGCAGCAAACACCTCAAAATGCCTAAGAAGCCCCAAAAGCTGGCCCGGGTTAAGGCGGAATTCATGATTGAGGCTCGCTGTTAAAGTGTTGCTTCAAAGCCTCCCCAAGCTGCACAGCTCCAAGTTGAGTTTGTCTAATTGCCCTTGTGTCTGGCTGTTCCAACTCAGCAGGAAGCTGCTTTGTCTCCACCCTGGTGGCAACGTTTCCCCCTTTGCATTGCAGAGATTGTGCATGACCCAGCAGGCAGCTATGACTATGGGCTGTTTTGCTCACTGAGAGCCAAGCTTGCAGGTAAATAATGCCATTGTCCGTTCAACATGAACACATTGATAATAAATCTATGGTCAATATTCCTAATTTCTGATACAGAAATGATACATGCATAAGAATCAGACAATCATATTCAGTAGATTATAACTTTTCAAATGATACCTTACAAGCAATATTTTTCATAAAGCATTTCCAGTTATTCATATTCATAAGCATATTTCCATACAGAATATGGATAGCCACGTGACATGGGACCTCAAAAGGTTATTTTGATTACCCTTCTTGCATTGAGGCAAAAATAAATACCTAGACCATCCCCAACAGGTGCCCTTAAACATCCAGTGATGGGGATTCCATAATTTACCTGGAATTGCTTAATTAACCTTGAAGTTAGAAAGATTTTTTTCTACTATCTAGTCTAAACGTTTCTGGTTTCAGATTAAACTGGTTACGTCTTGCCCTATGTGTAGAAATCTGGAGAACGATTGATCGTATCCTCCTACGTTTTGCCCAATTTAACAAATTGTTACAAAACTGGTTGCAAGATATTTTTTTATTTGCTTATTGAGATGTACCCCTCCCAAGCTTCGAACTCCCTTCCCTCTCCTTACGCTCATGGCATGTCTGGTATAAGAGGCGGAGAAGAGACTTCTAGCACTTCTACAACAGCTGGATTCCATTGGATAGTTTGACTTCACCACTGATCTGCTCCAGCCATGCTTCCGTGTTCCAATTTTTCATAGCTTCATAGAACCCTAGGGCTGGAAGAGACCTCAGAAGGTCATCGAGTCCAGCCCCCTGCCCAAAGCAGGACCAATCCCAACTTCACAGAGTTGAAGGGCGGAAGAGACTACTAGAACATCCAATCCTGGATATCTCAAGTTATCAATTTTCATCCATACAGAAAATTGATGGATGAAATAGACAAAAGTGTTATGAGTCCTACAAAGGCTTCAAGAGGTGAGATGAGATATACCCAGATGGCCCTAGAAGCTGATCTATGACCGATGCTGCAGAGGAAAGTAAAAAAATTTGCAAGGTTCTTGCCAACTAGACCTGGGGGAAATTCTTTCCCGTCTCCAAGTTTAGGGTGACTTTATGTGACTGAAGAATCTACTAACTGTGTTCTTCCTATGGAACAAAGAGGGTGAATGCGTGTATGCAACAGCAAAATAAGCCCCATGTTAGCAACAGAAGCACTTCCAGGGTCTTCACAATATGGATCTTGCCTTGCCGTTGTGTGCTGGCATTACCAGCTGGAAGAGGAACCTCATCTCCCTTTCAGCTTCCCCATGCAACACCCGGCAGGATTTAGCCCGGACTTTGGAAAACTCGTGAGTATTATCACATTAATTGCCCTTTGAGACCCCTCTGCCGGATATGAACACAGCAGGCATCTGGTGGTCTAATTTTGTGTTTCTCAACCAGTGGTATGAGTACCCTCAGGGGTACTCGAGAGAAGTCTCGGGGAGACGTCAACACAACTGAAATTTGGAGAAAACTGAATTTTTGTTTAAGTTGTACAGCGCTTTATTATTTTTATGCCTTTTACCCCCCAAAATTTCATTGCCCTCCTGGCTACAATTAAGTTGTTTAAACAAATGTGTTGCAACGGTAGAAAAAAAATGTGTGTGAAAACTAGATACTGGAGATACTTATAACTTTTTTTTTTTAAAAAGGGGTCCTTTATTAAAACAGGTTGAGAAACACTCTAATTAACCCATGTGCAGTTGTCTGGGAGGCAATTACCTCCTAAATTGCCAAGCAAAGGTGATGCCCTGTGCCAGGCATGTGGACTGCAATGACTGTGAAAAAGGATCAGTTAGAGGCTTTTTGAGCTGATGACCCACGGACACCTAAGGATTAGCTGCTCAGCTCATTCTTCTCCTTGATTTCTTTGCTGTTTCTGGAGAGTTTCTTTTTTTTTTTTTTT
>JANRFK010002741.1:7487276-7497587 GCA_030068395.1 Apalone spinifera | reverse complement strand
GTCTAATGGTTAGCGTAGAAAGAGCTAGGAAGCAGGCCAAGATGGGAGGGGGGGTCTAGCAGTTAGCAAAGGGGACTGGGAGTCATGCTGCAGGCGGATAGCCCCACTGCTGAGAGAGGAGTGCGGTCCAGTGGTCAGAGCACAGGGGTGGGCCTGGAAGTCAAGACACCTGAATGGTCTTTCCAGCTCTCCCAGCGACTCACCGCCGGAGGCTGGGAAAGTCACCGCCCCTCGCGGGGAGGCAGTTTGCAGCCTTGGAACTAGAGGGGAGCCCTCTGCAACTCATTATGGGGACCCCCGAGAGGAAACAATCGCTTCCAAGGCGCAAAGGAGGACGCAAGGGGTGGGTATTATTCAGTCTCATAAGCAGAAAGAGGAAGTTGTAATTAATTGGCTAAATTATTCATTGCTGATTATTGACTCTGCTGCAGCGAGCCTGTGTGTGGACGAGCTTAGCTCCAGCTGTGATTTGATTACAGTGGAGAACACCCCGGGTATTAACGGGGCTCTTTAACCCAGCAGAAGAAGAGCCAATGGCCAGAAATGAAAGCCAGAGGCATTCCTATGAGACACCAGCATTTAATGGTGAGAGGGGCTAACCATTAGATTACACTCCCCACCGGAGTGATGAATTGTCCTCTCTCTGGAGAGCATGTTAGCATAACCCCGATGGGCAGAATCAAACCAGGGCTCTCTGGCGCTTCCTGCGTGAGTCTCCACCACGTGCGCTAGAAGCCAGCTGGCTCCCAGGACAGGCTGTAGAGCAAACTCATTCGCTCTCTCTGTGCGTGGTCTCGGTGTCAGGACACGGGCTCATGAACGGCAGGCGTGTGGGTCACTTTGGGTTCAGTACAGGGAGAACTGGGTAAAATTCTCCAGCCCGGCGCTCATGTTAGCTGACCCAGTGGTTCCTTCTGGCCTTAAATATCCAAGAATTTTCCCCCAGGAGATGGAATGGGAATGGCCTGACCATGAAGAACAGGTTGCATGGCCTACATTTCTGTTATGAAACCTCCAGAAAGGTGGGTCCTGCCTGGATTCGAGGGGCTACATTTCTCCAGGTCTCCTGATCGGGCAGCTTCTGTGCTGGCTCTTTCCCTGGGGACCTTAACAATAAATAAATAAACCAACAGATAAATAAATAGGAGAGCTGAAATTAAAACTCGTTTGGGTTGCAGGGGAGGGGGGGAACCCTTCCCCTCAGGGTCCAATTCCATATTTCTAGCTGCTCTGACACTAGTAATTTTTTAAAAACATTTATAAAAGGCAGTTAGCCTGTCATTCCCGCCGGATTATTTATTGTTTAGGAAATCTATAACTCCTCGTACTTCTTATTTTGATATAGGAGCTTTCAGCGCGGATGCCTCGAGGGACGGCCTTTTCAAGAGGAGCTCTTTACCTTTCAAAAAATATTTCTGTTGCTCCTGATGGGAGTGCTTTCTCTCGTCTCTCAATACATGAGGCGTGTTTGTGACTCCCAGGAAAACAGCCTCTTGGATTTGCTCTGCAGCAGAGCCAGCTCCCCGACTCTTAGTCCAATGCGCCACCGTAAGGCCGGTTAGATCAGCCAGGGGGCTGCCCACAACTGTGCCTTGCAAGGAGCTGTCCAGCCGCGGGGAAGAGCCATCATGCAGTGGGGACTCACTCCGGCACCTTTGGTTGCTCTTGCGGTGCGTCTGGACGCAGACTGTCCGTGTTTCTCCTCCCAAAGGAGCCCTTTGACCTCAGGGGACCCTCCTTTTCTTTGCTGTCTCGGTGTGTTTGCCTGCATTGTGCAACTTAACGGGCCAATGGAAAAGTCTCTTTATTCGCTCTGCACATGGTGGTTGGTGGGAGTGGAGTTTGTGGGGTGGGGGGAAGAGGGGAATGCAACGGAAGGGACACAGCGGTAAGGGGGTGTCGTGTTATTCTGGCTCATTGCTGACACTGATTTTCAAAGCTGCGTGGAGACTCGGGGCTCCTTGATGTGCTCTTCTTATTGCCCTGGTCTCTGGATGCTCAAAATGGGCTGCGAGAAGATCTGCCCTAATCCCCCACCCAGGTGGAAACTTTTCTCCCTGACTTCCTGCCCCCCGACGAAGTGGGTCTTTGCCCACGAAAGCTTCTGCTCCAATACATTTGTTAGTCTATAAGGTGCCACAGGACTCCTCGTCGCTTTCGCAGACCCAGACTAACACAGCGACCCCTCTGATACTTTTCTCCCTTTGTTTCATTTCACGGGTATTATGGAGCACCCAGCAAGCAGCAACGACGCTGCAGACATTGCTTTCACTGAGGTCAGACCTCGCAAGCAAACAGCGCCAGCAACCTTTTAACTCTCCAACGACACATTCCACCCCGTTCTGCACTTGCTCAGCCTGCAGTCAAACTGCACCTTGCGGCAGTCCAGGCTGCCCGTGTCCGGCTTCGGCAGCCTCGGGAGCAAGGGGCAGGCTGGTTCTCCCAGCATCACGATGAGCATTTCAACGTCCTCAGTGGTGATTTTGCAGTGTGGGAAGGAAGTCCCTGCTAGCAGCTTTCTGAACAGACCTGTGCTTCCCCGACCATCCCATGTTCCTGTTGGTGAAATGGCCCCGGGGATCCACATTCTTGCAGCAGCCTGGAGAAGCGTCTCTTCGGGTAAGGGGCCAGGGGCCCAGCGAGCGCTGTGCGTTCCGTCGATCACCCCAGCCCAGTTAGGGGACCCCATTCCCACAAAGGCCTCCACTAGGTGCTGCACACTTCCCAGCATCACAGCCATTCTTAGAAGGATGCTGGTGATGGCCCTGCAAATTTGGCTCATCACAGAACCCAGGGTCGATCTGTCCACTCCTCACTGATGCCCCACCGATCGGTAGCAGTCTGGCATTACAAGCTTCCACCGAGCTTTGCCGCTTACTTGTCCGTGGCCAGAGCGGCTCTCCTTTCAGCATTGCTGTGCTGCGGGGCTGGAGAAAGTTCTGGTCTGAACATGTAACGAGTGAACCATTTTGCTAAGGTTTTCCCATCAGTGCCAGCTCCTTGCTGGTGCACTGGGTTGGAACTCAGGAGACCTCAGTCTCTTTTCAGGTCTGCCTCTGGCTCACCTTAGACAGGTCACTGCCTGCTCACTGCCTCGCTTTCCCCATGTGGAAATAGGGATCCTGCCAGTGCCCCTCTTTGTAAAATGCTTTGAGATCTACTGAAAGCAATTGCTGCGTAAGTTACAGGCATTATACTTATCAATTAAAAATCAGGTCGTTGCAGGTTCTGGTTTCCAGATGGGCCCACGGTTCTGGGTTGTAAACTTCCCAAAAAGTTAAAAAAGAAAAGACCTTATAATCACCGCTCTGAGCCACTGGGGTTTGAATTATTGTGTAATCACTCACGCCCAAGTAGTGTGAAAACACACCTAAGCGTGAAATACTGAGCAATAAATCCTTGCCCTGTTGTGTCTTATTGCTTAATTAGTACATGAAACGACATGATTCAGAAGAACCAAAATGGGATTGCATCATGTGACTCGTTAAAACAAAGGGGAATTAGTAGCTGTGAAATGAAGCACACTGGAGTAGCTTCCCCCCACCCACCCCCCCAGACCAGGAATGGCCAGGAGGTTTCCTGACAGAGCAGTGAGCAGAGAATGCTCCCCCGCCCCTCCGGGAAAATTGCAGGCTGGACGGTGCCCTGTGGATTTATTTGGCGGCTTGTCCTGGCCTGGTTGGCGCTGAGGCAAAACGGAACAACAAATGTGGGAGCCGAGCAGGCTGTTATTGGCAATGTTTGGAAGTGCCCAAGGAAGGTTGGACTAGTGGTTAGAGGGTGTAGCCTGGGCTTGGGTTGAATTCCTGGCAGTGGTGTATGTACAACTGTGGGAAGACATCCAAACACCTGAGCCTCACGAGCCGCCGGATCCGTCTGTGTCCAGCAGCCCTGATAAAGAATCCCTGAGAGCGGAAGCCGGAGATGACTGATGATTCGTATTTCTCACACTGCCTGGTGTTTCACTATCCCTGGGAGGCTGGGCAAAGCTATTACCACCATTTCGCTGACGGGGAACCAAGTCACCAAGAGGCTAAATGACATGCCACGGTCACACATGGAGTCTGTGGCAGAGAAGGGAATAAGCACCTAGCTCTCCCAAGTTCTGGGCTGTTGTCCCCATCCCTGGACCGGCCTTCCCTTCCTCGGCAGCGTGGTGTAGGAGTCGGCGTGTTGCTCGCCAACGCGTTGGCAGAGCCGTTTACAGGGTGCCAGCCTTCCTCACTGCCAGGGGGGGTGTCGGAAGCCGACGAGCACCCCTACAGTCTGGCACCTCCCTCACTTACTGCCTTCTGGGCTTGGAAATGCATTGTGGGATGCCGCTGCTTCTCCCAGAGAATCGTGGGGCTTGGGATCAAGTTCCCACAATTCCCTCTGCTCCTTCCCATAAGCATGCTGCACCGTGGGTCACTGCCCTGCCTCCCGGGGGGCTGAGGATAAACGTGGGAAAGCTTGTGAGCTGTTCAGAGACCCAGGAGCAGGATCCGGAGACGCACCTCAGAGCTGCCGTTTTCAAACTTTTTTCCTCAGGACAAGTTGAAGAAAATTGCTGATGCCGCGACCCAGCACAACACAGAGAGAATTTCTCCAAAATACTCCCGAGAGCAGACCGTCTAGGAAAACATCTGCTCCTGCTCGAAAAATTATCAGTGATGGAGCAAGAGGTTCGAATGGATAATTACTGTCACCGTAAAAATGTAGGCTTTATTTCCAGCTTTATTTCCAGAGTGAAGAGCAACGTTCCTTCTAATCTTTTCCACCCATGTGCGGAATAATTTTATGCACATTGAGGCAGATGTGAATGTGCACCACCCGTAGAAACAAAGAACCTAGCTGTGAGTGCTCTGCTCATCAGCTAGGCGGCGTTGGATTCTCTCCTGAGCGTCTGCACAAGCGTCGGGCTCACGGGGATCACAGCCAAAGAGCAAAACAGTTACTCTCTGTGTCGGTCCTTAAAGATTGTGATCAAGTTCACCCCTGAATCTCCTCTTTGTTAAGCTCAATAGAGTGAGTTCCTTGAGTCTATCACAATGAGGCAGGTTTTCCAATTCTTTAGTCATTCCTGTGGCTCTTCTCAGAGTCCTCTTCCCTTTGCCAACCTGCTTCTTGAATTGTTGGCACAGATTTATGGGCTTGCAGGGACCACGGAGCCTATCTCCCATGTGCTGCTTTGCAAAGTTTCAATCAAAAGTGGGTAAAAGATCTGCGCTGGTTCAAGAGGGCTCATTTCAGGGACACTGGGGCCTGTGTTAGGCCAGCCAGGCTCGGTGTCATAGGGGTCCCTTCTAGCCTTAGCACCCTGAGCCCTAGAAATGTACATTTCTGCTCAGGAAAGCCGGGATTTCCATCCAGGCAGGAACTGGCTCTTTCAGAAAAGCTTCAAATATCGCAAGGCGAACAGTGAAGTCCTGGGCGCTGGCAACGTTGAAATGCACCCTCCGACATAGGCCCATGAGGCCCATGATGGAGCCAAGTTTGACTCAGGTGACACCGTGATGTTTACCAGGACCCTTGGGGGCCAAATGGAGTTTGGGGAATCAAATCAGTAGATCAGGCTTGGAAAAACGAGGGTGCATCTACACAGCGCCCTAACCTCGAAACAAGAGACGCAACCTGCGCAAATTGCATCTCTTATTTTGATTCTATTTCGAAATAGCTTATTTTGAAATGTGGGGCATCTCCACAGAGCCAAATTGTGAAATAATGCGCTCTTTCCAGTCATCCCTTAACCCGTGTGGAACAAGGGTTACAGGACTGCTGAAGTAGCGCACCCGTTAGTTCGAAAAATATTTCGCAATAACGGGCCGCTTGTTGAGATGTGGGGTAGCTATTTCGGGATACCTCAGTATTCCAAAATAGCCACACCCTGTAGGCATACGTGAAGAGAATTCCCTCTTCTTCCCATCTCCAAAATACCAGGCTTTTTTTTTATAGGCTTTTTTTATGACAATCTTTACTTTACATTTGACATTTAAAAGCCGATTGGCTCTTTCCTCCCGGACAGCAGGAAATGGAGATATTTACTGGAGTGTTATCGGTGCTTGCAGACCAAGCGAGATTTACTCTGACAGAGGCTGGATTATAGATACCTCAGTCTGGCCAAGACTCCAGTGACTCAGTGGGAACATATGAAGGGACGGCACTGGGAAATAATTTATGGGGGGAATTTAATTCTGCCAGCGAGCAGGATCCAAGAGCAGTACAGGGTCCTAGTAAGAAGAAGATCCATTTCCAGAGCGCAGTGTTCTCAAACGGCAAACCTTGGGCTAGTCACGACCGAAGAGCTCTTCCTGGAGGGAAGCCACAGGGTGTTTCTGACCGAGGAAAACACGGTGCCATTTCTTGCTAATTGCAGCCCAAGGTGTTTTAAGAGACTCCAAAGGATTTTCCTGCCAAATGAGCTAGAACTATCTAGCCCTCTGTCTCCTGTAATCCAGCCCCTTCTGGGCTTTCCCCTTGTTCTTATATTGGTTGGGGGCTGCTTGCCAACAGGGTCGAGAGAGTCAGACAACGAGGCAGGGAGCGATCGGAGGAGGAGCCGGGGGGCAGGTAACTGGGACTTGGCGGGTGACAGGGGAAGATTGGGATTGAGACAAGGAGCCTGGAAGGACAGATTAGGATTAATTGTGTGATCTTCATTTTCTGGGGGCTCAATAGGGGACCCCGCCCTGTGACTGGCAGAACTCACCGCTGCCTGTGAAGCCAACGGTGCTGGGCTGGACTCTACATGGCTGTGTGATGTGACATCCTATGAAAAACCAGGGCCTAGGGATCTCAGATCCGTCACTCCAATCAGTGAGCGTATGTCTACACTAGCTCGTTAGGGTAATGAGGGCAAGCAGAGTTGCAAATGAAGCCCGGGATTTAAATATCCCGGGCTTCATTTGCATGTTCCCGCGTGCCGCCATTTTTAAATCCCCCTTAGTCCGAACTCCGTGCCCACGGCTACACGCGGCACCGAGTAGGTAGTTCGAATTAAAGATCCTAATTCGAACTACCGTTACTCCTCATTCCACAAGAACCATTTGGCTCTAGGGGTACTCGAGAGACGTCTGGGGGATACTGCAACACAACTGAAATTTGGAGAAAACGGAATTTTTGTTTTAAGTTTCACCGCGCTTGATTATTTTTGTACTTTTTGCACCCAAAAATGTCATCACCTGCCTGGCTACGATTAAGTTGTTTAAATAAATGTGTTGCAAGGATAGAAAACAATTGTGTGTGTCTGAAAACTGTAGGTACTGGGGGTACTTATAATTTTTTTAAGGGGGTTACTTTGAAAAACACTGGTCTAGCCCATCCCTGACAGGTGTCTGTCCAGCCTGCCCTTAAATATCTCCAGTGGTAGAGAGTCCTCAACCTCCCTAGGCGATTGATTAGGCTGTGCTTTGTCTCCCCATCCCCCATCAGCTCACAGAGGTGCTGGGAAGATAAAGTCATGAGTGATTGAGGGAGACACTGGGATACTACACAGAAGAGGAGAACACTGGTTCTGTCTTCAGAGCAGGGTTTGGTTTCAATTCTGTGTCTAGAGCCGAATGGTTCCCGCGCCCATCAAAACGCTGGGGACAGAACAATTAACGACACCCAAATCCACCCTATTGCTTGTTGGCTTTTTTGATACAGACAGAGCGATGGGGTCTAAATTAGCTGTTGCCACTCAAGAAAGAGATCTTGGAGTCATTGCGGAGAGTTCTCTGAAAACATCTGCTCAGCCAAGCAAGCCAGCAGAATGCTGGGAAGCGTTCAGAAAGGGATACAGAATAAGACAGAAAATATCCTATTGTGTCTGGATAAATCCACCGTACTCCTGCATCTTGAATACTGCGTGCAGATCTGGCCACCTCATCTCAACCAAAGATCTCTTGGCTTTGGAAAAGGTTCAGAAAAGGGCAAGAGAAACGCTGAGGGGTTTGGAACAGCTGCCATATGAGGAGAGAATAATAAGACGGGGACTTTTCGGCTGGGAAAGAGGAGACTATCGGGGGTCTGTTAGAGGTCTATAAAATCATGACTGGTGTAAGGAAGAAAAATGTATTTGCTCCTTCCCCAATGCAAGAACTAGGGGGTCACCAAATGAAATGAACAAGCAACAAGTTTAAAACAAACAAAAGGAAGCACTTCTTCGCGCAACACACTGTCAACCTGTGGAACTCCCTGCCAGAGGATGTTGTGAAGTCCAGGAATTTAACAGGGTTCAGAAAAGAGCTAGATAAATTCACGGAGGTTAGGTCCATCAATGGCAATTAGCCAGGATGGGTCGGAATGGTGTCCCTGGCCTCTGTCAGGGCTGGAAAAGGGTGACAAGAGAGGGGTCACTCGATGATTCCAAAGCATGGAGCTGGCCCCCAGCCCCACACACATACATGCCTTGTCCAGGGGCTCACAGAGTTTCTCAGCTCCAGGGCCGCCTAGAGGATTCAGGGGGCCTGGGGCAAAGCAATTTTGGGGGTCCCTTCCATAAAAAAGTACTATAGACCTCAGACTTCAGACATGCTCATGGGGGCCACTGCGGGACCCGGGGCCTGGGGCAAATTGCCCCACTTGCCCCCCCCTTCCCTTCTGGGCGGCCCTGCTCAGCTCCCCTGTGTGGTGGTTTCTCCAATCGGGACTGGATGCTTTTCCTAAAGATCAACTCTAGAATTATTTTGGGACGCTTTCTGGCCTGTGCTCTATAGCAGGTCAGTCTAGATGATCAGCAAGTTCTTGGAATCTATGAATTCTTATCCTCACACACACTGCTGAGGGAGAGAAACGCTCCTCTCCCCATGGCAGCAATGGAGCGATGGGAAACTGAGGCCCAGAGAGGCTAAAAGAGGTGACCATGGCTCTTCAGGAAGTTTGTGGCAGAGCAGGATTTTGACGACCCTGCCCCCCACACACACACACACATCTTAGGTGAATGCTCCTATCTCTGAGCCATCCGGCCTCTCTTTGCACTCCTTGTTTCTCTCCGCCGGCCTCACGTTTGGCTGCCAGGCCTATTCCCCGGCCTTGGGGTTAAAAAAATGAAAAGAGCCAAGCGGGATAAGTGCCTTCCACTCCCCAGCATCTAGCTTTGTCTCATCAACTCTGGGGTGTGGGCAGACCCTCCGCAGCGCCTCGGTGAATGTCCTCCCAGGGCCGCCAGCCCCTCTCCTGGAAATGGGCAAGAAAATCCCCGCGTGAGTCGTGAAGAACCTTCCCAAGCAGCGGACAGAGAGCGAGCCCAGATGAAAATGTCAAGAGGAAATCAAGGGGGGGATGGCCCCCGAGTCACCAGCACCTGCCTGAGGGAGGCGGTTGCATAAGAAGCCGTAAATCATCCAGGTCTGACCTCCTGAAAAGAGTCTCCAGTGACCAAGTTAAAAATTAAAAAATGTCAGAGCCTCATTAAAATCAGCGGAGCCCTCTAATGGGCCATCATTACATCTCCGAGGCCCGCATTATCCCATGGATTAGTGCCATTTAGAAAAAGGTGGTAATAGCCTTCGCTTCTGACTTCATCACAGCAGCCGGCTGGGCCATCAGCCCTGGGACGCCAGCTCCCACCGAAGGGGGGGGAGTGTCCTTTTAGAGGCATCAATTCCATCGTGGACAATTATGGATGAATCTGCCCACTGTTGCTTCCTGACCCCCACATGGTCAATGGCCGTCTGAGGCCCTGAAGCATGCGGGTTTAATGTTGTGGCAGGCCCTGGCCCCTGCCTTGCTAGTACTGTGGTTTGGTTTGTGGTTGCACAAGAGGGGTCAGAGCCTGGGGTGTGTCCTGCCCTGCAGAGCGTCTGGCCTGTGCAGCTAAGCTGGAGAAGAGGCGAGATGATGCGACTCACTCACGCTCACGCAGCTGAATCAGGGCAGATTCATCGATTTTTAGGCGCCTTTTCCGACCATCTACTCTGACCGCATGTCTGTCTGTCCGGCAATCCTAGGAATCGTCTTCTCGCCCCTAGATCTCAACGCCCCCCCACCCCTCGCAATCAGCATCCTGCATTGCAAGTGGGAAAATGAGGCACCGAGGAGGAGGAAAGTGACTTGCTCAAGGTCACCCCACAGGCCGGTGGCAGAGCCGGTCTCAAGCCGTGCAGTGCTCTGACTGTAGGCCATGCCATGCCCTTCGCCCACCCCCATTACCACAGGATCCGAGCACCTCGTAGTCCTTGATGCCCTGCTCCCTGCGGCCCCCTTGTGAGGCAGGGCAATGCTTCGGGTTCCCCTGTCTGGGTGTAGCCAGCCCCACCCTGGTCGCATTCACACCCGCTTCCGTGTCATCCTCGGAACCGCCCATCAGGCAGGACAGAGCTGTTACCCCATTGTACGGGGGGGGGGGGG
>JANRFK010002741.1:7419588-7434460 GCA_030068395.1 Apalone spinifera | reverse complement strand
AGGGGAGGAGGGAAGGGAGAAGGGTGGGGATGGGGGGTCAGGGGAGGAGAGGAGGGCTATGGGGGAACCTGCAGTGAGATCCCAGTTTGGCTGGGGGCAGCCTGGCCTGGCCTGGCTTGGAGGAGGGGCTGCCCAAGGTCCAGGATCCTCTGACCTCTTCACCCCCAGAGTTTGGCCAGGGCTCCTGTTCTCCCTGCCAAGGCGTGTCCTGCACATTTCAGGGGGTGTTCCCCTTATAGTGACTGTCCCCTAACAGGTGGCCTTACATTTGACTGTTCGTTGCTGGAGCTGCTAGCAGGGCTGGTGGTATAAAACAAGGGGCCACTCAATGATCACTAAATCCCGGTTGGCAATAACGCCCCGTTCCCCGGCACAGAGTTCCTAGCAGTGGGAACAGAGAGCTGCGTGTGCCTAAGGGAAATTGCTCATGTCCATGGCAACTCCTGCCAGTTTGCTTTAATTATGTTGAGGGTCTGCTTTTATGATGAGCGAGGTCAGGAATTCTCCATGTCGGCTTGGGGAGTTCACTTTTACGTATCGTAAACTGGATACGGACCTATGAACCTATATTGCATGGAACCCACAAGGCCATTTTTATTGCAATGAGACTGAGACCAGGGCCCTTGTGTCCTGAGTGCTAAAGGCACAGGCTGTGGCCTGAAAAGCTTACAGTCAGTGATTTACCCAAAGCCACGCTTCAGGTCTGTGCAGAGCTGGGAGTAGAATCCCAGTGCACAACCTCCTGGACCATTCCACCCCTCCCTCGTGTCTGTCATGAGCTTAAGGAGCATTGTTTGAAAAGTGCTTTGGGGACACTGAATATTGATGCACTTTGAAAATGACCTTTGGGATCTGAAAGTCATTGACACATTTGTGCCAGAGCTAATCTGCCATTCCCATCTCTAACTCCTTTGATCCCGAGGGAAACTTGTGATGAATGCTTGTGGGGAAAGGTTTGGTTCAGCTGCCCAAGTTCTGGATGAAGGGGCTCTGCTTCTGGAGGCCATGGCCTTGGAACGAAGGTGGATAAGGGGACAGGACATGAACATACTTTTTTCATCTACTATCTATCTGAGAAACTCCAAAGCTCCTTACAAACACAAATGACTTAAGTTTTGCACTCTGCACAGGGTAGGTAAGCTAGATCCCCAGATGGGAAAGCTGAGACAGACAGGGTGAAGAGCAGTGGGCAATAGAACCCAGCTGTCCTGAGTCTCTGTTGTGTGCTAGATCTCACAGGGTTTTTTGTATCTCATCTGTGAGTCTCTCCATTCCAGCATGGTGCCTGTGTTGTAAGGCTCCATCAGGTTCCGGGTAGCTGAGTTGCCTGCCTTGTTTTGTGGTAGCTCTTACCAGCCCCAGCCCCAGTCCTGGAGCAGGACCCCATTGTGCTAGGCACTGTACAAACAGCTGGTCCCTTTCCAGAGGATCTTACAGTCTAAATAGCTGAGGATTTTGTGCTCTGCTTCCATTCCAGGGTCATCTTCACAGGCCTGCCCTGTACAAACCCATGTGGGTTCCCATGGGATTAGCACTGCACTCTTCTGGTGTGTTTTCACTTTGATATTGTGCATTGTATGGTCCTACCCCCTTCTCCCAGCTGTTGTTACCTCTTGTGCTGATTCCAGTTATGTGTCGTGGTAATATTGTTTTGAACTTTTGGCACGTTCACTGGGAGTCCTACCTCCCTCTGCATCATGCTTCTGTTGCAGTGAATGACAGAAATTGTGGGGCAATGTGGAGTCCTAATGTGGTGTTTGGTTTCTCTTCCAGTGTTGTGACCACCCCCTGCTGTCCCTGAACATGTATGCCTGTGCAAAATTCGTGTCTGCTCCTGCCCTAGTGAGTAGCAGAAAATCCCACTTTTTATCCATTCTAATACTAGGAATTTCTACAATTCTTTATTTTCAACATATTAGCTAATCTTCACAGCCCCTACTATGTAGGTAAGTGCTATCTCCATTATCTAGACAGGGAACCTGAGACACACATCTTCCATCAAGTGAACAGCAAAGCTAGAAATAGAATCCAGCAGCCCTGACTCCCAGTCCTGTTCTCTTGGGACTTTCTGCCTTTAGAGGTGCATGTTGAAAAAGGTAGATTTCACTTCACTATGTATTTACTTAAAACAGGGGTGGGGAACCTTTTTTGGGTCAGGGGCCACTGACCCACAGAAAAATCAGTCGGGGGGGGGGGCGGGGAGGGTGCCGCACAAATGAGGAGAAAAAAAGTCTCATTTTCTCCTCAGTGGTGGTCAGACATTCCCCATATGCCAAGGGCGGCAGGGTAGTAGAATTTGTGGTGCCCCCATGTTCTGGAGTGGGGCCAAAAATGAGGGGCTCAGTGTGTGAGGGGGCTGCCAGGAAGCAGGCTTGGGGTGTGGGGTTGAGTGGAAGGGATAGCACAGGAGCAGCCCGAGAGGGGAGCCCTGAGCCTTGAGGGCCACATCCAGCCCCTAGGCCTTAGGTTCCCTGCCCCTGACTTAAAATAAAGGTAGCTAAAGCAGGGCCAGTCTCATTTTCAATATGGAGGTGAGAACTCTGGGTATTATTGATGCTGTGCATGCTGGGAAATGTAGTCTCCACAGGCCACACTTCAGTATCAAATGTGAGGGATGCTGCTGTCTACATCTTATCCAGAGTGTGTGGAGCTCTTAGCCAGTTACCAATGAATCTCTCTGGCATCCTACTTTAGAAGTAACTTACCCTCAGCAGGCCAGATAATTGTAACCGTTTTCCCTTTGCTACTTATTAGCCGGTAGGCATTTCCTGCCTGTCTCTGGAGGTGTAATAAACCTTCCTTTTGAGCTAAGCTGTCTGCTGCAACATTTGGGCTACTGAACTGTTAGACTCCTAACTGGCAGTTTCAGGAATACTTCCCAGCTGCAGGGCTGCCTGCCCTCAAGACCCACATGTCAAGACTTGAAACAAAAAACAGGACTATGTAGCACTTAAAGACTAACAAGATGGTTTATTAGGTGATGAGCTTTTGTGGGCCAGACCCACTTCCTCAGATCAAATTGTGGAAGAAAATAGGCATGACCATATATACCAAAGGGCTACAATCAAAAAAAGTGAACACACATAAAAAGGACAAATCAGATTTCAGAACAGAGGGGAGATGGGGGGGAGGGGGCGCGCGGAGGTAAATGTCAATGTCGGTGAGCTAATGATATTAGAGGTGATAATTGGGGAAGCTATCTTTGTAATGGGTAAGGTAATTAACATCTTTGTTAAGACCCTGGCGAAAAGTGTCAAATTTAAGCATGAATGACAGTTCAGAGGTTTCTCTTTCAAGTTTGGTGTGAAAATGCCTTTGAAGCAGTATGCAGGTAATCAAGTCATTGAGACAATGCCCTTTCTGGTTGAAATCGCAAGAAACTGTTTTTTCTTTGATACTGTCTGATATCTGTTTTGTGTGCACTGATTCTTGATTTGTCCTTTTTATGTGTGTTCACTCTTTTTGATTTTATCCCTTTGGTTTATACGGTCATGCCTATTTTCTTCCATCATCTTGTTAGTTTTTAAGTGCTACATAGTCCTGTTTTTTGTTTCAGCTAGACTAGACTAACACGGCTACATCTCTATTACTATGTCAAGACTTGGTTATTCCCACAGCACACTGCAGAGATCCTGTAGTGTCAAGGGGGGAAGGGGGGCTAAGCATGCTTTGAGTTCTGCTCCACCCAAAGCTGTAGCACACCTCCACCACACGCTTGTCTACACTGACTCTCAGAGCTCTTTTGTGGGCACCTGCTCCCTTGCCATGGTGTCTTCCTAAAGATGGGTCCTGCTTGGCTACATGCTGCACCTTAATTTCAGGAGCCTGATGCTAATGGAATCACTGCCCTGATCTGCTGGGCCCAGTCTAGATGGCTACACCAAATACAGCTGCCCCAGCCTTCTGTTTCAGTAGCTAGGTGGGCAGAGAGACACTGATTAACTGGAGTGCTGTATGCTGGCCTGGCCGGGGTCAGCAGTAAGGTGATCCCGACTGAAGAACACATCCTGTCTTGACTCTTGGAGCAAGAGCTGCTCTGAGAATAATTCAGTTGTGCTGCACTGGGCCAGCCCCAGCTAACAACTGAAGGGAACCTGGCACACTGTGCATGCTGAATGGATGCTGCAGCCCGCTGCAAAGTGGAGGAAATACTGCTCCAGTTCCTTTCCGGTAACCCGCTGGTCTCAGTCTAGCTGAGCTGACTGGTTATTGCAGGAAGCTGGCACTGAGTGCCTACTAGGGATTGCATTGCGCTGCCTCCGTCTGAATGATTTCTTTGCCTGTCTGCAGGTGAGGAACAGCTCCAGGCTGCTATGCAGACCCGTCTCTGCTTCCATGCTGAGCAGGCCGGAGGCCAAGACAGATGAGGTAAAATGCTGAGCTCAGAGCTTGACGTTGGAGTTTGAAGTGACTTAACTGCTGGGGCCAGCAGGGGGCATGCAGAGCAAATATTCCAGTCCCCAGCAGTCGCACTATCCCTGCCGGGTGAGCAGGCTCCGTTGGGCTGGTTCACTCTTGGGCTCCGTTGCTGAGGGAGGACTCATGAAGCCTGCGCCAAACGTGGGCAAGAGAGGAAAGCGCGTCAGGCTTGTGCCAAGCCTTTCCTGTGGGAAGGCTCCTTCCAGGGGCGGCCACTCAGTAGAGGCTGCTCCTTGCCTGTCCCCCAGCGTGGCACTAGAGGGTGCTGTGCCTCTCAGACCAGGGCGTAAGAGAGATCATGACTGTTTGTGCTCATTTAAAAACCTCTGGCACATGCAAGCGGGTTAGCCTCCAGGTCCCAGCCAGCTGTCCACTTGTAATTAGTCTGCTCCCCCAAATTCCTCACATGGGCTCAGCTGAGAAGTCGCTTCCTGACCAGAAGTACTCTGCACAGCTCACCTGCTGCCATATTCCACCCCAGCCAGGGATGCAGGTCAGTGGTAGGTGAAGAACTTCAGAGGGATCGTGGCTTAGAATGCAAATGTGAAAGGCACTGTGGAAACGACAGCGGAGGAGTGCTAAACTGCAGGCTGCTGTAAGCCCAAGATCTCAGGAATGGCTAAGGCTAGAGCCCAGTGCTTTTATGATACTGAAAATCCAGCTTGCCAGTAGTTTAAGGTATTTGTTTCCAGGCCTAGCAAGCCACAGGCCTTCTCTTAGTAAAGCCCCAGGGAGATCAGCACTGCCCTTCTGTGTGGGAAACTGAGGCACCAAAGGGAAGCAATTTGCCAGAGGTTACAAGAGTGAGGGTATGTCTACACTGCTTTCCTCTTTCGAGAGAGGAATGCAAATGCAGCCAAGCGAAATTGCAAGTGAAGGGCGGATTTGAATTTCCCTCGCTTCATTTGCATAATGGTGTCCGGGCGCTTTTTCGAAATACCCTATTTCGAAAGAAAAAATGCAGTCTAGATGGGGTTATTTCAAGAAAAAAATCTTGGGGTTATTTTAAAAGAGGAATGCAGTGTAGACATACTCTGAGATCTGAGCTGAAGTGGCTCCCAGTTCTGTGGCTCGCTGCACTAGCTTTGCCCCTTTCTATAGCCTAACTCACAACCTCACCTGCCTCCAGGACCATGAAGTCAGCTCTCCATGTGGGATACTTGGGTCCTTGTGGTCCTTAGTCTGCTCAGTGCAGATGTTTCCATGGCCCGTCTAGGGCTCCATCTCCAGCTGAATCTCACTCTCCTCCCTTCAACTTCTCCTAGCTCGGCTCCACCCCAGCCACCCAGAATGCCCTCCTCCAAGCTGTGCGCCGGGAGCTCCACACCAGCTCTGCCTCCCAGGACATTGACACAGCGGCAAAGTTCATCGGTGCTGGTGCTGCCACTGTTGGGGTAGCTGGCTCTGGGGCTGGCATTGGAACGGTATTCGGCAGCCTCATTATTGGCTATGCCAGGTAAGGAGTGAGCCCTGTCTCACCCAGCTTTTCCTCTGCTTTAACCATGCCTCCTGGCTCGGATACGGCCTGTGCAGGGAGGGCCAGAGCGAGCGGGAGACAGATTGGAGGGCCAAATCTGGCCTCTTAGGTGCTTTGAACAGGCCCCCAAATCTTTTATTTACACCTCAGTATCAGTTGGGTTTTATTATTTTCTCTGGAGTCTAACTCTGACTTCTCAGCAGGCGGCCCAGAGTGGGGGTGCAAGTGAGTCATTGTGTTTAGTCTGTTATACTCCCCAGAGCCTTGCTCTTGGCTCCATCATTGGAAGGGATCGTAAGTCATCCAGGAAGAATATTCCCATGGCGTTCTGACTGCCCCTTTGTCTAAGCAGGACACTTGGGCTAGGGCAGGACAGCTGAGGATTTTGCTAGGCACTGAGCCCTTCCTGTCTAGGGCATCAATTCACATCCAGCCTGAAACCTGCCCCCTTCTGGGAGTGAAATGAAGCTGGAGGGTTTGTTTTGCCCTGTGTGAGGGAAGCATGCCCCCTCCCAGCCAGCAATAGTGGGTGCTTTTGCGTGGCCCACAGAGACCAGAATTCTACTGGGGGGTAATTGTCAAGCAGGGTGGGGCATGCCGCTAAGGGACGCTGGGGAAGCTTGCCTTGGCACTGCCCCTGGTGCAGAGTTCACCTCCTCTCCTCAGCATTGGGGACTTCTCCCAAGCAGCCTGTGCTGCCTCTGAAATAAGGCAGGACTTTCCCACTTCCCCCTGCTGGGGGGCTCCCTCCAGTGCTCAGGGTGGGTTTGGGGTTCTCATCCTGTTACCCTAGGCCCCCAGCCCTGGAGCTACGTTCTAATCCCAGTGCTGTGGCCCAGCCTGAAGAGCAGTGGGCTGGCCGGCCTGGGCAGTCAGGCTTGGTTCGGTGCATCATGTGCCTGTCAGATACAGGACCTTCTGGAGTGAGTAGGACTCACCCCACTGGGAGCTCTCACTGGGACAGGCTGGGACTGCTCCAGCGCTGAATGCTCCCTGGCAGCTTTATGGCAAGGGAGCTCCGGGCCTTTTCCCCACCCCCATGACTCTGCAGTGTAGCGCTTCTCTCTCTGGCCTACAGGAGCTGTGCCTGGCTCCCTTCTGAGGCCGACCTGGGGATCAGCCCTAAGTGCCTCGTGGGCCATTAGGAGCTAGAGCCACTTAACTTGCTGCTGAGTGTCCCCCTCACGATGCCAAGACACCCTGCTCTCCCTCCGTGCACAACGGTGGGGCTGATGGTGCCCCAACCTGCTCGCTGCACTCCACTGACAGCCGCTTTCTTCCTCCCTGACAGAAACCCGTCCCTGAAACAGCAGCTCTTCTCCTACGCCATCCTGGGCTTCGCGCTCTCGGAAGCCATGGGGCTCTTCTGCCTGATGGTGGCTTTCCTTATTCTCTTCGCCATGTGATGGAGCCAGCCTCCTGCTGCGTTTCCTCTCATGTCTAAGTTGATCGTGAGCGGTTATGAAGGTCCTAACACAGGTGGGGGTATCCCTGCCTCCTAACCCAATCTGTCTGGCCTGGCCCGGCTGAGGGAAGGTGAATAAATACTGTCTTGGTATATGGGGCGCAGCTTCTTGGTGTGTTCTTTGCATCCAGGGAGCCAGCCTGGCCCCTTCCTCCATGTGTGTGCCTCCGCCTGCCAGCTGATGCTTGTACCTGCAGCCGGGCTGCCTAGGGTTGTACTCCAGGACCACCTCGCTACAGTAAGGAGGGTGAGGCCTTGGCCATGGGGAGCTTTTAGGTGCTGCAGGACTCAATGGGATGTGCTCTCCTCTGGGGCAGAGAGATAGTAGGTGCTGGTGAGCTTCAGGAAATAACCTCTGAGGTTCGGAGCATCTGTGGTCCTGTTCCTAGGCTGCAGTCGGGATGTGTAACCGCATGTCCAGCTCAAGCCTGGCTTCAGATTGACTCCCCTGTAATGGCTCCTGGACACAGCGCTCCCTTCAGTGCCGGCCACCTTCCCCTACCCCTGCAGTCCAGCCCCAGCTGCTCCAGCTCAGGCGCTAGTGGCCTGGCCTGAGGTCTCTGACCTGTGGCAGTGCAGAGAGGTGTCATGTCAGCACACAGCAAAGTGGCTGCTTCCTTTAGGCAGGCAGAGGCTTCACAGCACCTTAACATGGGCAGAAGGCAACTCTGCTGGGTTTGGGGAAGAATTCGCGTTCTGTGAACAGAGATGAAACCCGCCTGCACAGCCCCAGTGACTGTCTGCCAGCAGAAGCCCAGGGGATAGTCAAAGCTTAAAAGGTACGTTCAAAAGCCTGGCCAGGTCACTGGCAGGCTGGGGCACCAGAGTGCTATGCACAGCTCAGCCAGCAATGATGAAGCTGGCTCCAACTCTGTGGTTTCCAAACACACACAATCCTGTCCCTGAAAGGCTTTTCCAGATGTGACCCCGGGGTCAGTCCAAAGGTGAAGGAGCAAGGAGACGTATCTATTCTATAGGAACCTGTTCCCAGCAGGGGGGCTACTATGAAGCAGGTAGGAGAAGCCCTGGGGTGAGAGGAGGCAGTGGGCCTTGTGGATGGAGCTATTTCTGGCTATGGCCTGTCACCAGACAGCTGGGGTATTGTGCTGCTCTGGGAGAATCCCGAGCTCTGTGAGTAGGAGGGATGGGGAATGAGTCTGGGACCCAGGGGTGAGCTGGGAGAGACCTGCCGCCTGCTTAGCCCCTGTCCAGGCTTGCTTCATTTATAAATGGGAAGGGCAACTGCCTGAGGCGTGTGCACTGGGTAAGGGTAGGCTCTGGGTTCAGCAGCCCAAATAGTTCCAGGGCAGCTGGCGAGGCTGTTCCAGCTGGAACCGGCAGAGCTGTGCATTCCTTCCTGGCTGCCTTGTGCAGCCTGTGCTGGTCAGTCTCCAGCCAGCAGCCTGGGAGGGAGAGAAGTTGGAAGCAAGAGGATTTGCCAGCCCTCAAAGGTAGGGGCCTGCCTCCTTAGCACAGAACGGAGTGCCCTGGGTGGGTGAGCTATGCGGTGCCCAGCCTGGGCAAGCTACTTGAGAAGCAGCTCGGCCTCCCCTGTGGCAGAGACTGCTATGCTTGCAGTGTGATGGGGACAGTGAGGCAGAAAGCAGATGAGCCTTCAGGTGGTCTGGAGCAGCAGGCAATAGAAGCCGGCTCCCCTACCTTGTGGCCTGAGTCTGAAGCTCTTTGCATGATGAGTGCAGGGCACGGTCTCAGTCCCTATGCACAAGCTGCCCTGCTCACCAGCTCTCCCACTGATGGGATCAGTGCAACTTGGATGGACTATGGCCTGTTCTCCCTTCGCTCAGCCTCCACTCCAGTGCACCACCAAGACAGACTTGAGGCCCATTGACTGGGCACTGAGAAGCCTGCTACTGCCTCAGAGGCCACTGGCGTGGGGAGGGGGCCCAGCCTCCCGCTCCAGGGAGGCATTATTCATCAGTCCTCGGTCTTGTCTTTGCCAATGGCTGGTGCTTTGAATGCTGCTCTGGGCTAGGGATATGGAAGTGAATGTGTACACATTCCTAGCTTTTGATGGGGATATACAGCTGTTAAACACAGGAGAAATTGGCTTTGTATAGGACATGTCTAGTGCACTTAATTAGCCTCATTAACAGGAGTCCTACAATTAACAGGTACTTCTGCTGCTCATATATACAATCTTGGTTTCTTCTTGTTTCCACTCCAATTCATCTGATGAAGTGGATTTTGTTTGTGATTTGATATATTTTGGTCAGTCGCTACAGTGCCCCAGGACAGCTTGTTTTTAACATTACAGACTAACATGGCTATTGCTCTGAGATTTGTATCTCTACTGTGTGGCTGCAAAGAAATAGCCCCATTATACAGATGGGGAACAGAGGCACCGGATAGAGTGACTCACGGAAGATCAAACAGTATAGGGCAGGGGTGGAGAACTTTTTTGGGTTGGGGGGGATCACTGACCCACAGCAAAAATCAATCAGGGAAACAAAAACCCCTTACTGATGTGGCCCCCAACTGAGGAGGAGACACTCTCCTCACATGCTAGCACCTGAGGCGGCCAGGGTAATAGATTGTGTGCAATGGGGGGGGAGCTGGTGCACTGGTGCAGGCTCTCCAAAGCTGGGGGCTGCATGAGGCCCCCAGGCTGTAAGTTCCATCCCCCAGCACAGGGACTAGAAGCCAGGCCCCCTCAGTCCCAGCCCACTCCCCTCTCTATGGGGCCATCATTGCTGCTCCAACAGCTTCCTGAGCTGGAGTAAACAGCACGAAGCTCCCTCTGCCACGCCCTGGCTGCAGTCAGTGCCTCGGGGAGCCCCAGCTGCTGTGAGCCCCACAGCTGGTCCTGCAAGCCTGGTGTTGATGTTGCTAGGGAACAAGGTTGCCTGGGTGTTTATGACAACTTTGCCTGTGTTTTGGAAACCCACCCTTGCTACTGAAGCCAGCCAGCCCAGGGGCTGATAAACCCCAGGCAAGGGGTGTTAAATGACTTGGCATGCAAAGTCGCTTGTAGCTGTGCTACATGGATGTCAAGGCTGAGCAAGTACTTTCATCAACGAGGCCCAGCACGACCAAAGCCTGGGAGAGAGACAAGTAGTGCTTGAAAGTCACTGGCGCTCCAGCTTGGTATAAATATACTCCATGGCTATGTCTACGCTCACAGCTTCTTGCGTCAGATGTATGCAAATGAGGCTAATCGTGGAATATCACAGAGCCTCATTTGCACACCTAATGAGCTGCTATTTTTGCAGAAGAGGGCTTTTATTGCACTGCCCCCTCTTGCGCAATGCCGTTATTCCTGAAAATAATTGGCGCAACGGCATGGCGCAAGAAGGGGCAGTGTAGACAGCTCCTTCTAGCGCAAGAGCCTCTTCTGCAAAAATGGCGGCTCATTAGGTATGCACATGAGGCTTGGCAATATTACACAATTATGTAAATGAGGCTACTTCTGATGCAAGAAGCTGTGAGTGTAGACATAGCCCATGGGTAGAGAAAGGTGTATCCAAGACACTACAAGCTGAGGGCCTGACCGACCCTGCCGCTCACAGCTGGCATCTTATGTAGCAAAACCAAACTGAGATTAAACTTCCATTATCACCCTCTCCCTCCACCCCTGTTACTTCATGAAACAGATTCCTTTGGGGATATGTTTTTCCAGACTCGGGCTTAGCCCAACTGTGATTGGTAGGGCTTTTCAAGTTTGAGCAAGATTTTTTTTTTTCAGCCCTTTGGAGTTCCTTGTGTGCAAAAAAGAGAACAAGACAGGAAAAGCTGCTTCTGCTCATGTTCTAAAAGTTCAAAAGGCCAGACTAAGTTTTGTTCTATAGATATTGGTGAGACCTAAGGAGTAAGCCAAGTTTGAAAGCAAGCACTGGTATTAGGCAAGTTTGGTTTTTACAACCAAAAGATGGGTTAGCTTGTTGAAAGGTCTAAGTGCTGTCTGGGATGTGGCTGGAAGGGGATTGCTTCTCAAAGCCATACAGAAGAGATCACCAGCCAGGTGAGAAGGGGCTGGCTGAGGCTGCCACTCCCCCTCCTCCCACCTCCAACTGCCCCAACCCTGAGCCTCCCGCTCCCCAGGCACCCTTTAGGGAGGGGCTTCCCCCCAATGTCTGTGAGAACACTGCTGGCTGTTCCCCCGGGTCAGGAAGCGAGGGGAAGTGCACTGCTGGCTGCATTCCACACTGTGGCTGAGACACGGGGGCAGACAAACCAGGACCTGCCCCTGCAGGAGGACATGCAACCCTCCCCTGGAGCTGCAGTGGCCATGGAAAGGTGTTTCCCACCTGGGCCCAAGCTGCTGCAATGAGAGAGCTGGGGGCATCCTCTCTCCCTTGGACAGCCTGCATGCTGATCCCCTCCTCCCCAGCCCTGCCCCGAACAATGAGTTACAGGAAGCATGGACATTTTCATTTGGTTTTCAAAAAACCAAAAACTTAAGGACCTGGGCAAAGCCAGGTCAATCTTCAAGCAACAGCTAAAGGGTCCACGGTGAGACTACAGCTGGATGGTACTGCTGACCCCTCAAAAAGGGAGATTTCCTAGGAATGGAGCTGGGGGGGATACCTCGGGGAATTCCAACACATCAATTTGTTTTCCTTCCAAATCAAAAGGAAAAGTCAAAATTTCCCAAGGAATGAAAATTAAAAGACATTTCCATTCAGAATTAGCTAAACATCTCAATGAGAAAATATCCTACACACGTTTTAATGGACTATTAAAGAGCGGTATGTTCAAATTAATATTTTAATATACAAGTAGAAACATTCAAAAGACAGGTAATCTGTCTTTGACTTCCCCAGGGAAAAACTGCAACTGCAAAGGACAGTTCTGAAACTTGTCCCTTTTAATGAAACGTGCATTTCCTCTGTTCTGTCCTCACACTCCAGGCAGAAGCTTGTTGGAGCTGGAGCCATCTTTTGTTATGTGTCTGTACTGCACCCAGCGCAACATGACCCTGCTCCAAGCCAGGGACTCCTAAGCACTACCACAGTCCAAACCTTTCCAACTGAAAACTGGGCCAGCCACCAACTAGTTCTACTGCAGATTTTCCTCTCGCTAAGGCCTCTCTGTGGAAGGTGCCCGGATACTAAAGGACAAGACAAAATCTCCCATTTTGATAGATCCACAGAGCTAGATTGGCTCTGCAGGGCTACACGCTTGGTTTAGTCAGTAAAACGAGTGCAGTGGTGTTACAAGCTGTATGAACAAATAGACTGTAATCCAAGCCGATCGGACATACAGGGAGCAGGGCTGCTGAATAATAAGGGGCCTGCTTTACACAGCAAACTTAACTGGCTCTTCCTGGAGCCTCCAGTCCATCTCCAACTACAGTTAGAAAGGAGATGGGCAAAACTACTTTGGAGGAAATTCTAGTATTTTGAAATATGTTTGTCTCAAGTTAAGACAAAATGTCAACAATGTGGAACAAGAAAGTTCTGAAAAAAATTTGGAAATGTCAACTTTTTGGAGGGGGGAAAGGAGGGGGGGAAAGGGAAGAGTGGCAGTCCAATATTAATCTAGGTCTACCTCAAATGCTGCAGTGCCTCCTGGAGCTGTAGTTCAGGTCCCTCTCCAGGAAGGCACCTCAGGCATTCAAAGGTTAAAGTTGAACAGACACAAAACATTTTGATTTGGTTTGACAAACTGAACTATTTTGTTTAGCTTTTCCAGACAGAATATCAAAATATTGGGGGAACCCCATAACCCTCCCCCCCCCCCAGAAAACTGTGATATTTGTTGGAAAAAAGGTGGAAAATCCCTGCCCTCCCATAAATTAGAACAAATCCTCCTTCCACATTCCACTAGGATCCCAGTGTCCTGACATTTGTATAACCCTGGGGAAGGGGTGCTTGGAACAGAGGAAGGGTCTTGTTGAGTAACTCCATGAATGGGAGTTTGCCTGCTCACAAATTAGATTAACGTGAGCGGCAGAGACCTTGGGGTTTTTGGCGTGGGGCGCATGCTAAGGCCATCTGGGGATCTCTCACCAAATCAATCCACACCTTTGCAAAGGCCTTGGGCACTGGCACACTAGGTCCCTCCCATGGTCTGCCTGCGTCGCACAGCAATTCATTTTGCAGAGGGCGAATACAGTCGACTCCAGATTATTTGGGCTCTATAGCGGCATAACTAGGTGGGATGGGGTGGCAGGAGTCTAGACTAGATGATCTGGTGGGGTCCCTTCAACTCTGACTCTAGGACAATAGAAAGAAGAATCTTAGGGCTTTGACCAGGAAGATTTGGAGCACTCTAGTGTGGCCCACAAAGGAACTGAGGTACCATTGTAGACTGCTCATCGGAGGAAGTGGGTTGTGCCCATGAAAGCTCATGATACTAGCGTGTATGTGTGTGCGCGTATATATAGCATCTTAGACTAACACAGCCCCCCTCAGAGACGTTGCAGACTGACTTCTGTAGTGGCCAATAATGGCCATGCTCAGACATGTGGAGCAAGTTCATGATTTTCAGCCCAGTGAAAGTCACACCACACAAGGTGGCAACTACTAATACTTAGTACAATCTAAGGTGTGGTGGATTGGCTAAGTGCCTTGCCAACAGGTTAATCCCCACAGTGAAGGAGGTCAGAATTCCTGCCCCTACTTGACAGATGGGGAAATGGAGGCACTGAGAGACTGAAATGACTGACCCAGACCCTGGGGTACATTGACGTCAGGGTCTGGATTATAGACCCTGCTTCTCATCCACGTGCACGTCAGGAGACTTCTTGTTCTGATCAGCCAATCAGGTCAGATTGAGGGAAGGCAAAAGTGACTGGCAATCAGTACACCTGGATCCTGATCTCGGCTCTGTGGAGTGACTCTGGGCAAGTCATGTGCCTTCTGTGCCTCGGTTTCCCTCCCCACCCTTTATTTAGCCTGTGAGCTCTGAGACAGGGCTTGTGGCTCACTGTGCAGCCCCAGGGCCCCCAATAATCAATGGACGCAAGTCATTCATGATAATGACAGTGTATTTGTATTGCAGTAGCACCTCAGAGCCCTGACTATGGACCAGGATGCCATTGCTTGAGGTCAGGGGCAGGCCAGATCCAGCCTGCAGACTGGATTTCACCCAGCTCAAAGCAGCTGGCTGCTCCATGTGCCCCTGCACCCAGGAAATGGAGGGGATGCTTCACGCACTGCCCTTGCCCCTGGCACAATCTCTCAGCTCCCATTGGCCAGAAGCCCCACCCCAGTGCATGATGCAGATTGGCACAGGGAGCAGCCAGCTGCTTTGAGCAGGGTGGGGCAGTGGCAGGCAGGGAGCCTGCCTGAGGGTCCTGCTATGCTCTTTGCTGGGAGCCGCCTAGGCAAGCACTTCCCAGCCAGAGCCTGCCTCTAGCACTCCAGCACCCAACTTCCTGCCCCAGGTCACTACCCAAACCCTCTGCCCCCTCCAGCCCAGATCACATCTCCTGCCCAGATCCTGCACTCCTCTTACACCTTTCCCTGAGGCCAGAATCCTCTCCTGCACCTATACCCCCTCTCACAACCTATACCCCAATCCCCTGCCCCAGGTCACAACCCCTCCTT
>JANRFK010002741.1:7389543-7401758 GCA_030068395.1 Apalone spinifera | reverse complement strand
GCTTAAATTGCAGCAGGGGAGGTTTAGGTTGGACATTAGGAAAAACTTCCTACCTGTCGGGGGTGAAACACTGGAATAAATTGCTTAGGGAGGTTGTGGGATCTCCATTCCTGAAGCTATTTAAGAGCAGGTTGGGCAGATCTCTATCAGGGATGATCTAGACTGTGCTTGGTCCAGCTGTGAGAGCGGGGGACTGGACTTGATGACCTCTCCAGTATTTTATGATTCCATGAAAGCACCATATGGATTCCCATATGTGTAGAGGCTCAAAGTTATTTCACACTTATAATAATAACGAAAAAAAGATATATGAGAAGCTGTTCCCGTGTAGAACAGCTTAGCTGGTTTCCATTAGATGCTAGCATGTTTTTAGGGGATGAATTTTCCTTGTGGCAGACTGGACTTTCATTCCTGTTAATAAGTTTGGTGCATCTAATTTCCTGTAAAGCTCTGTTTAAATTTTACCCTAGGGGTCTGTCTAGCGTAGACTAGGATAAAATGTTTTGTTTTTGTTTTTTAATGAGTTAGTAAACGCATTTTGGGACTACTTCAATCTGCTGACTGAAATAAAATGAGAAACTTAGCACTTGATTGTGCTAATGTCCAAATTCATAGGCTGATTAGCACTTTCTATAGACATAGAATCATGGGATTAGAAGGAAACACAAGCGATCACCTGGTCCTGTCTCCTTCACTCATGGCAGAATTAGTATTATCTAGACCATCCCGGACAGGTGTTTCTCACCTGCTCTTAAAAATATCCAGTGATGGAGATTCCACAACCACCCTAGGCAATTTATTCCAGTTCTCAGGGCTCGCCAAGGGGCAGTGAGCCCCGCTTGCCAGCTGCGTGGTTTTGCGCGGTTCTGCGCATGCGCAGATCGTTCTGTGCCAGCTCTTCCGATTTGTAATCTACTCGCCACGGGCAAGTAGATTACATTATTTGTCAAGCCCTGCCAGTTCTTAACCACCTTGATAGTTGGGAAGTTCTTCCTAATGTCTAGCCTAAACTAAACTTAAACCGGGGTGGGCAATAATTTTTAATGGGGGGCCACTCCATGATTTTGGCAAGTGGTCAAGGGCCACCTTTCTACCAAGGGGATGTGAGGTCTGGGACAGAGGTTGGGTAAAGAAGGGAGCTTGGGGGAAGGGACTGGGGTCCAGGAGGGGGTTATGATCTGGGGCAAGGGCTTGGGATGCAGGGTCCAGGAGGGATCTGGGTGCAGGAGAGGATTCTGGCCTTGGGGAGGGGCTCTAAGAGGGGGTGCAGGGTGTGGGAGGGATCTGGGACCTGGGTGAAGGGAGTACAGTGGGTTTGGGTGGTGGCAAGGGGGAGAAGGTGAGATCCAGAGCCAGAGGCAGGCTCTGTCTGGGAACCTGCCAGCAGTCCTGCGGGAACCTGAAGGCTGCAGTCACATGCTGCTCCACATGGCTTTTCTCCCACTGGAGGGGGAGGGAGAGGAAGGGTGTGAGGAGGCTTCATTGGCTGCCCCTGCTGCCAGCAAAATTTCTCAGCTCCTATTGGCCAGAAACTAGCCAATGGGAGCTGAGAGATTTTGCTGGGGGGCAGGACCGAGCACAAAGCCTCCTTCCAGCAATAGAGCAGCTTGGCGAGCGGAATCTGACCCTGATTTTAAGCCCATTGTTTCTCGTCCTATTCATAGAGGTCGAGGAGAAGAATTTTTCTTCCCCCTCCTTCTCGCAATCTTTTATGTACTAGAAACCTGCTGTCCCGCCCCTCTCAGCCGTCTCTTCTCCAGACTAAACAAACCCAGGTTTTTCCATCTTTTTTGTTGCTCTTCTCTGGACTTTGCCCAGTTTGTCTACGTGTTTCCTGAATGGGGGCACCCAAAACTGGACACACTCCTCCACTGAGGCTTAATCAGTGTGGCATTAAACTTTATACAAATCCCTGTTTGAAGTTTTGATTATTGAAATGAGTAAAAATGACTCCGCACGTCAGTCTCCCACGTACAATTCTCACCACAAGTAAGTGTCCTTCAGTTGCGGTATAGACATGGCCTTAGTGACACGAGCAGGCTGGGAACAGCACAGCTGCACTGATTCAGATCTTTCATGTAGTCACTCTATGCTGACAGGTGAACGCTCTCCTGTTGACATCATAAACCCACCTGAACGAGTGGTGGTAGCTGTGTGGGTCAGAGACCCGGCATAGTGCTGTCTTGTGAGACCGTGCCAGTAAAACTTACGTAACTCAGGGCTGCGGGAGACTTCCCATGCCCTGAAATAGTCATGTAAAATCCCATTTCATGTTTAACACTGCATTTAACCAGTGAATTGATTCAAGAGGGGACCGTTGCAGCCCAGTGGATGGGCAATAATTTTTCATGGGTGGGCTCTCCAAGATTTTGATAAGTGGCCAAGAACCCACTTTTCTATGGAGAGGATGTGGGGTCTGGGACAGAGGTTGGGTGCAGAAGGGAACTCTGGGTAGGGAACTAGGGTCCAAAACTGAGTGTGGGGTCTGAGAGGGCATTTGGGTGAAGGAGGAGCAGAAGCTTGGGGTCTAGGGTCCAGGAGGGGGTTCACATCCCTCCCCTGAGCAACATGGGTGCAGGAGAGGATTCAGATCTGGGGGGAATCTCTCAGCTGCATTGCCTTGCTTCCGTGAAGCTACCCTCTTCTCCCTGATGCCCCCTCCCTTCCTGTCCCAGAGCAGAGAGCCACAGGGAGCAGCCAGCCTCTTAAAGCAGCATGTGGCTGCTCTGAAGCAGCTGGCTGCTCTGTGCCTGAGGGTCCCGGTGAGGTGGCCCATGGGCAGTATCAAGCGGCTTGGCAGGCCGGGTCCAGCCTGCAGGCCAGATCTTGCACACCCTGGACAGTACGGATGTGGTGCCTGCACCAAAACATTTACACACCTGAGTGAATTTTTGAAAAATCTTAATTCGTGCTAATTCTCACTCTTCTAATCCACAGACCTCACAATTCTTCCAACCCCCTCACTGCCCGTCTACCCTTCTTGAAAATTGTAACATAAATGTTGGAGAAGTTTTCACTTAAGCCTTCATTACTAGCAAAATATACTTCAGTATGGCAGTGAATAAAGTGTTTTCATTTACACGTATCAAATACAGAAGCAAAATGCACTTTGTGCTGTAGACCCCTGGGTGTTTGTTATCTTTAATGTGTTAACGGGCAAGGAGCACCTCAGTCATTAGTCTGAATTAGTGAAGGTTTCGCTTTATTAAATCTCCTTGTGGAGTCAAATCTATAGCTGCTTAGTGTGGAAAAAGTAGTTAATGTAGTGGGAACACTACTTACCTACAATTCTCAAAGTGCTTACCAAGGTGCAGAAGCATTCATTTCCACTTTACAGCTGGAGAAACTGACATGAATGGTGGGAAATGACTTGCACTTGAAATAGGGCCAAATTATAAGCTCCTTGGAGTAAGAGTTGTCTTATTTCTGTTTGGAAATTGTCTGACTTATCCTCGACATTATCAGAAACACACGTCTTCTGTGTACACCTGATGTGTAATGGACCACGTGGCCTTCTGGCATGTGCAGAAACAATTTAAAATGACTTTTTCTCATATCTGCATCAAAAATAACAGAAACCAGTAGTCCCTAACCACGGGGAGCCAGGTACAACACCCAAGCAATGTCCCGCACTCAGCGTTGAGTTTTGCAAAGCAGGAATTCCTTGGCTGACCTGAGCAAGGGAAGGTTACATGTTACCTTTGTCCCCACTCCTCTTGTGAAACGGTGATGGTCTTGCTCTGGAAATGATGGCGCACAGGTTGCTGACTGTAAGTGGGGGAATAAGCACTTTGTTTTCATGTTCATCTGAATGGTGTGAGAGGTGGGAACAAGAAAATAGACTGCACAAGCAGATTCTTCTTCTCAGTAGAATGTTTGGGCTTTTTCCAAAGCTTTCAATGAAGTGGCAGATGCTCTTCAGAAGTGTGCTGAGAGGATTTTAAAGAATGATTCAGTAATCTAATCCTGTGCTTTTTGTTGCATTTTCAAACATGCTAAAAATAATCAAAACAGCAAAATACTGTCCCAGGGCTGTGGAGAAAGGAATAAAAATGCCATTCCCCCAGTATCCAGTCATCTGCTAGTTCTGCCTTTTCTTAAGAATAGAGTTTATTGAAGCAATTTATCCTGACTCAGTGTGACATAAATCTCTACATGTATTTACATTCAGGTTATCGTTCATAGTGAGTAAGCAGTTAATAGTTTTTGAGGGAAACCAAAATGAATCTTCCTAACATTGTGCAAGATCAACTGCAATTCTCAGTGCACAAATCTCAAATTTTTAAATAGCACCGCTTGTTACTCTGTCAGAAGTGTCTGGGGGGAAGCCTGAAATACTATGGGTTTTTTTTTTTCTCAGTTTTGATTGGTTTTATCAAAGCCACAAGAGTAACTGCTGATCCATTTCTTTAATGTCTTAAATAGCTTTTATGTGAACTGGAAGCATAAATACCAAATGAAGAGAGACCCAGCATCTCAAGGAGGGGTGGATGAAACAAGCTGGCAAAGTGACAGATATCTGATATTGCATTAATTAGGGCAAAGTAAGGATTTTTGCCTTGTAAATTTGAGTAGCCATTCTTGTTATCCTGGAAGTTTAATAGACTTTATTAGAAAAATAAAATTGCTTCTCTTCCTAGCTAAGTACACCATTCAGCTCCATGTAAAATCCCCCAACTGTGTTAATGATTTAACTTCGTAATCCTCTTCACCCACTTCAGTAGCTTATCTCTTTTTAAGGCTGATTTTTATAACATTTTAAAGGATAACTGATGCCACTTTCATCCATTTCTTGTCTGCCATTCTCTTGTTATCACAATGTGATGGTTTTTTCGTCAATGGTTTAATATTCCCCAAACCTGCTGTTTTAATATGGCTGATGAAAGAACTGCTGGACTCCCAGAGGACTGTAGCTGCCTTGACAATAGGTGTGTCGCGTAGGCACTGACAATGCAATCTCTCCTCCTACGCCGCATCACCAATGAACCTAAGTCCTTGCTCTCCCTAACTGCGAGGAGAGCATAGTTTCCATAGGCATACGATTCTTGGCTCTGAGATTGACTGCTAAAAGACTTGGCAATCATTTATATCTTCAAAGGGCTGTGTTAGTCCTTACATACTCTGAAGCAGGAGGTGGTTATAAATTGAGGCATGAAGATGGGAATCAATTTGTCGAAGACAACACAAGTAGTTGTCTGACATGGGATTACAAATCTGAAACTGAATGTCAGGAGTTTTGGGTTAAGTCCTATGGACCACACTAAGCCGGAGGTTCTGAGGGGTCTTTGGTGTGCATGATGGACCTGTGTCTTTCCTGATTAATAAAAAAACAGCTGGAAATAGTGGAACTGTGCTTGGGGGAACCCATCACGTCCTTTTGGGAGAACATGGTACAGTTCCCCCTAAGTAGGCAATTGTTAGGTCTTTATTCAGTACACCACCTCTTGATACTGATAGTCCTTCCAAATTACCATCCTCTTTCAAATTTCACTCTCTTCTAGGAAAGGGGGCGGCAAAGCAATTTTAGTAGGATTTGGAGTCTTAACTTTTCCTTTCACTCCCGTGAGATTTGGTTATGTTACACACACCACATCAGTTGCATTATCCATCTAAATGAAGAATGCAAAGATAAATTGAGGATCTCGGCTCTTTTAGATCAATCTGCTTCCCTTGGTACAGCTGATGGCAGGGTTTTGGGGAACTGGTTCTGGTCCTCACTTGGGGTTAATGGAGTTTGTCTAGTTGCTTTGCTCCTTTCTTTCTAGATTTCAGAGCGTTGCTTGGAGCAAAGGAGCATGGGGCAGACAGGCATGTTACTGCAGCATTTGACATGTATTCATCCTTTTTGAAGGCTGTTATTGAAGAAGCATGAACTTACCCTGCTTTCAATATGCCATTGATAACACCTACCTCTCTAGCTGCATTTCGTGGCCTCATCTGATGCGTACCTTGTATGTAAATGAGGTTAGGTCTAGAACGAGGATGAGCTGGTTGAAAATCAGTGGTCATGTCTTCAGGCTCTGTTTAGAAGGTCAAAGTAGTGGTGGAGATCCACTCCCTTTACTGGAGAGCACACACTCACCTTTCAGTTTCTCAAGTAAACCGTTTGGGGTCTGAGTTGGCAGCTTAGACAGATCTGGCCAAGGCTAGTTTTTGTTTTCCTTTCCCTCTGCATCTGTGCTTGTTGAGGCTTTTGACGTGATTTAGATACTCCTCTTGCTGTCCTCACGGTGGCAAAGGCGAGGCTGAGAAGAGATCGCTGTCAGGAGCGCTCAGTCCATAGTCTATACATTGTGGCTGTGTCTAGACTGGCCCCCTTTGCCGGAAAAGTCATGCAAAGGAGGCCAGTCGGAATTGCAAATGGAGCGGGGATTTGCGTTTTCCCCGCTCCATTTGCGTTAACATGGCTGCCGCTTTTTTCTGTCTTAGAGTTTTGACGGAAAAAAGCACCAGTCTAGACAGGGCTCTTGCGGAAAAGAAAGCCTTTTCCGCAAGATCTCTTATTCCCTTTTCTAAACTGGCCTCCTTTGCATGACTTTTCCGGCATAGGGGGCCAGTCTAGACACAGCCCATGAGAAAACACCTGCTTTGTGCTAGGATGGTGCTCTAGGACCTGTGCTGGCTTTATATTAATTTACAGGTAGAATTTAGGATGTTGGTGTTTGATTTATAAAACTGTAAGCCATTTTGCATCCCAGCTGCATCTCTCATGGGGGTTTTCTGATCAACAGGAGCCTCCAGCTCTAGGATCTAGCTCCAGTCTTTCTCTAGGATCTTTTGAGCTTGTTACTTCCATGCACTCTGCAATGTCCGTTTCTCTGAGCTGTCTGGGTGGGGGCTAGTATTTGTGGCTAGTCTTATTTAGATGCAAATTATGAAGCACCCTTGTTGCCAGCCCGTTATATTTTTGTTTGAAGGCTATTCACCTCTTGTGTTCCCATGTTTTTTATAGGCCTGGAGTTCATTTTCTTAATAATAAAGCTAAACATCATCTGAATTGAGAGCGCAGATTTTGTAGAGACCTTCAACAGCTGTTTAGTGGCCTGTGGACTGCAATTCTGTTCCTTTAAAGGGTAACCGCTTTTAACCGTGACCAACTTGAGCCACAGTTGCTTGAGCACTCTAGGGAGGGGAAAAGCTCCACATCTGATTTAGTCCCTTC
Organism: Apalone spinifera; assembly: GCA_030068395.1. Classification (NCBI taxonomy): domain Eukaryota; kingdom Metazoa; phylum Chordata; order Testudines; family Trionychidae; genus Apalone; species Apalone spinifera. The sequence continues at coordinate 7,394,596 of JANRFK010002741.1, read as the reverse complement.
AGAAATGCAATTACTGGATCCCCCGAAGCCATCTTCAGCTCCCTTCTTCTGCAGCCCACCCACATACCCCCTCCCAATCCGTGTTTTGTGCTCCACTAGAGTGCTTTCCAGAGAGTTCCTAAAAATAACTCTCCCCACCCTCTGTGCCACCAAGGTATTTTTTACACGGTCAAAAAAATTTAAAATCTAAACAAAGTGTGTATTTTTATGAACTAATTTTGGCTGCATTCTGGTTCCATTTCTGTTCTTGGCTCCAGTGATGCCTGTCAGCTTTCTACAGCCAAGAGCGTAACGCGAAGGCTGGAAGCAAGATGAGCAGTCGGAACACGTTCACGCAGTAAACCCCCCGAAGAGATAACATTTTCTTTATTATAGCTTTTTAAAATCCAGCTATAAAAATATCAGTGGGTGGATGGAACCATTATTTCTAGAGTTTGAGGTGGTGGGGGTTACTTTATTTACTCTTATTTTTTATTAATAAGAATAGCTTCACTTGTAGCATAATAGGGCAAAGTGCTTTGTTATCCTTGGCTATAATCTGTGATAAATTACCCTTGCCATCAGCCATGTAGTTTACCCACTGGGGAGCCAGATTATTGCCTTGTAAAATGGAGCACCACTCCTATAATCCCTTAATTAATTAAATGACAAATTTTAGTTCTCTCCCATTGAAAATATAACTTGCATGTAGAGCAGGCTCGATTTATCTAACTGCTTCTGCGTTACGCACTCTCCCTACAGAAAAATGTGCATGTGTGTGTGTGTACAGCTTTGTATACTACATTAAAAATCAATGAAGAAAATAAACAAGTGGATTAATACTTTGCTTTTCTCCAGTAGCTTCCATCTGAGGATGAATGTTTGTTAATTCTTAGTCCTGCCCTGAGATACGATGATACTGTTGTCACTTTCAGGTGGGAGGTTGGGGCAGGGTAGGTTTACACTGCAGTTGGGAGAGTTCTTCCCAGCATGGACAGACAGACATGCAGTAACACGGAGAGGAAGCGGGGGTCCAGGTGGATTTGTGTTCAGGAGGTTTGCCTGCGTGGCACTTTATTTGAGCAGAACTAGCATGTCTGTCTACTCCTGCAGGGAGGCCAGGCCATGAAAGAACCAGGGGTGGAACCCCCGAATGCTGACCACTTACCCCTTATTCTGACCATTGGTCAAGGCTGTCATGGCTCTTCTCTTAACTACTACACCATATTTCCTCTTTGCAATTGCAGAAATAACAGGGTCACCTTAAGCCAGACAAGATGAATCCCTTCTTCAACACATGTGATGACGGGGGCTCAGAGAGCCTCTGTTCTCACCCCCCCCCCCATATCTGCAGTATTAGCTAATTATATTCCTGTAAAGAGCTTCTGCTCTTGATATTTTGAATGTTTAACTTTTTAACAATTTCCACCCCTCTTTTCTTTCTCCTCAGCTTTGCCCCGCTGGATGAAATATGGGAGACGACAGGCCGTTTGTGTGCAATGCCCCCGGCTGTGGACAGGTACTTTTACAGTATACTTTATTGTGAATGTGGCGTTGTGAATCAAAGTGTCTGTTTTTATCACTGAGGCAAAGAGTTTAAAGCCAGCGTTTTACATGATCACTGGAGGTAATCAGATCGGAGGATTTGCTGTGTGTAAATCCAAGTTATGACCAAGTGCAAGCACTACAAAGTAATGAAATCTGCCTTGCTTTGTGCCGTATTGTTATTCTGCTAGTGCTTTTCATGAGACCCACACAGCGCAGAGAAGACATGCTGATCTCCAGTTAATGTCTTCTCGTAGTGTTACACACCTTCATTCAAGGCTATTCAACCAAAGGACAGATACTCCTTCTCTGTCAGGATGAGTTAGCTGCGAGAGCATATTCGGCAAAGCAGCTGAGAATGTGACAGTTGATGGTTTGCTGCTATGCGAACCCCAAACTGCTAGGTTCTATTTTGAGCTTTCAAAAAAATTTTTTTTTCCTCCATAGGTTACTTGTTACTGTTCGTTGCAGCTTCGCGAAAGTTTTTGTTGTTTTGCTCACTTGCTTAGGTTGAATATTTTTGTTTTATGAATGAGTGAAGTACCTCTTCTCATGTGCGAAAGGGCAGGTAGTAGACTTTGTGCCTGGGCTGATAAATGTCCAAGAGAGGTGTCTTTTCTCTCTTCTCCCCCCCCCACCCCCAGTAGTTAGTGCTTCCCTGAAGTCTGATTTAATGCAAAACAAACCTCTAAAAACAGAGGGTGTCGTTTTCCATTCATTAAAACACTAATGTTTCATGTGATCCTCTGTGGCATTCATTGTCATACCTTCTGAGGTTCCTTTCCCTTTAAAAACCAAAACATTTGAACTACTGAGCCATTCCAGTGGAGAGTTAGTAAAATCCTGCATAAATTCCTTAGCATACTTGCTCTTGCTAATGAATTAAAAGCTTCTGTCATGGTGCCAACATTTCAGAAGGGGTGAACAGGCATGCCACTAAATGGTTTGTGGCTTTTAACCAGATCTTCAGTGATTCATATCCACTCTGTTACCTAATGGTCAGACAGGGAAATGGGTTGCCAGATTATTATGACTGACACACTGGGGAGCCATAACCAATTCCCAGGATGAACCCCCACAGCTTAATTTGGGAGCCCCCAATCTTTTAATGCCTCTTTGGGTCTTTTCATGATGAACATTAAACAGGATAATGCTTGAGGCATGTGCTTTAAGACAGCACGTTAATATTTTGATATAGCTACTTTGTGCAAGGGAGGAATCTAAACCACTAACCAAGTACTTGGACTTTTAAAAAATATATATATATACAATTGCTGTGGTTTTAATCTTTTGCTTACAAACATTTCTAGTACCAGTCTTCTTTGATTCATTTTTTTTTTATCCTGTGCTTATATAGACTTTGTTTTGTGGCCTATTTTATCTTTTTCTTCCTGAAATTTTGCAAGTCGTCATAAGCTGTGCTTGCTGGATCTGCGCACGGAGGTTAACACTTCAGTTATATAACTAACTCTGAAATCAGATTCATTCTACCACTAAGGCAATCCAAAGCTTATTTAAATCATTTTTAAAAACCCACCCAAATGAGAGATGAGGTGACTGCTTTTTCTCTTTCCTTGTTGAAAGAAATCCTCCTCCTTTTGTGTAATTTTGTCAATTCTTGATTTTTGTCGCAATGTTAGCAATAATATCGGTGTAAAGTTATGTAATATTTTACGACAGCAGTGCCTAAGGGCCAGTGAAGAATGGGGCCCCATTACAGTAGTAGACAGTCCTTGCCCTAGAGAATGATACATGTACTATCCGGCTAGAAGGGACCACGATGTTGATGTGGTCTGACTGACCATGTGTATACCACAAACCAAAGGACTTCCCTGAATTTAATTCTCTTTAAACTAGAGCAGTGGTTCCCAACCTTTTCACTAGTGCAGACCCCCAATCATCCCCCCCCCAAACCGTTCACGGACCACCCTCCCCCCGCCCATCAAAGCCAATTCTAGTAATCAGCACAGTATTTTCTCACTCTTCGTTTACTTATGTCTGTTTGATTAGACATTCCACTTGTGGATGCTTCACTCTGCTCATCAGTCTTCTTTCTCTTCAGCGAGCCTGATTTCAGCCCCAGACCCATGTTGAATGGATGGCTCACATTTGTACGCTTCTAACCGTCGCGATCATTTTGTCTCACAAAAGCGCCACAACAAAGATTTTCGAACAGCCATTAATAACATGATTGGAAGATATTTAATTTAAAAATAATAATTGATTGTAACATTGCAATTTATTAAACTTATTTTCTATGATTTTTATTCCCCCCCCCATGGACCCCCTGCAATACCTTCCGTGGACTCCCCCCCCCTCCCCTGCCTTCCCCGGTTGGGAACCACTGAACTAGAGCTTATCTTTTAGAAAAACATCCAATCTTGACTGAAAAAATTCCAGTAATAAAAGTCCATCATAGCCCTTGGTACGTTGTTCCAATGGTTAATTACCTTCCATATTAAAAATGTGTGTCTTGTGTCTTGTTTTAACGTGTCTATTTCAACCTCCAGCCATAGGATTTTGTTGTGTTTCTAAGCTAGATTGTGGAGCCCTCAGTTATTAGTGGTGTTCCCAATGTAGGTACATGTAGATAGCGTAGCACAATCGCCAACTAGATTGAGTTCCTGAATCTCTTGCTGTCAGGCGTGCTTTCCAATCCTTTCATCACTTTCTGTGGTGTCCTTTACCCTGAAGGCTTTAAAGCATTTTACAAACTGTAACCATGGCATTTGCCACTAAAATGCAGCCACCTCTGCAGTGGAACGCAGCTGTCTGGTAGCTCAGAGGAACAGTAGACACAGTCAGGGACAGGATGTGGAGGTCCATCTCCAACTCGAAAGCATTTCAGGAAGTAGAATGCCAGCTGATGTTGATTTCTCCATAGATAATAGTTTTTCCAATGCTAACCAGGGGGCCAGTCGGCTTCCACTGTCTACCAGAGACAGGTAGGTTTGATTTTTGTAGCTTTTAATAACTTGATTTTTATAATAATAATTGTGGGACCATCCCTTGGAAGGAGGCTATTTTCCATGTGATCTGATTCGGATGGCATGTACTGCCTTTCCTGGTACCAAATCCTGACTTTTTCCTAAGCCACTCGGATTCCTTCCATTGAAAGGGTTAAGCCTCTTCTCAGACACGCAGGGTCAGTTCAGCTGGAGCTTCCATTCTAATGACACCCATTTATTCCAGGGGTGAATTTGTCCCCGCGGTGCCTAAAATTCCTGGCCCACAGAACATGCAGCACTAAACGCTGAAGCTTTGAGCTGCAGGCCATGGTCTGTGTGAATTAAGTCTCAGTCCAGTTCCCAGTCGACAGGTTACTGAAGTGTCCCTACCAGCCTGACTGTGGGGAGGCTTTTCCATCGACTCTAGAGGGCTGTCTCTTCAGGCCTGCGATGAGAGACGTTGGAAGGGGAAGCTTTTCTTGCTGCATCAGGGCTGTGGGTCAGGCTCCTTCCAGATACCCTAGTGCACTCACCTGCAGTGTGCCACGTTACAGCCTCTTTTTCTGGCTCTTCCAGAGGTT
>JANRFK010002741.1:7379512-7389533 GCA_030068395.1 Apalone spinifera | reverse complement strand
CATCTTTTCATCGGTACACGTCCTATCAGTGACCCCCAAAGCCATGAGATTCCCTCCGGACAGTTGACACTTGTCTGTCAAACCAGAAGGGGGAAGCGCTGACTCTGGGGCTGTGTATGTGACTACCTTGCGGAGCTGGCCAGAGTTCTTCTGGGTTGTCCGCTAACTTCTTTGCAGAGCGGTGGGGGGGGCCTGGATTTCTGTTCACCTGCCCCATTCTTATCCATTGTTTTAAATCTTTCAGCCGTGCTCCGAGTCCTGTTGTTCCCATGGAATCAATTGATCTTTGGTAGTGTGAGCTTATTCCCAACTAAGGGAGTGGGCTAGGGAGGCCAGAGAGTGAGTAAGTGAAAAATTGGAACACAACTTTTTTTCCCTAGGGACAGGGGTTTAGGCGTAGATAGAAGACAAAGCTCCTAGCATCAGGACATCTGTTCAGACTAGGGTAGGTCCTTAGCAGTAGACAGGCTCTGCCTGCCCTTCAGAGATAGCCAATAGGCTGGCATGTTTCACCAGCATCGTATTTATATTTACTCTGTTAAAGATCAAACAGGTGAAAACTTTCACTCTGCGCGCATGTGGGCGAATAGGATCCTGTGCAGGCTGCCGCAAGCAATGTCTCCTGCTCTTATTTGCAGACCAGAATTCATTGATGCTCTTCAGTGACCCGCCATTTGGAAATAGGGCTTTAAAGAGCTTGTGAGCCTAGGCCTGTGGTTCTCAACTGGTGGTCCATGGTAACTTTTTTGGTGGTCCACAGGAACATTGTCCAAAGTCACACGGCGTGGGCAGGCACCAGAAATCTGTTAGTAAGAAATACATTTCAAACCAAAATGTTCGTTTTCTGCTCTTGTTTTATCATCTCTCAAAAAGGTGGTCCATGAAAATTTTTTGATTGGCCTGGTGGTCCGTGGACTGAACTGAGTTGAGACCCGTTGGCCTAGGCGGAGAAGGAAAAGGAGAAAGCTCTGAAAAGTAGACTTGGAACAACGGTTGTGAAGACAGCCACGCAATTTTTTTGGTAAAGTGAGAAGTCTATCACTTCCTTGTATGAGTTGTCAGTTGGCTTTTCTTTTCCTATGTGGTTGTGACAAGCCTCTCATTTTACTTCCTCCTTGCTCCTTCCCCTCCACTGCTTCTGTAAAGAAAGAAGAAAATGCTGTGACAAGGGAAGGTGAAGGGAGTGGATCACCTAAAATAGATTAGAAGATCTTACGATACTCGCTATATAATCGAAACTAGTGAGCTTGCAGTAGGTATGTAAACATGTTTTGGTTGCTAGGTCTTTAATGGCTGTTATTTTTGGATTCTGTACATGATTACTTCCCAACAGCGAGTCTGATGTGACCCAGCTGAGTTCTAAATGTGCTGCATAAAAGATTCTGCTGAAGGTCGTTTATCTGGTTTCTTTTCTAAGAGGACAGATGACACTTCTCCCCCTCCCTCGTGGCCAGAAAGAGGGGCTGTTGAACAAACAAGAATGTGTCCCTTGGCTGCAGCACTCGGAAGAAAATGAAGACGCATGTTAGTCTCTGTATTGATTATAGTAGATGCAGAACTGTGCCTTGAGTTAAGGCTCTTGTTGTGTGTGAAATGTGAAATGGATCCAAAAGGTCCTGTTGGGGAAGGTGTCATGCACTGGCTAATGATTATTAAAATAGTCTTCTAACCCCATTTGAAATATACTCTCTGTGATGAACTACACCCTTTGGAACTAAATGTTAGCAATAAACTTTAATGTTGTCGTTACAGTTGAAAGGTATTGACTAAAAATGTACAATGATACAGCACTGACTCGTTAATAAAAGATAGGATTTTAGCAGGTTTAAGCATCTTAGACATTGCTGACAAAGGTTTGAAAGGAAGGCAGGGCTTCTGTTTGCAATTCTGCCACTGATTTACTGTGACCTTGGGCAATCACTTAATTTCTGTTTTCCCACCTTCTATAAACATATGTTAAAAATACTTCATTATCTCTTAAAAGCACTCCCAAGATTCAGGATTGAATGTGGAATTGAATCCTCAGCTGATAGTGTAGAATCATGTGTCCGTTTGATAATGGAATGTACCTACCTCTTTCCACCTGCTTTAGAATGCTGTCTGTGAAGGCAAAAAACTTTTTTCGATTTTAGGAAGTGTTATAATAGAAAGGTCATTATTAGTAGGATTAATCCACGAGAGTTGCCTAAACTCGATAACTGTTTTAAGGCGGGTACAATACTGTCAAATATATTCGACAAGGAGGATGGCTCCAGCCAGTTACCCCCCTGAAAAACAGAACATTTCATTTTGAAGTGACAGATCACTTAGAGAATCTCATCACATCACTGTTATACAGGCCATTTCCTCAAGCAATCATTTGGGTCTTAAACCCACTCTTAATTTAAGAATTTATTCCCCTCTAAGACCATGCCATTGCCGTGATGTCCCTGGAAAGTCCAAGAAACTAGAAGCCCAGAACTTTCATGAGATGAGGGCAGGAGAATGGTTTTTCTTCTTTGTTGCTTATTGTATCCTCTTATCTTGTCATATAATAGAAATAATGTTTATGGCATTGAAGCTGCAGCATCACTTGGCATTTAACCAACCTCAAAAGCAGTTTATTACTTTGTATACGCTGGTGCTACGGCCATTATCCCTTAAATCTCTATTGCTTTGTAATATACGAGGCAACAAATGGCTTCTGTGATTGGCTAAATGTGGAGCTGAAGTAAGGTGTGTTTTATCGCCTGTGTGATACAAATGAATATAGATTATCCCTGTTAGACAATCTCTGATATTAAAGGGAGAAAGGTTCTCATCTCTCGGCGAGGCTTTCCCGTGGCAGGCTCTCCTCTCCATCCTTCAGAATGTGAAGTGTGCTCAAGTCTTGCCTGCCCTAGAGATGTGCCCTGCTCCCAGCCCCCAGGAGCGCCGCTGACGTAAACCATCGCTGGGGAGAGAGTGAACTGTCTGCAGCAGCATGGCGTATCCCAGCTCTGAGTAGAGGGTGAACTGCACCCTGCAAAGAACAACTTTGCCTGCCTGGGCAGCCCTCACAGCGGCGGGTTGCTGTGCACGGTCCCGTGGAGTGGCACTGAGAGCACTTAGCTTAAGGCGGTGGAGCAGGCTCACTCGTAACAGCCACCTGGCTTTTGGCTCATGCGGTAAAGGCTCATGTACTAAGCTCCAGAGGTCCCTGGTTTGATTCTGCCCGCAGACAGCCAGGGTCTGCTAGCATTACACCAGCCGTTGGGTCTGTTTTGGTGCAAGTACGTCAGTGGCTGGCAATTCTCCGTGCAGGGAGATCTCTAGATGCACCAATACACACAAACCTATTGTCAAGCCGTTAGGGCTGCTGTGTGCAGCAGCACGGAGCAGAAGGTACGGAGGTGGCTTAATGTTTCAGTGGTGTGTTTGTGGAATAATATATGTGAGGGGCAAGCCTCGCTGTTTCACAGTGGAGTCTTTTGTGTGTCAGTTTCCTTGGGGTTTTTTAATGCTTAACAGGATGCAGGGGGCAGACCTTTGGTGGGAGAGTGAAGCAGGAGAATATCTCCTCCATCAGCAGCTTTGAGCCCTTCCCTGTTAGAGAATAAAATCCAACTGAAATGCTCTTCCTGGTGAAGGCTGTGTGCGCCTGGGCTTGTCAATCAGGTCTGTGCAATTGGCCCCAACTAATCTGAGCGTGTGTGAGCAGCACATAGAGTTCACTTACAGCTAAAACTATCCCTCAGCCCAAACACCTTTCCATTACACCAGCTCTCCTTCGCATCCACCTCTCTGAGTTTGTGTAGATGACCCACTTGGAAAGGGAGCTCTCGGCAATACCAATTCATGAAGATACCACAAACAAATTAAAAAGAAAATTCTAATGACACAAAAATGAACCCTGTGTGACTCTTCATAGCAGTTAACCACTTGCTTGTATTGGAAATGGGAATCTCCACCCATTTATATAACCCAGCCCTAACTCCGGAGTTGTTACCCTGCATCTCCGTCACAGAGCAGCACTGGAGAGGAGGCTGAGGCTTTGTCTGCACTGCAGCATTTGGTCCACGTACGTTAGGCTGACGGTAAAAAGCCAGTATAATTGCATCGCTTGTGCATGTTCGCACACGCTCCCCCTGTTGACAGCGGGCAGTCGCTGTGGGTGTACCAGCATCTTCCGAGAGGTGGTGCACTCGGGTAGCCCTTCTCCTGGGCGACTAGCTGCCACCTGCAGCTCGTTATGGAAATCCAGAGTGGATCACAGTCTTAAGTTTCCTCCTAAGCGGCGAGGCTGTGCAGTGTCCCAGGAAGCCCCGCACCAGGGCTGCAGTGGGGAGAGCTCTCTCCTGAAGCACTGACGCCATGGTGGCTGGCGGGAAGGAGCCTAACCCTGCTGGCCCTAGGGCTGAGCTGCTGTGTTTGGGGAGGGAAAGGGGCTCCTTGCCATCCCCAGCAGGAAGCTGCCCAGGTAAGACCAAGCGCCAGCCCTCTGCCCCACCTCCTGCATCCCAAAGCCCACACCCTTAGCCCGGCGCCTGCGATGAGACCGCATTGCTCTGCAGGTCTGGGATGCCAGGCCGTTGCTGCAGAACTCTTGGCTGCAGAAAGCCGTTTCCCTGGACTTGCGGATGGAGCTTGCCCCGGCACTGGGGGGCCAGGACTCCAGAACAAGAGCTGCCCCCTTGGTGGAGAATCACGTGGCGATCGCCAGGCAAGTTGCTGAGTCCACACTCATTCACAACAGAGCGACAGAGTCTGGAGTCAGAACCCCTGGAGGCCGTTCACTGCAGTCTGCTCCCAAGGACGGTGATGCTTGGCAATGAGTGTGGAAGTACTCGCTGGCTTCGTGGCACTGGGGGTCACTACGTGTGGTGGGCGGATCGGTGGCATGCAGATGGACTCGGTTGTAAGACGATGAGGGCAAACCTGCCATCAAGAGGAAGAGGTGCTTCTGGGTCACCAGGGCACGTCGCTGGCCTCAGTGTAGGGTGGGCCAGGAAGGTGAATGATGCATTTTCAGAAGCACTGGCCGTATAGGAAGCTGAAAGGAGAAGATTCCACATGGGCATGTTGAAATGCCCATAGTGATCCTGGGAGACCCAGCATACTGGTTGCTCCCATGGCTCCTGAAGCCTTACGTGGGAGCTCTGGATAGCAGCAAGGAGTGCTTCAACTGCAGCTTGAGCTGGTGCAGAGTGACCATAGAATGTGCTTTTGGCAGATTAAAAACGCTGGCATTGCCTTCCGGGCAGATCGGACTAAACGAGGAAAATATTCCTGCGGCCATAGGAGGGATGTAATCGTGAAGACTGTTATACTGACTCGCTGTTGTGGAGCGTGTTCCCAGTGAAGGCCATGTGCGAAGGATCCCACCTGCAGGGCGTGTGTTGAGTCCTGCATAAACCCAAATCGCCCCGTGGTCTGCAGACAAACAGACCACGGGCCACATGTTGTAGATGACTAGAGCCACTACTGTAAATTCTGACACTGCTGAGGCTCTGCACGGGTGCATCTCCTGCATATATATGGCTTCAGACAATGTAGAGGCAAAACTTTATTCCATGTTTAGGTTTTCGTTGCTTTCTGTGAATGTATATGGAAGGCTTGGTCATGGGCTCTTCATGCTGCTGCACCTCAATGACTTACAATTTCTGGGTCAGATTTGTAATTTCATTGCTAGCTTTAAAAACAAAAAATTCTCCAAGGAAGCTTCTGAGGGTAGCTAGATTCCTAGCTAGATAAACTGCCTTCCTCCCGCTTTGTTTGTTTGAAATTGCCATAGCTGAATAAAATTAGTAAACAAAATTTTACAGAGAAACATCTTAGTTAAAATCCTTTTAGTATGTGACGCACACAGGGTTACAGAGGCTTTTCCTTTCAGGTCAGGGTCTTTACTAGTAGCAGTAGTACTTACATGCCAAACACAAAGTGGTTTGTAGTGCATCGCTTATTGATAATGCTTGGAGAAATGTGAGTTCACAGTAAAAGTAGTTGCTGCTTTTAGTGGCTTTTTTAGGTTTTCAGTATTGCGTTCAATTTTTTTAAAGAATTGGAATTGTAACTTGTATTGTCAATGCAGTGAAATAACATGTCCCAACTCTCACTGAAAAGTGTATTTTTGGAGGTGGGCAGGTGGAAGCTAATTTTAAATAAGCTAAAAAAGGCGTCTGAACTTTAATTTTTTATACACCTATAACTTAACAGACAAACCAATTTATACCAAATTGGATAATAAAAAAAAAATTGCTTCTAGTTTGAGATGCCTATATGCCAGGTTCTAACCTAGAATGAATTTTTATGACCACATTATAAACCTCCTAAAAATGAAGGTTTAAAATGGAAATGTTGACAGGCCTTTAACTACAAAAGCACTATAATAGAACTACTTTTGATAAAATGCCTGTTTTAAAGTATAATTAAAGATTAAATAAATATTAAATAGCAATATTTCCTGCCTTTTGAGAAGCATCATCATTCCTACAGTTAGTATTCTCTGCAAATTTAAAAAATATTACACCTGCTTTACATCTGAAGTATGCCTGCTGTGCTGTACTGACAGACTCTTGTCTACCAACTGGAAGTGGCTCTGGACTGTCTTCTGAATTCCCTTTTTCTAAATTGGAGCATCGATACCCTTGTGTTTAATGAGACTTGGCTGAGGGCATGTCAAAAATCAACTTGTAATACCACATATCAGAGGGGTAGCCGGTAACATTAATACCATGTTCTTGTCAGGCGCACAAGTCTCTTTCCCTTCTCCCTGTTGAGGTTTTAATTGGTGGCTGCCGTGTTCTCATCAGGATACACTACTAGACTTTTTGGGCAGCAGCTGCACACGGGGATCCTTTGTTTAGATAGCAACTCTACCAGTATTGAGAAAACAAACCACAAAAATCTCAGGTCTGAGCCTGCCACTCTCACATGCAGATCTCCTGTTGAAGTCCATGGGAGTTAGGTGCTCCACCAGGATTGCAGGGCCATAGGTGTCCTAATTGCAAAACATCTAAAAAGGCCTGAGTGACTCTGACGCCCTTAGTGTTCATTAACCCTTCCTCTTCTCTCCCTAGAGTTAGCTCCGTGAGCACTGCATTGGCTACCTGGTTAGCTACTTAATGATCTCTCGAGGTTCCTTCCAGTTCTAGTCTGTGATGCTGCATTAGTGCGAACATCACGTCTGCCTGGTCTGTGTGGTGACACGTGTGGCACCCCAGATCTTGATGTTTCAAATCCAGGGGCTCACGGATACAGTTGTGGGGGTAGAGTGTGTAATTTTACACCACCATCAGAACAGCTAGATTTTGAATCAGAGGCCAGTTCTGTAACCGCCGCCTCCTAGTGACGCGAAGTAAAGCCATAGCTGCATACACAAGGAGTTAAGTAGCTTTAAAAGAAATCTCATTGCATTCTTTTCGAGCTGTCTGTTCAAAGCATATTTCTCAGGCATGAGTAAGTAGGCTCTATGTCTGTAGTGGGGTGTGATCTTACTACAGGCTGAACCTTTCTAATCCAGCACCCTCGGGATCTGACCGGTGCTGAAACAGAATTTGCTCCAGCTGTGGCTGGAGTTGGCTCTGCTCATGTACCTCATAGCATCACGCAATGTGAGAATGAAAGAGCAATTGAAGGAAGGGATTTATAGGGCCTGCTTTAAATGTTGGGGGCTTTTGTTAGCACCTGTCTAACCAGCAGCTAAAGAGAACCTCTGTAAAAGGTTCAGCAGCTTCGTCCCGTCAATGGAAGTATTAAGCGCTCACGATAAACGTCTCTTACTTGTCAGGGATTTTCTTAAAAACAGTCCTGAGATTTCCGAGGCTTTAGCTACACACAAAGCACTGCAGCTGCTCCGGTGCAGGTGTGCTGCTCTAGCGCAACATGCGGCTGCTGCCTGTGCCACTGGGAGAGCATCTCCTGTGACGTAGGAGCTACACTCAGGGAGCGGTAGCAATCTCCAAAGGAGAAGCCATCTGGCTGAGACAGCGCTGCCTACGCTAAGGATGTAAAATTCCATTTTAAGGGGCAGCTGGTTAGATGTAATGTTTAACCAGTTAACCAATTAGAGGGGGTAGAAGGGGAGGGAGTAGGAGGGGAGTGGGCTAGATTGAGCTCCCCCTATTCAGGGCGGTCCCGTGGGGCTGGAGCAGCCTCCTGCCCAGTATTGGTAAACTGAACGGTGAACATTACCCATTAAGGGTGATGCTTACCGGTTAGCCTTTCGTGTCCCTTGTCTACACTGGGGGCTTAGGTTGGTATAACCAAGGAGCGACACGGTTTTACATAAGTACGTTGATTGTGTAGCCCAAGCCTAAGCGTGTACATCTAGGTATGTCATACCTGCTCTAGGGATGTGAACAACTAGTCGCTTCCCCCTCTGCCCCTGTCAGAAAGAGGCAGCAAGGGGGGGGGAAGAACAGGGGCTGCTTCAAAGCTAGAAGCGGGTGGCATGAAAAATACAGGATAAATGAGGTATTGCAGTTTCAATAGGGATACAAGGGCCAATGTAGTTGGCTCAACATGTATGCTGCTCCTAAAAGATTCCCTGGAAACCTCTTGTGAGGATGAATCTCGAGAGGTGCATGGCATCTTGTTTATTAAACACCTATTTAATGATGCCATCTGAGAAACTGCGCCACCACTTTGCAAGCACTTGTCCCAGCTGGTTCTTTTTAGCATTTGTTTATTTGCTGGGTTAAAACAATAAAAAACATTAAAGACCTAAAATTCCCCCTGAGTAACCTTCTAGACAATAAAGAATTGTGTGTGTAGTGGGAGACTCCTGCAGCTGATCAAAACAAGCAGTAAATTAATCTCAGTGGTAAAATCTGCTAAATAAAAGCAGTTCATAAAGTTAGTGCAAGATATAATAGTTCGTCTTTCAAATGGTTAAAGTTTCTGCCTTTTGAACTTCTTCAGGTTATTTATAAATGTATCGGTCTTGTGTCGTTGTGCTACTTACTCATCTTGGTCAGATAAGCCAGGTTTATTTTGGGAGTAGACAGGTGAAGGTTTTATGGTTGCTAGTATAATTGACTACGATTCAGAACATCACCTGTTGCCTTTTATCCATTTACATGCTGAGTGGATTTAGTTCAGACTTTCTGGGCGGTCAAAGCGTGCTTTTGTAGCAGTACAACAGGGGCAGGACGCTTTATGGCACAAGCAGGTTCACCGTAATAAAGTAACAGCACGGGACAGATTTTGCAGTCCAGACTTGTCTGTAACCTCAAAAACATGGTGCAGCATATTCCAATGGGTTTGGTATCTTAGGCTCTTGTTATTGTGTAGAGTTTGCTGGACTATTTACTTCCTTTTCATAGCAAGTGTCTACTTGGGTCAGATAGCATTTGCCAACCCACATTCTGATGCAATTGGACATGTAATCCTATTTCTAAAGGCATTTTCAATAAACTGTCTCAACGGGACTCTCTGACATTGCAAGTGCAAGGTTAATTTAAGTGCCCACCTTTTCCTCTGCCTCTAGCCTTAGAACACCAGCAAAGCAATGTTGGTGACTTGTACTTTTCTACATCACAAAACCAACACATAGCTGGCACTCCACAGGTAATATCTGCGCAAGAGAGGTATAGAACTATAAGTGCAGAAAGGAAGGAGAGCTGTAGATCCAAACTAAAGGTACAGTTGGCAAAGCTATGTGGAGAAAAGCTTATGCAAAACTTTCTTGCACTTACACTGGGCAACAAAATGGCAAATGAAATTTAATGTAGATAAGTGTAAAATAATGCATATTGGAAAAATAATCCCAACTATACATACAGTATGATGAGGGCTATTTGGCTACGACAAATCAGGAAAGAGATCTTGGAGTTATTGTGGATAGTTCCCTGAAAACTTCCACACAGTGTGCAGCGGCGGTCAAAAAGGCAAATAGGATGTTAGGAATTATTAAGAAAGGGATAGAAAAATAAGACCCAGAATATCTTACTGCCCCTGTATAAAACTATGGTACGCCCACATCTTGAATCTGTGTACAGATGTGGCATCTCCACCTCAAAAAAGATATTTTGGCCTTAGAAAGGGTTCAGAAAAGGGCAAC
>JANRFK010002741.1:7342602-7379412 GCA_030068395.1 Apalone spinifera | reverse complement strand
TCTGTTTGTCAGAGGCTGGAGATGGTGGCACGAGACAAATCGCTTGATCATTGTTTTCGGTCCACCCCCTCTGGGATACCTGGCACTGGCCACTGTCAGCAGACAGGCTACTGGGCTAGATGGACCTTTGGTCTGATCCAGTACGGCCGTTCTTATGTACTTGGATCTGTCCATTCTAAATTCTCTTGCACTTAGTTTATCCATTTAATTTTCATGCAGGGGTTGCAGCTGGAAAGTAAAACATTGAAAAGCTCCGAGTAGCTAAGAAGGCCATTAGAACTGCCCACTAGTAAATCCCAGAGCCAGACGAATTGCATCTGGGGATTCTGGAACAGAGACTTTTTGTGGAATTTCACCAGCCCTCTAAGTGCACAGATAGTACAGAGGATTGGGAGCTAGCTAATACACTTCCCAAATTAATCCTTGTAGACAGTTGAAATCTCCTAGCTGTGAACTCTAAAAGCTGCAAACCTTCTAAGGAGTTAAGAACCTGAGAAGAGCAAGGGAGCACTAGTTTACACATGTAAACCTGACTTGACTTGTAGTGAAGAAACTGGCAGCTTTTGAAAGACCAGTTTGCGTAACAATTACAGATGACTAAGATAAGGGACAGCCAGACTGGATCAAGATACGGAAAACTGACTCCCATTCTAACTTTCAGGTATTTCACTGAGCTCATTTACAAGGGGGAGAGGGGAAGATTTTGAGGGGGGCAGAGTCCTATGCAGAATGACTTGCACCGTTAAGATGCAAAGGAAGCTGAGGGGTCAGAGATTCTCACCTTTTCAGGTCTGAGACCTGGTCTTCAGTGAACCTTTAATAGAAAGATTGTCCAATGTCATCCTCTCAGAACAACCTCCCATTCTGGGTGTGATCACTTAATGCCCCTGTAACAGTTACAATAATTCCCTACATGGGAAAGTATTACGAAAGTATCTAGTATTTGGAGCTGGCTCTATATAATTTCATAGCTGGAAATAGACTAGCACCATTTTGCCAAGTCAGTTCTTTATCGACTATTACAGATCTCTGGTGATATAGATTATGAATTTACTTGGAGCCAGTGAATGGAAGTATCTCAAGGTCTGCTTGTGGTTCTCTTGCATGTGCAATTTGGAATCTCAAGTAGGAGTGAAGAGATTATTTTACCTTTCTGTTTGGTATGGGTGTGAATACTGTGTCCCAGGGCTGGTATCCACAATGCAAGAGGTATGTTGATAAATTGGAGAGTGTGAACAGAAGAGCCGCAAGAATGATAAAGGCTTAAAAACATGCCTTGTAGTGATAGACTGAGACACATCCGTCTATTCAAACGAACAAAGAGAAAGTGTAGGCAGGGGCGGGGAACCGTCTTTAGATCGGGGGCCGCTCACCCATTGGAAAACCAGTCGGGGGCCGCACACGAGTGAGAATCCAAGCGAGAAGCCACTGACTGAGGAGAGAGCTCCTCCCCACATTCCCCTCGCACGCCAGAGCCTAAGGGGGCCTAGCCTAGTAGAGTTGCTGTGCACCAGCCCTGCGGATGGGTGGCAGGGGGGCTAAAGCGTCAGCATGGGCTCCCCAGTGCTGAGCCTCAGGGGCTGGATCCAGGCAAGCTGGGGGCCACATCCAGCCCCCGAGCCTGAAGTTAAAGGGGTAGCTTGGTTAGTCTAGAAGCACCTACGTGGGGAATAAATATTCAGAGTAGTAAACTATGGGAGTGTAACTTATCAAGGGTTGTGGTGGATTCTCTCTCACTGACCGTTTTAAAATCAAGAGTGGGTGGCTTTTCCGAAAGGCCTGCTCAAGGAATTCTTTCAGGAAGTTCTTTGGCTTGCGTATCACAGTCCTGGCTTGCGATGGGTCCGTGACTTCCCCCCGCTGCGGCTCTGCATTGAAAGCGTATTAGGAGCCAGGCAGGTGGGCAGGCAGCCCAGCTCAGTTCCGGCTCATGCCAGGTCTGGGAGCTCAAACAGCCCCCCTTCCAATGGGCTGCTGCCTCTTTCTCAGAGGCGGCAGTGCAGGGCGACAGGCAGCTGGTCTGCGAGAAGAGCTGGTTTTTAAACTGGCTCCCCTCACGGACCAGCTCCCACCTGGCACCCTATGCTGCTACCTCTGATACAGAGGCAGCAGCGCAGCATGGCCAGGGGCTCCTCGGAAGTGGGACCCGAGTGCACTGGCCCCAGGGACTGTAGAATAGTTGACTAACCAATAAGAATTCATGAGGTTACTCGACTAGTCAATCGATATTCAACATCCCTGACTTGGAGTGCAGTTGCCATTTCTTAACCCTGTGAGTAATTAGCCACTGGAACAGCTTGCCCTGGGATGTGGTAAATTGATCATCACTTGCACTCTTTTAAAATACGATTGGAGGCTTTTCTAGTGGCTGTGCTCTATTTCAGCCATACTGTATTTGGCTTCTGTCTGTAGTAGAGAAGAATTCCTTCCATGGCTGGGATTAGTGAGATTCTCTCCCCGTTACTATGTAGGAGGTTAGGCTGCCTGATCACACTGGTTTCTTTTGGCAATCCTCTACGAAGTCAGTGAAAACAGAACTAGTTTCGTCCCTTGGATGAACAGAAAGAGTGGGTGGGTAGGGAATCCAAAGGTGGAAATTGTCCTGTGGTATGAGTGGATTAATTATATGGGCTATTAAATCACTTGTGTTGTCTTTGGTCTCAAATTTCATTTTACACTGGGACAGCTGTAGAAATTCAAGAGAGTCTAATAGCTTTTTCCGAAGCCATAGATCTCTTCCATTTCTTAATTTCTTTGATTATTAAGCCATCTAGCCCATCACCCTCCCTTTTGGAGCTTTGTCAACCGGGGGCAAAGGGGAGTGCTTCAGACCGGCAGCAGTATCTCCCATCAATGTAAACAGCCTGTCTTATCTTAGTCATTGGCAGAACAAGAAGTAGGACTGAGTAGACTTGTAGGTGCTAAAGTTTTACATAGTTTTGTTGTTGAGTGCAGTTACGTAGCCAAAAAAAAAAAATCTACATTTTAGTTAATTGCATGAGTTTAACTGCAATTAATCAACAGCCCTAATAGGAAGATAACCAAAGCCATTCTGGGTAAAGAGAGCCAAGTCATAATTAGTCTGTACACCAATAATCTATGAGAGATATAAATCTGTCTCAGATGCTAATTAATGTGACAGAATCCAGGGCACAGTAGCTCTTAACTGTTGGCAGTGAGAGATGAAAATGTTATACTGCTCTTAGTGGTTTCCTCCGCTGATCAAGGATCTATGAATGGCTCTTGCCCACTCCTGCTGAGGGTGTGCAGATGATATCTCTGGGCACTAAGGAAAAGATCTTAAAGCCCAGGTACTTGCTCAACTCCCTGAATCAAAACCGTGTTTTTGCTTTTATCACATCTGTTTTTTACTCCACCCTCCTTCAGGAACTCCATTCGCCACCCTCCTAGCATGGATGAAGGACTTTGGGCTATTTGCTGCAGAGCTATTACAGCATCTCCCCCAGGTGTGGAAGTATGAGTGGTACAAACCCTCCATTGTTACCTGGGGCCTGAGGTTTGCATATTGAAGGAGCATGAGCACTTAAGTGAAATGCCCGGTGTGGCAGGGACTGGGAAAGTCATTCCGACTTGTGCCGGGGAGCAGTCTTAGCAGCCTGTGCTAGCACCTGCTGCCAAAATGCTTTCTTGCTTGTACATTATTGATGGACTTGGCCATATGCCAGCAACTTCTTACACTCCCAAAGCCCCTATCCTCCTCTCTGCAGACCGATTAATCAGCTCCATTAATTACTTCTACACATACATTCTTGTTGCTTTGGAAATGTGGGGAAGGAGTTTCCTGTTCTTTTCACTCTCTCTGTTCTCTCACATGCGCACGGTGCAGGGCTTTCTGCTGCTGTTTGATTGCCGAGAAAGCGCCTGGCGTTCCAGATGATTCATTCCGAAGCTGTGGAGTCCAAAGCAGGAAGCGGTGACTCACTCAGTCAGCAGCAGCCTTGCACAGCCAAAGGCAGAAATCCAGCCCTGGATTTCTGTGGCAGAGCTGAAGTCTGGGTTTGGTTGTTCACCACCGCTGGGTCTGATTGGATGTGGACAAGGCCCCATAAATGATGATTGTGTGACTGCAAGATGTCTGAAGAATGCAGCTCTTTCCCCTAGGTTCCACAGCTTCCTAACGGCACTGAAATTGCTGCCAGAGGGCAGCTTAGGAGCTCTACTCCAGCAGTGGCTGTCTACTCCCCAGCCAAGACATTTGATTTGCCCCCCATCCCCAACTTCCAAGCTAGGCAGGAATTGCCAAGCTCTCTAACTCTTTACATGGCCTCTCAATGGGGCACGTTTTATATTTCCGTGTCACTGTTGAATGTGCATTGTTTTTCTGTAGCGCTCCTGACGAGTATCTTAGCAGTCTCGCATGCCATTGGGTTGATCCTCACAGCATCCTAGCGAGGCTGGGGGCGTTGTCTTCGTTTTCTGGGCAGTGCCAGGGCTAGAAGAGTCAGTGGTATGTCCAGGGTTAGGCAAGGGGCCCTTAGCAGTGCTGGGATAGGAATGCAGAATGTAATACCTTATTTATGTCCCCATTTTAGATTCATTGCAATACAATTCAAGGTTATGGAATAATTTGTTAGTCAGCTGCCTGTGTCACCTGACCTAATGCTGTCCTGCTGCACAAAGCAGCCGCAGCATGGTGCTGTAGGTGAACTAGACTGCGAGCCAGAACACCTGGCTTCCGTTGTCAGCTGTTCCAGCGAATGCTCTTTGTCCTGGCCAGCTCATGGGAACTTGCCCAGCCTTTCCTCCTGCGAAATGGGGGTGATGGTCCCTCGCCTTTTGTCGAGTCTTCTCCGTATTCTACAGATCAAGAGGGTCAAGTAGTATTGGCCCAGGGTTATTTAATTATAGGGTTGCCAGGTGTCCGGTATTCATCTGGACCGTCCAGTATTTTCGCCTCCTGTCCAGTAAAAAAAATTTCAGAGAATACCGGACACCTAAAATGTCCTAAACTGTCCGGTATTTTCTGATTCCTCCCCGCCCCGGCCAGGAGGCAAAAATGCCGGGCACCTGGCAACCCTACAAACACTCAGCCCCCGGCCTGCCCCCGGCTCCCAACATCCCCAGGCTCCCGACCCTAGCCCCCATGCTTACCTGGTTCCGCAAGGCTGCCGGCACAAAATGGCTGCTCAACCACGCCCCTGTTCCTATCCCTGCACTCACTCTTAAAGGGGACATGCTGTCTTAATTTAATTTCTTTTTTCTCAAAAACTTCGGTGTCTTCCTCCCCCCCTTCCCTCCCCCTTCCTTCAACAGATTTTTTTTCGGGTGTGTTTTTTTGGGGGGGGGGTTCGCATTTTTGTTTCAACCATCTGGCAACCCTAATTTTAAATGGTTTTCTGAAGTTGGACTCCCAAGTGCATAGGAAAACTGAGGAGTTGGGTTAGTGATCTGAGCGCCACAGGCTAATCTATGGTTCAAAACGTGAACTCCTTCCAGTTGGACAAACTGCATTCCAGGCACTTTAAGATATCCGGTCTTGGAAGTTAGTGCTGAGTAAGCGCAGGTGTGAATTGAAAGCACAGTAGCTGCTCTGCACTGGCTCCCTGTGGGTGTTCTTACTCGGCACTAACAGGGCCATTGGGCAGTTTAGCAAAGCCCGCTTTAAAGGCACCGTGAGGCCCATGTATGCTTGCTCATAGGTGGTGTTAGTGCGGACAAAGCTGAGGTGTGAATTTAAATGGCAACAGCTGTTTTGCACTAATGTGTGTACAACCCTACAGAAGCTGCAGCTTTCTGTGATGGGAGAACGCTGCAAGGTAAATGCCTTTCAAACACGGTAGAAGCCTCCTTACTATGTAGCATTTCACATAAGATTTGAGGTTTGTATCATAGCCTTGGACCAAAATGTGCGTGCATGGCCAGAAGGCAGAGCAGGTTGTTCTGCCTCCCCAGAATATTATTCTGTGCCCCCAATTTGAGAACTTCTGGTGAATTCTGCACCAGACGATTGCCACCGTGAAGCCCTTCGGTACAAGAAGCTATAGAAATGTAATTTCCTAGCAGGTGAGGCCCGTTGTTGACCAGGCAAAGTCACTTTCGTAGATTACACTGATGGGAAAGTTCCAGAAATGATAGTGATGTCGTAGGATTTTGTATTGATGTGCTTGCAAAAGGGGAGTAAAAGAGTTTTAAATTGGTAGGATTTCAACGTCCAACATTTTTCATTTTATTGAATAATGACCATACAGAGTAAATTTGAATCAGAAGCTCGTAAAGCTTCCATTACTCTTTCCGTAACTAATTTGAATTATTTTGTGATTTGTAACAGTAAAAATGTTCTTAGCATTAAAATGACAGTTGAATAGGCGACTCAATTTTAATTTTGCAAGCAAATATTTTTTATGAACTTGAATCATAAGTCATAACTCTTCTGATGAAAAACAAAATATTTAAACCTTTCACCCAGCATATTCTGGGGTAAAAAGTAGTGCATCAGCTAATTTAAGTGGCTGTTTGTTTACCTACAGATACCATAATCACAAAGTATGACTTTATTTCGCACAAACAAACTCACTCTTCAAAATATAGAATAGATTCACACATTTGCATTCAGAGGCACTGCCCTTCTGACTAAGGAGGGGCTAAACAGGACTTTATCCAGAACTTGTTAACGCTGGTGACTAACAGGCAGGAAAGTTGGCCCTTGAATAATCTAAGGTGCTCTCTCCCCATGTGGACCCAGTGTGGTACCTCTGCAGCTCTTCCAACCTCCACCAGCTGGCAAAAGAACTGGCCTGAGTGTATGATGTGGCAGCAGGCACTAGACTGGTTCTCTGTCCTTTCATGTCGAACTGTTACTGCATAGACTCATTTGAGTGCAGACTGTAGCTGCCATGTTGTCTAACGGAACGCTCTAGCTGCTTAAGAAAATGGCAGATTTTGTAGGTTGGTCATCCCAGAAGTGGCAAACTTCCCACATTTTTGCATGTTAACCCCAACTAAAGAGACTGAACATCAAAAGAGCCAGTTAGCAGTCTTGGTTTCCTAAGAATGAAATAAATGCTGCCTGAACAGCGCCTGAATTTTCTGATTATTTTTTTTAAACAAGGAAAGAAATGTGAATTAATCATAGTTCAGGATGTAAGCACATTTTTAAAGTAAAAGACCTATCCAAATGGGTCTCTGGCGCTACTGGAGCCAAAAATAACATTTCCAGGTTTAATCTGAATACAGTTTGTGAGAGCCAGAGTTTGAGTGTATGTTGCCTAGAAATGCATCAAACATGCTGCTTTCAGAAAAGACTATATTAGCCATGGATTTTCTGGTTTTCAGGAAAATACCTTGTTTGTGCTGCTGATTTTAAATTGGGAAAAGCACCAGATATTTTGTGCCTAAACAGACAGCATTCGAGTGAATACAGAAGTGTCCATGCTCAAAGAAAATACCTTAAAACACATACTCTGACTAGATCAGTTTAGACCAATGTTTCTCAACCGTTTTTAATAAAGTACCCCTTTAAAAAAAATTAAGTACCTCCACTACCTACAGTTTTCAGATACACACAATTTTTTTTCTACCATTGCAATACATCTGTTTAAACAACTTAATAGTAACCGGGCAGGCGACATTTTTGGGTGTAAAAAGTACAAAAATAATAAAACGCTGTAAAACTTAAAACACAAATTCCGTTTTCTCCAAATTTCAGATGTTGACGTACCCCCCCGACTTTTTTCGAGTACCCTAGGGGGTCTCGTACCACTGGTTGAGAAACACTGGTTTAGACTAGGTTAATGTATAGTTCTGATAGGCAGTGATCATTCTAGGACACTTTTCTAAATGACACATCATGAGAAAATCTCTCTCCAGTTATGGCTCGTTTTATCCCTAAGGTGTATGTTCTGTGCACTTGAAAGTGGAAAATCTGTTAGAAATTTTTCAATAACTAGCCCAATAACTTGTGAGCCTCCATTCTTTCCTTTTTTCACCCCGCGTTCTCGGACTTAAACCCCACACAGGAAGTTCACACACATGCTCCATCAGAAGGACCCATCCAGGTAGAACCGCACTCTCAACACTCCCCCCAGCCATGGCCTATTGTTCTGGAGAGCTCAGCCCCTGCTTAGCCACCTTACTGGGGTTTCGACATTGGGGACTCTTGCAAAGGTGTCTGTAGGTGGTACAGTGCATGCCAGTGAGCTCTTATGTGGCAATAACAGTCGGAAAAAGCGGGGTACAGACAAACTCAGAGAACATTCTCCTTGAACTCACCACTTTGTGCACCTCACAGATCAGTGTAAAAATGTGCAAATCCGATGCCCTGTTGGTTTCTGCCTCAACACGGGTTCTACAATGAAAACAGGAATGTCTGAGTGCGCTGGAGTCCCCACTAGATAGTTGGAATGGTCCAGTCTGGCTTTAAAATCAGACTCATTCTAGCCTGAACGCCTTACAAACGTTAGTGAATTAATTTCCATAACTCCTCAGTCCAGGAACCCTCCTCATCCTCGTTTTACAGAAAGGAAAAAGAGATGAAGCTGACTGTCCAAGGTCACATCGGGAATCTATGGCAGATCCGGAACAAGAACCCCCCCAGATCTCCAGAATCTTAATCACAAGCAACTAAATGGCCATTCTATTATGAGACTAAAAGCAGGAGTGGGAGGAGGGGCAGGTGACCTCCTTCAGTGGAGCCTGGTTTTCTTTAACTATGTTTGACTCCTTGTATCTGCACAAGCTGCCTGATGCTTCTAGTTTAAGCATGTGTCTATAAATTAACTACTCCAGGAAAAGAGCGTGTTTGAATACACTGCTAAGTAGGTTGCCAATTTTGGTTGGACCTTTTCCTGGAGAATTCATCACTTACCCTGGAGTCTTCAGGAATTAAAGATTAAGCTAATCCTGGAGAGTTGGCATCTGTACTGCTCATGGTGTCCTTCAGGATGTTCCTGCCCTGTTATGCCATTAGCATGTCTCGGAGTGCTGCAGAGTCGTTTGGGACACTGTGTTAAGTCAGGTCAACGTTTCATTTTCCCACTATTATCAAGGATTTATTAATTTAGCTGTAAAAACTTATCGTGGGCCTCAGCGAGGTGCTGATGATCTTGGCTCCCTGTCTCTTTTTTTTCATTCCAGTGAAAATGTGCAGCCTGCTCACACTTGCGTTTAAAATGTCCTTTACAAGTGGATTCCGTAGCGGTTTTGCAGCCTTTGTAATTTAGACCCATTATGTTAAAACTGAATTTCTTCCAAGCAGCTAATGCATTTCGTAGTTGGAGTTACTTTCTTCTTAAATTACTTGAAAAATATGTCTTTGAGGCCCACAGATTTCTGGGAGTGTATGTTAAGCTGTTGGACTAGACACAAAAGATTTAAAGACACTTCGAGCACTACCCCTGTGCCAAATGCAATCCACTACCGCTTTCCTCTTAATTACAGGCTTGCCCCACAAAAATTATTGGTCCCAGAATGCACCACCTTGTTGTTTGTTCTCTGGCTGCATTAGATCCCGGGATCTGCAGGTTGTCCTAACACACAGCGAGTGTAGCTCTCCCATCAGCTGTTTTGATTTTTTTTTTTTTTTTGGTGTGGCCATTGTAAGTGCAGGCTAGGGGCCGGAATCCTTGCTTTTCTTCTGAGTCAATGGGAGTTTTGCCTGTGTAAAGACATGAGGTTTGGCCCAGTGCTCTTATTCACCAGCTCCTTCTTACATTACTGAATCATATCAGCCGATCTGGAGTTATTGGACTTTTAAATAAACATTTTAAAATCAGTGCATTTACCAAAATGTTTACTCCATTGGGCTGTCATGGCCTGTTGGGTAACGAATGCAAACTTTCCAGCCTGGTAGGCCCCAAATCAGTCTTCTCTGGAAAACTTTTTCTGTCTCTTGAGTAAATAAATTCAGATATTTGTTTACCCAAACTCTAAATAACCATGCACACAATAAAGACGTTGTACCAGTGGAACTGTGGGTCTCTTGTAGGCGCCTGCAGGGCCCAGTGCAGCCTGGGGCTCCTAAAATGAGCCAGGAATTGTAGGAAGAGGATGAAGCTCTGCCACCAAAGTTGTCTGATCCAGTGAATTGAATCACCATCTTCCAAGGAAGAGAGAAATGCAAATACTTATGTCTGTGGGTGTGTGAATGGGTCCATCAGTCCGGTACTATTCCCCCTTGGCCCGTAAGGGTCACAGTTCATACAGTGGGTACCCCTAGTCTCTCGGGTTTTCTGTCAGAAGCTGCTGTTTTTCCTCCCCACCCCCCGAATGCATATTTCATGTTTATATTGCACTAACAACTCAGACGCTCCTATCAAGATCAGGGCGTTGTTCTACTCTCCATACAAACACATGAGCTGCTTAATTTGGGGGTGAGTCGGGAAACAGCCTGAGAAAGTACAGAGGATGTGACGGATGCTGATGGAAAAAAATTAAATATTAAAGCTGAGTCTGTGGCTGTAGCTCATTCGGTTTGTTTGTTGTTATCCTCCACTCACTCCCCCTCTGTTTTAAGTGACATGATTTAGGAGTGAAGTGCCAGCTTTCAGCCTCTAGGTCTTGGTATTTGGAAATACACACCAAGAGATATATTGTGTCTCTGAGCGTTTATGTGGCGAGGAAGAGAGCGCTCCGAAGCTGGTAAGACCACATAAAGATGTTACATAGAGCTGTAATGCGGAACACAAACATGAAAAGTGCCCTAAACTATTCCCAAGATGGCACAAGACACAGTAAGTGGCAATTAAAATAAATTCTAGCGCACCAAAGCTGCAGAGCCCAAATCACACTTTACTGAAAGGCCTGGCTCTTCCAGAGTGTGGCCTAGTTTTTAGGTGGCTACAGAGATCTCATTATTGAAGCACTCTGAGCTATAATGTGATGGTACCACTCTTTCTTTAAAACTCATTGCCACATAACCATCCTTTATGGAAAATAAATCACCTGGAGTTCCACTCCCAATGGCTTCTAGTCCTCTTGTTGCAGCTTGCCGTCTCTCATCCTTTAAAGAAAATCTTTCCACTTTTTTTTCCTCGCACCAGATGATCGCGTCAAAGAACTTGGACCTGTAGAGTTTCATTTCTGGTGTAACTGAGTGTGTCCTATTTAAAGCCATTGCTGAAATAGTGGCAATCTTGCGTCCCTTCTCCCTGTCCACACTTACTTTCCTCATGTAACTGCTTGTCATTGTGTCTCAGGGCAAAAGCAGGACTGGCTGCTGAGAAGGCTAGAAGCACATCAGTGAATGGTCAAAAGCAGCGTGCCAAAAAGACCATCCCTGCTTTATGGCATGATGTAAAAAAAATTGGAAAAATCTCTCACACACTGAAAATCGTGAACAACTCTTCAGCCTTTCAATTTTTCCTCCCCCTGTCCAATATTTTCTCAGCATAAGTTAATTGGGCAGATGTGTAGCTTCAGCTGAACATTGAAACAAGATCTGCTTGGACAGCCGCATTAGGTTTCAGATGCCTTTTCAACCTTTGAAGAAAGAGTACCCCAACAAGAGGACAAATATTGTTTCGCAAATTCCCAGTGGTAGAAAACTTTTTGATAGCTACTAAAAATGCATTCAGGACCAACAAACTGTTTAGCGCTCTGGCCATGGACCACCATTCGCAGACACTTTTTGAGACCCTATTTGTTCAGGGGTATTCTACAAAATATTTTCTGTTTATATTTAAAAAAAAAAAGGAAAATAAACTTTTTGTTTTGTGTAAACGTTAGCTCATCTCATCTGAAGAAGAGGGTTTTTGCCCATGCAAGCTCGTGATTTTCTCTCTCTATATATATCTATATCTATATCTATATGTCTCTCTGGTGCCAGAGGACTACTCGTTGTTATTAATACCTCTGTTTCTCTTCCCCCACTATTATAAACCCAAGTAATGCTGATCAAGGAAAGCTACAAGGTCAACATGTAGCTTTCAGGGACACATCTTCTTAGAAAAGAATTTAGATCCAAAGGAGTGTATAGAGATCAAACCCGCGGTTTGTGTGTGAGCTAGTTCTCAGGAACAGGGGTTCCTTTTTTCCTTTTTATAAAATGCTCTGTGATGCAGCAGCTATTTCTAGAAAGCAGGAGAATGTCAGAACAACACTGCACGATAACTGGATGAATCAAAATCCTGCAGGATGGCCCCATGAAATGCTCTGAAGCTAACGGTTTGTCGCAGTCTATTAGGAGAGGCGCAATCCATCCTCTGGTCTTTATTATTATTTAGCTTAACTCTTTCCCTCCTTTGTACCTTTTATTTCAAAAAGGCAGAAATCAAGGCAGCAATTTAAAGAAACAAGTCGGCATGTATGGCTCCTCCGGGAAGAAGGGGGTGAATCCTTTGTTTGGTTGTGAATGACACTGCAGTATCCCCGCTACTCCCTTTCCCCTCTTGAGCTATTGAAGAGAGGCCAAGTTCAGCAGCAGCCCCCAAAAGCCCTTGCGTGCACTTTTATTCTGTAATTATGCTGCAGGTGGAATTTCGATGGCATCTTTATTGCGCTTGAAATGTGTCCTCCTGGTTCTGGGGGAACAGCATTTGTGCAACTGTGCTCCTCCATGCCATTACAAATAGCCATTGGGCATCGATCTCAGACAGCCTCGCTCCGTCCTGCTCCATAAAACCTGGGCCCGACCTGCCTTGCGGGTGCC
Organism: Apalone spinifera; assembly: GCA_030068395.1. Lineage (NCBI taxonomy): Eukaryota > Metazoa > Chordata > Testudines > Trionychidae > Apalone > Apalone spinifera. Next base: position 7,366,808 of record JANRFK010002741.1, on the reverse strand, counting down.
AGCTCCAGCCACATGATCCAAGAAGTTAACTGATCCCCCTAATAGTGAATAATTTATCTCCCCATTAGGCAGTAATAAAGTGGCACGCTTCACAGAGCACTGCGGGGAGAATAATTTGCTTTTCCTAGTTTGGTTACAGGCGGCTGCCTGGCCCCCACTATTTTTTTTAATATTTAAAATTTGATTATTAAAAATATTTTCCCCTGTTCCCCAGAAGCCAACATAATGGCTCTTTCATTTAGAGCAACGTGCGCTCACACCACTTCTCAAACAATCTGTCCCGTTCTGGTTTTGCTGAACGCTACATAGCGGTAATGCTGCAGCCTCTCAGGCGGCTTTCTTCCCTGCCTGCCCCCGCCTCCTCTGCAGGAAGTACCATCAAATGCATTTGCTCACTTTTTTTTAAATTGTTTCATTTCAGAGGTTTACAAATGAGGACCACCTGGCAGTTCATAAACACAAGCATGAGATGACATTGAAATTTGGTCCTTCTCGAACCGATTCAGTCATCATAGCAGGTATGTGCTTCTCAATCCAGGTCAGCTTGAAAATGGTGCACATTAATATAGCCAGACTGTAAGATTAATACTAGGGACCAGATGTACTGAAAAATGTCTCTACCTCCCATAAAAAGCTCTTGTGATCTGCATTTAATCAGGGGGAAAGGAAAGCCAGAGGCTGCTTCCAAGTTTCTACTTTTCATTTTTTATGGTAGTATCAGGTTTTGCAGGGTTTTTTATATCTATATACTCACCTTTTTTATTAAGACTCTGGAAGATTTACAGACAAAAGGTCTTTCACATTTCTTCGTGCACTTTGAGGATGATGAACAAAAGCTGACAAACCCAGTTTCCTTTCCTCAGCCCAGGTGTCAATTTTCTTGAGCTTTTAGGCTGGCAGTTAATAAATTAAAACTCCATCTAGCGCATTGGCTGCTGCCGAGAGTGCATTTAGGAAGCCCAAATGAGTTGCTCTGGAATTACTCTGCCCGGTCAATGCAGCTTTTATAAGATTTGAGAAAAATGGACGTGGCTGTCTGGCGGCGGATCATTGCCATTTATGGATATTCTCCCACCCTGTCAATCCTCTGCATTTTGCTTTCTTAAAAGGGGGTAAGGACTGTGTCACCCACTGAATGAAACGGCTGTTGCTATATCGAAAACAAGACGAGAGGAGGAAATCTCTCTCTCTCTCTCTTTTTAATTTATTTCAGAGTTCATGTAAGAGCCCAGTTTAATCTCTCCTGGAGGGCAGCGGGGGGGGAGGTTCACTAAAGGGACAAACACTGTACCACCAGATTTGGTGCTGATACAAGCTGCAACTCAATCCACTTCTTACAGCTCTGAGATTCATCACTACATGGCGGGGGGGGGAATCTTTACAGAAATTTTCCCCAACTAGATACTCAGTAGAGGCAGAACATACTTCCTAGTGGGGGAAATATTGGTTATGGAATAATCTCCGCAGAGAAGCACTGGAATAATGGCAGATCAGCTGGTGCAAACCCCTAGCCAGGAAATGCTGAATAGGGATGTAAAATCCCATTTAATCAGTTAACTGGTTAAATGTTATGGTTAACTAGTTGACAGCTTACACGGATGGGGAGACTGGCAGGGGGGCTGGGTGGGAGCATGGGTGATGCTTACTGGTTAACCATTCACGTCCCTAGGATGAATATTGAAAATACTTGAGTAGAAGGGGGGGCATAGTATTCCTTTCATTAGTAGTGATGTAGTTGGAGGCTATGGGAAACTGCATGGTACCCCAAGAATGTTCTTTCTCCAATGCCCTGCCTTCCAAAATGGGCTGTGGATGGCTGGTTGTAGTCTTTGTTTCAGAACTCGGAACCTGGCCAGTCAGTGGTGTGGAGCTTGCAAATCAATAATGATCGATTGTTTAACTTTTCTCGGCTCTGACCAAGGCCCATCTACTGTCTAGAAATAAGCATTTGCTAGTATGGGCTTCTATCACTGTTAGCAGTGTTCATGGTATGGCATGTATCTTGTTCCTTGAGTGAACAGAAAGGCTGTGTTATCACCCATGCTGTGCCATATTTTATTGCAATTATAATAGTTTTCTCACCCTTTCAAGAATGGAAGAAAAATAGCATTACAAACAGCTACACCACACCTGACTGCCTGAGATTCATATGGGCATACAGCTCTTTCGGTCTTGCAGTCTGAGGATTAGAGCTGTAGAATTGCTTGTCTACACAAGTTAAGTCTTCTCTTCACTGCTTAACGCAAGGTGTGTCTTGGGTTTTTTTGGTGAACCTTGGAGTACCTAAAGTCTGAGCGGTCCCAACTTAAAAACACAGTGAGACAAGGCACTGTTAGTTTTTACTTCAAGGTAAAGTAAGTGAGAGCAGCAGTCTACTCGTCCCTGGGGTTGTCTTGTTTACCTCGCTGTAAAAATGAAGTACTGGTCTTCACTGGTTCCCACAGCCCAGTGTGTTACACTGCAGTAAAACACCAAAAATCCAACACATCCTTTTTTTAGCAGTGAAAACTGGATCTAAAACATGCAGGAAAGACTGAATCCTCTCTTACCACTGCATGGATACCACTGCGTTGCAAACCGGTCCAGCCGACTTTTCTGTTTTGATAAAGATGTAGTAAGTGAAGAACTATTGAAGGTCGTTAAGAATGCCAAAGAGCGTGTTGGTTATGAGCAGCTGGATCAAAGTTGCATTTGCATTTGCATTTGCAACTCCTCTCTAGGACCAGCAGCATTATCAACATTTCCGTCACCTCCTTTTCTTGTTGCTAGCCCCCGTTTCTGTGTTGCGTTGCGTTGCGTTGCGTTCGTACAAGCTGGCCTCCATTGAAGGCAGGCGGTTCTAGTGATTCCTCTTGCAGCCATGCTGAAGTAAAGCAGAAAAGGGCTGTTTTCCCTAAACTTCCATCATGAACACGCGAACAGCTCTTCTGCTGATGCATTCAACTGAGGAGTGTTTACTTGGTTAACCCATCAAAGGAGATGCTGGAGTGGGCTGCTCCAGCCTGACCAGAGCAGTCCCTGCCTGGGGAGAGTGGGGGGTGGGGCCTGCTGCCGGGTACCAGTTACCATTACCCCTTCGCTTCTCTAATTCAAACCGAGTAATAAGCTAGTGACAGGCGCCTGTTAATAACTGAACTACTGGCTAACATCCCAGGCACTGGCTGGGTCAGCCGTTTTGGATGCTCAGGAGGCTTTCTCTGTGCTTCGATTTCTTCATCTCTAAAATGGGGCCGATGCCCAGCTCCCAGGAGTAGCTGAGGGTTCCTTAGCATGCACAGGGTTACTCGGAAATCCTTGGACTGGAAGGCCATATAGAAGTGCAAACTGCCCCTGCCCACACCTTCGTGTACTATAGTCCTCTCTCTGCAAGCCCAGAATGCCCAGTTTGCTCCAATATTAAGCCAGCTGGCCCTGGGCCATGGAGCACGATTCAGCTTAGAATTGAAACTGTCTACACAGCAGAAAGTTAGAGACTTGCCCCCGTTCACTCAGCAAGTCAGTGGTCGGGCAGTTCCTTTAAACATCACAATACCACAGGGAAAATTCCCCTTGTTCAGACTGGTTTGTTTTTGTTTTTTTTGTTTTTTTTTAATCCACTGTCTTGAGGACACGCACAAAATGTTCTGCCTCCTCTCAGCAGCAGATCAGGAGCGGTACCGTTCTCTGACTTGTACTGGCACCAGGTAAGCCCTGGTTTGAAATAGGGAAGGCACTACAACACCTTTTCAGTTGTAGTGATTTCAGTGCGATTTGAAATTAGGGATGTCAATGGTTAACCAGTGACCAGCTTACCGGGGGCTGCTCACCGGTTATGGTTAACTGGCAGGGGCTGTAGTAGGCCCCAGTCCATGGTGGGCAGTGGACTGCATCCCACCCAGCGTGCTGCAGGCAGCCAGGCTGGAGTGGCCCCCCTCCACTCCCGCTTAATTGATTAACTGGTTAACTAAACTGGATTTTCCATCCTTATTTGAAATACGTTAGTTTTGTTAATTCCACAACACTTGCCAAAGGGACAAAATCGGCAGGAAAGCATTGTTGCTTGCTTTGTGAACACAAACAGAAATCCTACAGGAGAAACATCCAGGCTTCCTTTAACACAACTGAATCCAAATGCTGGGGGTATGTTAGGAGGAAATATTCCTGTTGTCTTGTCCTGCGAACTGACCAGTGTAGCTACAATTCATTCTGTGACCTCACTTGTTGTGTTGCATCCTGAACAGATCAGACTCCGACTCCCACCCGCTTTTTGAAGAACTGCGAGGAGGTGGGACTCTTCAACGAATTGGCCAGCTCCTTTGAGCACGAATTTAAGAAAGCCACCGAGGAGGATGAGAAAAAGGCAAGCAGCAGAGGCTCCCCTTCCAGCAAAACGGAAGCATTCGAGGATTGTTGGGGTTGTAGGGGGACTTCTGGTGTACTGGTGAACGGCGTGTATTGTTGTATAACTAAGTGGGGGTGTTGCCTAGAGTTAATGTGCTCGAGCCTATAATATTTTCTGTGGTAGCTTGTGTGGCTGTGGCTGTGTTGCACTGATTTTAATAACCTCTTATTAGTACAGGCCCTTTATTTTTTAAAGGGAGTACCCACAGTATCTGATCTCCCAGGTCTTGGCAAAGGAATGTCTGAAGTTCCAAAGCCTTGCTAACCACATGGACTTGGACCAAAGCCTGCGGGGCATCTCTTCCTTGACTTTAGGATCATTAAAGAACAATCCCCAGAGCCAAGTCTTCAAGGCATGGTTGGGCACGCTCTGCCTTTTCTCTCTCTAAGGCGGGGGAGGGCCCTGATTTTCACTTGATGAATTTTGGTACATGGTCACAGGCCAACTTTGGCCCCCCCCGGAAGGGCGGGGCCTCAAACAGAAGGGGTGGGGCTGTGGGCTGCAGAGACTCTGTGTGTGTGTGTGTGTGTGTGTGTGTGTGTGTGTGTGTGTGTGTGTGTGTGTGTGTGTGTGTGTGTGTGTGTGTGTGTGTGTGTGAGAGAGTGAAGGAGTCCGTGTGGGAGACAGACTTTGTGACAGTGAGTGTGTGCGGCAGTGTGTATGTGACAGTGGCTGTGGCTGTGGCACTGGCTGGGTATGTGTGACACTGACACGGAGTGTGTGTGCTGGCTAAGCTTCTGAGAGAAGCCAGGCTCTGCCTATTCAAGGGAAATCTGTCCTGCTCTGTTGTCTCCCTCTCCCACCTGCTGTGCCGTCCTTCACATACACACACTCCTCTGCCCAGTTCACAGGGAAATCCTGGGAGCAGCCCGGCTGCAGGGCAGTGCAAGGTGGGGAGAGGGGCAGCTGAAAACATGCTGTGGGCTGCAGGTATGCACGCTCTGCTAATCAGCTGGGCAGGCCGGAGAGAAATGTTTGGAGGGGCCGCATCTGGCTCCCGGGCCTGATTTGCCCACCCCTGCTCCAAAGGATAGGAAAGAAGCCACGTTTTTGTTGTGTGCTGCTTGGGTTCTAAACGGTTGCATGTTGTGTACAAAGAGAGAGGCGGGCCCAAGACAGAGTATGAAATCTTCAAACCGAGAGCTCCCCCGGATGCGAGCAATATCCGTGGAGCTCCATGTACTGACGAAGCAGACTGCCGTCGCCTGCCTCGGGACTTCATAGGTCGCAGAGGCAGCAGGATCTCAAGCAGCTTAGTGGATTCTTTCCAACCATTTCCCCCACTGACTAGCAGCAGATGCATATTGTACAACTGCATTGGTGTGTTCTGCAAAATCGGCATGCGGGTGTGTGTCTGTCTGCATGCACGCAGTGGGCAGCTCTGTTCAGTAACCCAGCTGCATAAATCTGTTCAGAGAGAATTCAGCGTCCACGGGGAAGCCTTTGCCGCTTGCTTGCCCATTGAGAGCCAGGTGTCTTTTAGGCAGTGGTGCATCTTGCAATACTCCATGTGCTACAGGCCTGTCGTGCTTACTCTCAACTCCCTGCCTTTCATTAGCGACAGCCCAGAACTTCCCTCTTACCGGAGGTGGCTAGATTTTGTGGTTTTGTGAGCAGCCCACAGTCTAGCCAGTCATTTTCGAAGGAAGACCACCCAAGCCCTGCGCTGCCAGTAGCTATAGTCAGGTTCTTAGCCTGCTGCGTTTTTTTAATGACGGCTATCAAGCTCCTTCCAGCATCAGCCAGGAGAATGCAGCAGTTTGGGCTGGCTTCAAGCGCAGGGAAAGAGTTACTCCTCCTCGCAGGGCCCTGCGCGCTGGAGCTCGGACCCAGATGTCACTCGGAGCCAGGCTTGAGCTGCGTTTGCGAACACTTGGCCATGTCGTGCCCAGTCTCTGTTGGCCTGTTTGGTCCTGCTGTTCCCAGGGCGGCCTGGACACCCGCGTGTGCATGTTAATTAAAAACTTAGCCCTGGCAGGGGCTTCCCTAGGGACACTTTAAGTGACTTGAAGCTTCCCTGAGCTTTAATCCCGTCTGTGATTTAACAGTGAAACGTCTCTGCTTGAGAGGGCAAGTACATGGTTTTGCCGTGTCCTGAAGGCAAGGCTGCTGCTAGCTCGGCTGACCCGGGGCACTCTAGGGCAGGGATGCAAGTGGTTTGCTGGTTGGGGCTGTCGGTCCCCCTGCCTGGGGGGCTTTGCTGCGGGTTCAGCAGTATAAAGCTTGCTTCATTTACCTGACTGTATAAATTACGTAAGCTTTCTGCTCAGAGCCCGCAGCGCGCTTCACCGCTAGGATCTTAAGCGGTTACACGACTACGTTTTCCAACGCCTTGTACATCCCTGCTGGGCAGTGCAGTTCAGTTCCTCCGTGAAAGGAGCCAGCCACGCCTCTTCTCTCTCTACTCCCCATCCCACAGTGTCCCCCAATGTTCCTCTCTCCCCGGCGACTGCTGCTTGCCACTCAAGCACATGGCGCGTCCTGCCGTGGCTGGGCTGCCTGGTGCCCCTCTGCAGCCTCCCGCCAGAGCGCCCGCTGATGTCCGGGGCCTTTCTGGGAGCCACAGAAGGCTGTACGGCATCCAGCTAGGCTCTGTCCCTTTCCCTCACCCTGGTAAGTCTGTTTCTGAACATGCCGACAAGCAGGCAGTCCTTTCAGGCGGTCCTGAGGGCTTTTGTCTCACCCTCCTCCTGGGCAGAGTCTGGGGGAGCCAAGAGGTTGAAATGGGGCATGTAGTGCCCCTGAAAACTGGTGTGGCGGCAGGTTGCCAGATTCATGCACGTAGCTAGGTTTTGTGTTAACGGGGTGCTCGTAGGCAGATAACTCACACAGCTCTTTCTTTGCTATTGATAATCGGGTAATGCAGACAATTGAGGGTGCTTTGCCCAGTGCTTTATAACGGGGATGTAACGGTAAACTGTTCAAATGGCTTAACTGATCAGCACGAGCCCACAGCTTTTGGCAGCTGTTACTAGGTGCGGCTAAGCAGCGGCCCTGGGAAGGAGTGTTGTTTCACCAGTGGCCCGAAATAATTTCACTGCATCCTATTTTCCCTAGAGTGCTGGGCCTCTGGACATGTCCTTGCCCTCCACGCCAGACCTCAAAATCAAGGAGGAGGAGCCAGTCGAGGTGGATTCTTCTCCTCCAGACAGCCCGGTGTCCAGTCCGCAGTCCCCCCAGGCCCAGGAGAAGGTAGGTTCCTGCGTCGTGCCCACTTGCTGTAACTGGCCCCTCTCTCCAGGACAGCTGCTGCTAACTGCAGTAGGACAAGTTCCTCCTTCACCTGCGCCCCGAGCTGGAGTTGAAGGTGCTGCCCGCCCCTGCCCCCCAACCAGGAAGTGAAGAACCGATTTCAATTCTTAAATCTCCGCATCAAGTCCAGTAATAAACTGCTGCCGTTTTTGAAAAAAGAAAAATGTCGTGTTCATGGAGAGGCTGTCAACATGCTGACGGGGTAAATCAGAGGGAGGGTTGCAGTCTCTGGGGTGTGGGCAGTCATACCCGGAGGTTGGAGCAGGAGTCATGCCTAATGGTTGGAGCTGAGGGTCGAAACAAAAGACCGCATCAGGTACCGAGGTGGAGTCAGCTGCCAGGCCAGGGATCCGTGCTGGAGGCGGTGTGAGGGATAAGTCAGAGGAACAGGGGCCTGGTGTAGGGTAGGACTGCAGGGACTGGGGCAGACAGTGGTCTGGAGTGGGAAGGCAGGGACGCAGGGCTCCGGAGTCAGGTGAGCAGGAGGGGTTCTTGGGGCAGCCTCTAATTGCTTGGACAACCCCCTGTTGTTGCTTCCTGGTTGATCTAGTTCTCCGTAGCCAGTAAGGGAGCGTCGGGGTGGGCTGGCCCTTCTCCGGGTCCTGCACCAGTTACTCAGGTGAGCTGCTGGGTCACAGCTGTGGGCTGAATGCTGACTCGGGACTCAGGCCTGGCTCAAGAGCTGGGAGCTGTCACAAGTTTCTTCAACTGGGAAAAATTGCTGCCTCGATTGAAGCAGTTTTGCTAGGGCCTGGGCCTTGAGGCTGGTGCGGCAGCCCAGAGCGTCGGCGGCGAGACTGCAGGCTCGAACTTAGTCCTGCTGGGGCCAGCGCCGCAAGCCTGTAGAGGAGAAGCGGCGAGAGGTTTCTGCAGGACTCTGGGGTGGGGTTAGCGATTCTGTGCCTGGCTCTGCCATTGACTCCCTGAGAGCCGGGCGTCCCTTCCCTGCCCCGGGGCCGTTTCCCTGCGGGGGTGCAGCGGAGTAAGTTTGCCGTTTGAGTCGCTCCGGTTCTCAGAAGACGGCGGGGTGAGCAGGTGGTGAATCTCTCCTTTTCATTTGCTAGGAGAGCGCTTCAAAGCCCGTGATCATTTCTACGCCTACTCCGACCATCGTGCGTCCGGGGTCGCTGCCACTCCATTTGGGATATGACCCGCTCCACCCCACTCTCCCCTCCCCGACCTCGGTCATCACCCAGGCGCCGCCTTCCAACAGACAGCTGGGGTAAGAGACGCTCGGACGTGGACCGGCGCGTGGAAAGGGTGGTGGCCGAAGTCAGGCTCTTACGCCTGCGTTTCAGTGCCTAAATCGGGTCTCGGACTCCTCGCCCGCAGGCCACCTGCGGCCCGGGCAGTCCCACAGTCCAGCCAGCTCATGGCCCTGGGGGGAGTGTGTCCGGACCCTTCCCCTTCTCCGCCCCACTTCTGCCTGCCTCTGTCCCACCCTCTCCCCCCGTCGCACCCCTTCTCTCAAGCCCCCTCCCCCTCCGGACATGGCCTCAGGGATTAAACGAAAATATTTATCACGACCTAAAGGCAAAACCCGGGAAGTAGTTTGAAGTTAACCAGAGGGAAAGAAAAGCAGCTCGGTCCTGGTATCCCTCCGCCGGCAGCGCCTTCCCCGCCTGCAGCACCGGGCTTCGGAGCCAAACTCCCGCCCGACCGCGAGCTGCCTGCGCTGCCCTGCTGGAAGGGTGAGACTTGGGTGCAAGCGGCTGAATCGTTCGGGGCGTTGGGATTCTCCAGAGCGCTGCAGCTCAGGAAGTGTCGCCTCTACGCCCTGACGGCCTCCCTCCGCCCCAGGCCCTGCCTCGGGGGCTGCTTGTTTTCAGAGACCCACTGACAGGCCTGGGGCTCCAGCTCATCACGAGCACATTGCATTGTGGGTCCTTTCAGTCCTGTGTGCTACAGGAAGGAGCCTGTGTGATCCAGGAAATACATTACAATGGGCCGTCAGGAGCGGTATATTTAGCTCTCGCTCTGTCCTTTGGTGTCAGGATACTGCTGCTGTGCCATGGCCGTTACTTCTTTCTAATGACCCCCTTTGGATCCGGCTCTTTGCATTGACAAAGGCCGCTCTTTGGCTGCCCCTTTGCATTTTTCTGTGTGTTTGTTTCGAACCCTTGGCACGGTCCGTCCAGATTTCCTATGGGGAGGTTCTAACGCCTGTCTCCGGGCACCGAAGGGTTAAGGGATTGTCTTTATGTTGTGTGTGTGTGTGTGCGCGTTCCATAAACTAGGCTCCACCTCAGGTGTGATGCTGCCTTCGGGAGCTGAGGCCCCAGGGCATTGCCCTGCTTGGAAAGCGACAAGCCAAGTTGGAACTGTCCGTCTATGGAAGCTACGGAGTTAGGCCTGTTGTGGAACTCGGGGAGGTCAGCGGGCTGGAGAGCGAGGGCAGGGCCTGGACTTTCGGTAGCTAAACTTCTAGACTGGGATTTGTAAAGCAGCCTGGAGGCGCTGGCTGCTAGTTTCTATGGGAACTGATCCCTGTGTAAAGGTCTAAACTTGGATCTGGCCAAGTTCACCCCCGCCCTATCTCACCATCACCTCGGTTCTTAGCTTGGCCAGCGGACTTTCTCCTGCCTCCACACCAGCCCTGCTCTTCTCTCCTGGCCCCGCTCTCTGCCTCCGCCTTACGCTTGCGCAAGCGAGACACGCTGGCAAGGCTCCCTAGTGGAGGAGAAAACAAGGAGAACAGGTTTTTTGTCTCCGCTTTGTCCTGACCGTGCAAGTCCAGAGGCAGCCTTCTTCCTCCTCCCCCCCCCCCCCCCCCCCCCCCCCCCCCCCCCCCCGCCCGCTCTTTGGGCAGGATTCTCGAATTGTGGGCCCTACACACTGTGGAGTCAGCAGGAGGGAGCTCAGCCCTGCAAATCATCGCTCTGAAATAGCGGCGGGCTACCGTTGGGGCAGGCGGCCCCCGTCCCTTCCCTTTGACTGCACTCCAAAGCACATTAGCTGCTGTTTCTGCAAGATCGTCAGCAGGAGCAAGAGCTGTTGGCATTTTTAATCGTCGTAATTAGGCTTTCGCCTTGGCAATGAGTGGAGCTTTTCATGTGTCTCAGGCCTATTGTTTCAGGCAGGCGGCGGACGCAGCCCTCCGCAGAATGTTTGCTCAGAAGCCGTGAGGGCTCGTGGTGTGTTGAAATGAAATTCACACGACAGCACAGCCCCGCTCTGCCAAGTGAGCTGTAGTACTGCATCTGTCAAGCCAGGAATGGACCAGCATGTAGGCACGGTCGCTCTAGTCCCCCAGCCGGCCTGGCACATCAAAGGAGCAGCCGGACGCCGCTGAACAGCCCAGCTGCCCGCGCAAGGGCACTTTGACGTGTCGTGAGTAGGCACCCGTGCCAGCATGGGGCGCTACGCTGCAACTGCCGCCCAGCATTGGTGCGGTGTGCGTTGCTGCGTGTCCTGGAGCAGAGCTGCTGTTTGCACTGGTACAGGGAGAATGCAGGTGGACTCGCACCCTCCTTCCCCTGAAACAGAGAGCTCAGGGTGCGACTTACGGTTCCCCGGAGAAGTTACATGAGGGGAGTCGTAATCCCTCCGTCAGCATGTCCTGCCAGCACCAAGCAACAAACGGCTGGGTCCCCAAACTGCCATTAGCACGTGCCGGTTCATCCCTGCTAAGAACGGTGCACTGTGGTACACGCCACACTAGGCTTTCACTGGGTCCCTTTCGCACGTGCTAAAGGCCCTGTGCTGTACTGACTGTTAAAACGTCGTGTTGGCCGACACCCTGGTCTGGGCAAGGCTAGAAATGATCTGTAGCGTGGTGGGCTTGGTGAGTCTTGTCTGTTCCGTGTGCACTTGAATTGATCTCTGTGAGCTTGACTTGTGTTTCTCCAGGTCTCCCACGGGCTCCCTGCCTCTTGTCATGCACCTTGCGAATGGCCAGACCATGCCGGTCCTCCCCGGCCCTCCTGTACAGATGCCTTCTGTTATCTCGGTAAGAAAAATGTCCAGCATGTTCTCCGTGGGAAGGGAAGGGGGCGGCTTCTCTCCTGCCCAACACAGGCAGATGCTTTGATGTGCAGAATTCAAGTACACCCTCCCCTCTGTGTGATGAGCCTGAAGAGGGGGCGGGCAAGGCTGATGCCAACAAGCTAATAACAAAATGCCAGTCATGCTGGAGGGCAGGAAGGCTGCAGAATGAAGCTGTCTGGGCAGATGGCTCACGCCATTGAGCCAGGCCTGGGAGCGGCAGGGTCCCTGATTAGGTGGCTTTTGGAACGGAAAGAAAGCCTCAGTCGAGACCGTTGGAGCGTACCGAGAACATGTTAGTCTTTGCAGGCCAGGAAAGCCGCCCCGGCCTGCGCACCTGGGACTTGCACGTCGCCCTGCGGAGTTTATTTCCGCCTTGGAGAATTTGCCAGGGTAGGAAATTGACAAATAAACAGAGCTGGTGGGCTAGTGTGTGGTGGGCAAGTCAGCCTGTGCGAATCCCGTGCCTCCTGCTGGGCAGGTGTTTGTGTAGGGAGAGGGCAGTTCCAGTGCACGAGGATCTCCCATAGCAGCACTGTGGCCATTGCAATCCACCCGCGGGGCGCACATCTGAATGGCCAGTGGGCGAGGAGTTGCACTCAGGACATCTGTGTGGAAGTGTAATTTGTGCTCCGAGCAGCTCTCATGGGACTATTTCAGTGTGGCTTGCAAAAGGGAAATCAAACGCCCTTCCCCCATGCCGGTAGCCCCAGTAAATCAGCCTGTTTTAAAGAAGGGGAAGCTAAAACTTTGCCAGGGCACCGCTGCAAGTCGAGGGTAGAACTGTATCTAGAGCCCGGGTGCCCAGTTCTCACGTCCCTCTCCAGGCAGCTCTCCACGCTGGACGGGGTTCCTGGGTGCGAGGAAGTGGAGGAGGCCTTTCGCGATACTTCGCCTCCTGTCCCCGGCTCTCGGTTGCCAGTGCTGGGCTCTCAGACAGCAGCGGGGGGTGGCAGGTCCCAGCGGCATGGGGACACTTCTCAAACGGCTGTGCTCTTTTCTCCGCGTGCAGCTGGCCAGGCCCGCGTCCATGGTGCCCAACATTCCTGGGATCCCTGGGCCACCCATCAGCAGTAGTGGGGCCATTTCGCCATCGGGCCTCCCAGTGCACTCGGAGGCGAAAATGGTGAGTTCCGGAACAGACGCCCATTGGCGTGGGGGGAACTATTCAGAAAGAGGCTGTAAACCCCTTCCCTTCTCGCCAGGGGCCTCTCCAGCAAAGGGGGCGTTCAGATTCTCTCCCCTTGTGGTCCAGGGGCCCGGAAGCTCTTGACTAGAGAAGTCCGAGGTGGTGCTTCGACTGCTCCCCCGGAAAGGCCCCGAGAGCAGGCGGCATAACTGTATCAAGGAACATTCAGCTGCTCTTCGTTAACCCCCAGCACTGCCGTCTGCCGCAGGGGCCTTGCGTCTCCTTGTCCAGGCAGCTTCCTGACCCCGTCCCTGCGCCCGGACGCGTCGTCAGGCAGGGAATTTCTGTTCCCGCCTGGCAGGTGGGCGAGAGATGGGGGAGGAGGGAGCCAGAGGGGAGCGGCTGCAGCGCAGTGATCCGGCAGAGTGTTCTAGTAATGGGTTTGTGGGATGCGCTTCCAGTTGTCGATGCATGAAGGAGTTTCCTCCCCCGGCTCTCGCGGCACAAGCTCGAGGAGCAGGCGGGAGCGAAGCAGGGCCGAGTGAGGGAAAGTGCGTTTGGGCGCAGAGAGCGGGGAAACCACGCTTGTCTTGCTGAACTAATGCCGGAGGGGACGTGTTTGCAGTCGGGGCTTGCCCGTTAGCATTCCTGCTGGTGCTGCAGCGAGCTTGGGACCTGCCGTGGCGTTGGCAGGCGTTCGTTCTGCACCCGGCGCTGAGCTGAGACTAGCCGCTGGGGGACAGTCGGAACCCTTGCCCCCTGTTCCGGGTGTGTGGAACAGCGTGCCGGGGCAGTGACTGTTAGCAAAGGGCTCTCTGAACAAAGCGGTGGAGCCGCGGCCCCTCCGTCGGGGCTTGGGCCTGCTGCAGAGGCTGCCCGGGGGGAGCTGCTGCGGGCCAAGGGTTCAGTGAGTCTGTGGTGCGGTCGCCACGCGAGCCACCCCCCTCCTGCCAGAGGAGCGCTCGGCTGGCGCCGACTCCTCCGAGCAGGGCGACGAACACGTTCCGTGGGGGCGAAAGGATGGTCTCGAGCCCTGCCCCGCTGACCGCTCTCTTCCCTCCCTCGGCAGAGACTGAAGGCCAGCCTCGCGCACCAGGTGTCCACCTCGCTGAACGGCAGCGGCACGGCTCTGGGGTCAGCGAGCACAATGGTGACCTCCCGTCCAGAGCAGGGGCAGATCCTTCTCCAGCACCCAGACGCACCCTCTCCCGCTCAGCCGCAGGTCTGCGCCTCCTCTCTACAGATCCAGGGACTGAAAAGGGGACTGGAGGAAACTGTCGCTCTGCGTCCGGTGTGCGGAGCTTTTTTGGGGTGGGGCTTAACGCTGCTTTGTGCTAAGCGCTGCTTTGTGTAGCGGCTGCTCCCCTCGTGGCACAAGCGAGGCCTGGACAGCAGGCCCGGTCACTGGCCGTGCTTTGGCTTTCGGAGCGAGTGGCTGGCTGGCCTCTCTCGTTTTTAATGCCACTCCCTGCTTGGGCAGCCAGCCCTGCTTGTCCTGCCAGCGAGCCGATTGCCAGCCTTCCATCCAAATCGCCACCTGCTCCGTCCGCGAGCCAGGCTCCCAAAGTTTAATGCCCATATGCTGTCTGACAGCGAGGCGGGCAGGGTAGCTGGGCTCTCGCACTAAGGCTGTGGAAGGACAGGGCCGATCCGGGAGTGCTGGGAGGACTGAGTGATTGGTCCTTCCCGAATACAGCGGGAGCAGGTTAGCGCACAGCTGTGTGTTTGGGTGGGAGGGACGCACGAGCCCGCGTCCCTTTGAGAAGTGTCAGCTGGGCCTGTGAAGATGGCTTGGCTTAGCTGAGCTTCCTTCTGGCGCTGCATACCAGAGTAGATCCCAACAGTAGGAAGCTGAAGAGTCGTTTGTTTGGGTCTTTTAACTGAGGCAGATGCTAGGGCCTGGATTCTCGTGCTGGTGGAAATAAACCAGGTGTGGTCTGCAGGCTTTTCCCTTCCAGCCAGCCTCCTGCTTGCCTGTGGTACCAGCTTCTCTACTCACCCTCCGGCTCATCCCTGCAAAGCTGGGTCGTGGCTTTGATACGTGCAAATAGCTGCTGAAGAGCAGAGGGAGGCTGATCCGTTTCTTCCCGCTTAATCACCGGATGTGGGATTTAAACGGTTGTCTCCGTAGAAAAGCAGGAAATGGCTCCCCGCGACCCATAATGGTCTAACACCCACCACGTGGCTAGAGATCGCTGCGGTGATAAAAACATATCCCAGTTGTGCTGACCCTGAGAGAGTAGCTCCAAATCGAAAGGCTTCATTGTGCGTCCAGGACGCACTGCCCCTCCACCCCCGAGTCCCAAGCGTTGGTACTTGGGAGCCCATTTGGATAAGGTGTAGGACTAAGAATCAGGAAACCAGGATCTCCATCCGAGCCTCCCATTGTGACCCTAGGCAGGTCCCTTCATCTTCCCCTCTCTCCCTGCCTGTGGAATAAGCCTTAATAAATTCGGTTGGACCAGATTCATTGGCCTGTGCGGCACCTTGCGAACGCGGGCAGGTGCTCTGGAAAAACAGATGGGTTTTCAGTTTCACAGTCAGCGTCTGTCAGATCTTCCATCCTGCATCCCCGAGCCAGTTGGCATTGGCTTTTGCTGCCAACGCTGCACAGTCAGGGTGGGTAACCGTCTGCTTCGACCGTGTGAGTTTGTGCCAGTAATTCTGCCTTCTGCCCCGACTCCAGGTCTCCCCTGCCCAGCCCACGCCCAGCACTGGCGGCCGGCGCAGACGCACGCTGGATGAAGACCCGGATGAGCGCAGGCAGCGTTTCCTGGAGCGGAACCGTGCCGCCGCCTCTCGCTGCCGTCAGAAACGCAAGCTGTGGGTGTCTTCCTTGGAGAAGAAAGCAGAGGAGCTCACGACACAGAACATCCAGCTGAGTGTGAGTACGTGGCCGTGGAGGCTGGGCAGGCGTGCTTGGCTGCACTGTGGCTTCCGCTCCACGTGGGACATGCTCCCCATGGCGTCGGGGCGCCGAGAGGTGGCGTTGAGTCCGAGGGAAGCCAGGCCCCCCACAGACAAGTGACTAGAAACGCTGCCAGGGTTTTGTCCCGCGTTTATTCTTTCTGGGCTTGGTTCTGTGTCTGCCTAAGCCGAAGATGTAAGGAAAGGAGCAGGTGGCAGTTCAGGTCACCGTTTCTAGCCCCCTGCGCCGCACGCAAGCAGAGCGCTGGTCTCGCCCGAGGAGGTTGAACAGGGGAAGGAAGAATCCAGCGCTGGTCCCTGCCCCCTCTCCTCACCGGGGGCCGCCTGGAACGATCAGCCGCTCCAGCAACAGAAGAGAGGTCCCAGAACAGAGGAAAGGCGCCAGGACGCTGCTGTTTTGTCCTAGGCGAAAACTCCCTCGGCTTGGGAAGGGCCGTCAGCTGGCACCAAGCCAGCACGGCTAGCTTCTGCTCCGTTGGCTGCTGCTTGGGCTGGCAAACGTAGGCAAGCAGAGGGGCTGCAGCTGCGGCCCAGGGCAGTTCAGAGTCTCCTAGAAAATCGGGGCGCTGTAGCTAGCTCCCCAAAGGCCCCTCCCCTGCTGTGCCAGGCAAAATTCTGCGGCGTTCCCCTCCCATTGCAACTAGTCCTCTTGTTAATGGAAAGAATTGGGAAGCCTGACCTCCAGCCCAGCGTGGGCTCTTCCCCCACTGGCCTTCAGAGCCTCATGCTGCCTGCTTCAGTAGCACAAACTACAGTATCTTGATTCTCTTGGTCAGACGGTGGGGAGTGGCTTGCAGCTGTGCCTGCCACAAAGCAGGCTGGCAGGAGCAGGGCCTATACCCCACGCTGGGGGCGGCGTTTCACTAAGCCAGTAACACACGTGAATTCCTGGATCACTCTCCCGGTCTGATCGAGGAGTTCCAGACAGTCGCCGTAGACTCGCCAGCCTATCTTGCGACCCAGACAAACTGAACTTTGTGCTAATGGGCACTTAAAACAAAAACCACAATGTCCAAGAGACCGGGCGCTTACCACAGGTCAGTCGATAGTCTGGGTCTTACACTGGAGCCAGCCCTGGCAGCCCCTTCTGTAGTAAACTAGCTAAAGGGCCATTCACGTAGGTAAAACATCTGTACAGATGAATCTCCGTTTGTAACTCCCAGGGGTGGCAGCAAGAGAGCAAAGTGCCAGTGTTCCCAGACTGTCTTAGGGAGCATACCTGGTACACTTCCCTGTCAGTCTGAAGATGCAGGACCGGCCTTTGAATCCCTTCTAGCTTCTTCACACACAAGACAATCTGACAGACGCTCCCCACGTGGGCTTTCCCTTTGATGACCGTGAGTGAGGGACGCACTTTCCCTGATCTCCAGTCATCACACACAGTGGCCATTTGCTTTTCTGGTGAAGGTCTCCACTAGCATTCCACAAGGTTTCTTTGGTGCCTGATGCGTTGTTTCGGTATAGGGGTGGTTCCCGTGTAAATGCTTGCTGCTGCATCGGAACAGGCTACAGGCAAGAGAAAACCATGCACTACACGTCCCATTCGTTTTATGAAGTTTATACACTCAAAACGCTTGCTCAGTTAGCAATCGCTTTGCTTTATCCTAAGACACAAGTGAATTGGCCTGGCTATGTTTGGATCTGACCAGGTCTGCGGTGTCATGCTGGTTGTGAGAGCTGCTTTCCTAGCCCCTTTCAAAGTGCAGTTGACTAGGTTTCCAGACAGAGACACAAACATGAAACAATCTCAAATTTCTGTTACAAACATGCGCTCTGAAATTTTCAGGGGGGAAAATGTCAACTAATGGCTGAAGTTTTTGAAAACATGAACAGCCTTCCTTGTGGGGAAGTGACAGACAGAAAGGGTGGCCCGTTGGTCACTGTGCTAACCTGGATTCAGTTTCCTCCTCTGCTACAAATTTTCTGTTGTGATCTTGAGCAAGTCACTTGATCTCTCTGTGCCTCAGGTTGCCACCAGTTAAGCGGGAGTGCTAGTAAGTACTTCAGATGGAGAGACATAGATCTGAGCAGTCCCCACCCAAGTATATAACGGGCTGACACTTGCAGAGCCCTCCCTGTTTTGGGTAAGAGTGGCTGTCATGTTCTGAACAACAGCATGGGCCTTGCAGGCCTGTTTTAGTGGTGGTGTGGCCCTTAATACACAGAAGAGCAGAAGTCCCTGATACGTCTGTCTTGCATTGCTGCTCGTGGTGGGTCGTCTTAGAAAGACATTTGGCCATCAGACAGAGATGAAACTCAAATTTGTAGGGCTCCATCCGGGTCAACAAAATACTGCGTTGACTCTTGTCGCCTTTCTTCCATTGGTGGTGGTGGCGGCTGGTGCTTACAGGCTAACTTACCTCTGGCCCCGGGGATTCCCAGGAAGGTACCGAGTCTGTAAGAGGACACCCTTGCCAAACCTTTTTGCATGCACACACACTCACTCTCACACACTCGCTCGCACGCACCTTTTCGTGAAGGTGTTGGTTTGTAGTGACCCTGGTCTGTCTGTCTCCAATTATGCCGGAGTTGGGGGGTAAAGTGTGAAGGGTTTACATCCAGAGGACTCTGAGCCCGCGCGATCCTGACCAATGTTGTTTTCTTTACCACAGAATGAAGTGACACTACTGAGGAATGAAGTTGCTCAACTGAAACAGCTTCTGCTGGCCCACAAGGACTGCCCCGTCACTGCACTACAGAAGAAAACACAGGGCTATCTTGGTGAGTTGTGACTTGCTCCTGTCGGCCTGCGCCTTAGGGTGCATGGGGGAGAATGAAGCCCAAGGACAAGCCTTGTGTGCCCCTGGCAGCCCTGAAGGATGTTAGCTGGGCAGCGCTGCGGGCTGGTGTCCTTTCTGCAGAGCCAGGTAAAGCACAGGCAGCACAGTGCCTGCCGCTGGGCCTTACCGCCGCTCTGGGGCAAGTGGCACCTGGCTGGCGCCGGGGGTTCCGCCCGGGGTGTGTCTGGTCTCCAGCAAGAGCTCCAATTCGTGTCCTTTGTTGCGGCAGCTCTTGTGCTGTGAGCAGTGACGCCAGGGCAAGCTCTGTTCCTCCCAGCCTCGCCATGCGACACGGAGAGCAGGCACTCCAGTATCCGGGGGCTGGCTGCAGTGTAAACGCTCTGGTCCCGCCGTATTCCTTTGCTCGCTGTTTCACTGCCACACGAACTGACTCCGCCCCTCACTGACTCCCGTTGCTCCCGTGAGCCCGGTCCAATGTTGCCCCCGATGCCCCTTTTCACGGGTCGATGCTGCTCAGTGTTGGGAACTAACTGCTGCTCTTCGCTGCACTCCAAGTCCAGGCTGGATAAATGACATCGCAGCAAGTTGGCTCACTTTACGGGTGAGAAGTCTTGATTTGAAACTGCCTCCAGTGGAGAGGCAAGGTGGGTGAGGACCAGCTGCTGTTGGGGGGAGAGACAGGCTCTCAAGCTTACACAGAGCTCTTCCTCAGGTCTGGGGAGTGTTCGCCGTGACACCGCTGAATCCAAGATGAAACAGATTGTTTGGCACGAGGAGTCAGCACATTCCAGGCGCAGTGGCCTTGCGGCTTAGTTCTCATTATGGCTGGAAGGGTGTTCGCAGGTCACTTGGGGTACATCTAGACTACAGGCTTTTGTCAACAGAGCGTCTAGACGACATCCGTTTCTGTCGACAGAGCAAGCCGCTTTGTCGACACGACAGTGTAGACGCAACGGCCAGCGCAGATCCAATAATACCTTTTGTAGACAAGGCGTTATTCCTCGTAGAACGTTCTGTCGACAGAACTCGGCGGCAGTGTGGACGCAGGGATAGTTTTGTCGACAAAACCCTGTAGTCTAGACACACCCTTGGCCTTGAATGGTCCTTTACGCGAACCCATCTCTTCCATCTCCAGGGTGCATCTAGGCTACAAAATTAAATGGCCCTTACATCGTCGTACAGCCATCAGTCACTCCGGGGCTTTTGCGTGTCCACACGCGCTCCTCGTGCGTGGGGAGTGTCCTACCGAGCAGTGCTGGCATTCGTGCAGAGAGCAGTGCACCATGGGTAGCTAGCCCACTGTGCCACTCCCCACCACGTGGCGCAGGGGTTCTGGGACAGGTAGTCAGGTTGCTCCGGGATGCCTGGTGACGTGGTTTCGACATCCCAAGAGATTATCTGCATCGTGCCTCTTTTCCAAAGCCTTTGCCATCCCGGTGAGAAGCAGGGACCCTGCACTGGACGCGGCTGCCGCTCCTGCGGGATTTTGGGAGCCGCCAGAGGGAGAGGTGACGGTACCTTGCAGGTTGCCTGGCTGACGGCCGAAGAGAGAAACAATTCAGGGCTGCCGCTGGCACTTCCTGAGCGGTTGGCAGATGGAGCGCTGGCTCGGGGCCCAAGAAACAAGCCCGGGTTTGGGAGGAGGACCAACGGGCTGCCGAACTTTCAGGTATGCCCGGCCACGTGTGGAATTGTGTGCTCTGGCCTTGCCCCGCAGCGCCACGGGGAAGAGAGCAGCGACTGCCGTGTGGCAGCGGGTCACTCCCCGTTGCTACTGTTAACTGATCCTGAGGGGCCCCGCAGCTGAAGGGGAACCCCCCGCGTGTTCGGCTGCAGACCGGCTCCGTATGCTGAGCGCCCACGTGCTGCTGTGGGCCCTGCTGAAGCACTTGCTGCCTGGTGTGAGAAGCCCCTGCTGGGATGGAGGAAATAGATCGTCCTCCCCGACAGACGAGCGCCCCCACCGCTTTGTCCTTGAATTCCCTGGGGCGGATTCCCAGGCCAGCCCAGTGCCCGTGGAAGAGCGGGCACGCAGGGGGTGAGAGGCGGGCAGGAGCGCTGCTTCTCTTGGTCTGTCACTTCGGCTTCTGGCCTGATGTCAAACCAGCGACTGAACGGAGACGCGTCTGCACTGGGGCAGCGGCAACCCTTACCGGGGGCTCTGTCCCTGCCTCCCACTCACCAGGGCTGGGCAGTAGCGTCCGGCTCGACGGTTCGGATGTCCCTGGCTCTGTGCTGCTGCATCCCCTACCTGCCTTTCCCCATCCTCCTCCTCCAACACCTCCATATGCACAGCGGGGGCCCGTGCTTCCCGCGTCCCCAGAGTCTCCACGGGGATAGTTGGGGGCTCCAAACAGTCTGTGCCTCCATCCAGAGGGACGACGTGGCCTCCCTTGCTCTCTCGTTCACCTTCCCCCGCTCCCGGACCTTCATGCCACGGTGCAGTGTGGCCCTGCTGCGCCCAGGGGACCTGCTCGTAGATGTGCTGTTTCCACAGCCGCCTCCTGCCTGGGCCCGGGAGAGCCTCCGCTCCCGGTGTGCTCCGGGCAGGAACGCGCTTGCCGCATGGAGCGGGCAGCTCCAGCTGAGCTCTCCCTGCCGAGCAAACGGGCCCCGGAGCTTAACGTTGGCGGGGCTTCCGCAGCGGAGGGGCACGCGCCCGCATACCTGGCTCGGCCCAGAAGAGTCCAGAACAGCGACCAGAGCGGTGGGAACAGGGCATCGTGGGACACCTCCCGGAGGCTAGGATGTTGGACATAGTGACACGGTCTTTACGCTTTCGCCGGGGGCTCTAAGCTAGGGATGGGAAATCCTGCTGAACGGGTAACTGATTAAAAGGGGGGCAGGCGAGGGGGCTGCTGCCGGGGACCGGCTCTTACCCGGTCACAGCCCTGGTCTGCGCACCGAGCCCCTCGCAGAGGTGGAGTTAGCGGAGCGACACCGCAGGTGAGGGAGGGACCTTGCTGGAAGCTTTGGTTTAGTGTAGACGCTCCCGGAGCCAGGCCAGCATAAGTGCTCTGCCGCCGGCTGGGAAAGCCCTGCGCCCCTGGGCCTGGCTGCCAAGGGGAGGGGGCGCAGCGTGCCCCTCTTTCCCCCAGGTCACTCTGGCAAGGAGGGTGCAGCGTCCCCGGGCTGGGAGCAGGCTCCTCTGCTCAGCCCAGCGAGGGTGTGGGAGCTCCAAGGAGACGGAGGCGTGTGCTCCCTGCTGCGCTGGCCCGGGGCCGTGGGGCTAGACGGTTCCTCCCAGAGGCCGCGTATGAGGCCTCCCTCCACCTTCGCGCTGTCCCGCTCCCCGCCCCATTCAGGTGGTGTCGGCATCGCCTTCCCAGGCCCGAAGGAATGCTCCGTCCGCTCGACGGCTCCTCTCTCCCTCCAGCGGAAGTTGGTCCAGTAAGAAACATCACCTCACCCAGCTGGTCTCTCCTGTGTCCTGGGGCTGGCGTGGCCACACCCTGCTGGCCTCCCAGCACTCGGCCTGGTGTCCAGACAGCTAGCAGGTTCTCTCTGCCTCGGCCACTGCCCCACTAACAGAGCCTGTGCTCCTGCAGCTTGTCGGAAGCTTGTAGCTGATGCTGCCGGCCGCTGGGCTCTGGCTGGCTGGCCCCAAGCTGTGGCTGCGTCTTAGCGTATTCGGGGCACACAGAGCAGTGAGACGGGGCCCCGGTTCCCTAGTCTCCCACTCCACCCTGAATCGCCGCAGCGGCCCCTCTGCCGGAATGGAGCAGGCGCCTCTGCCTGGCAGAGACCTCTCCTTTTCAGTCGTCGTCGTGAAATTCACCCCGCCCTCCGCCTCTGCAGCCAGGTGCGCGGGGCAACGCGGCTGATCCTGCTCAGGTACCAGCGCGTGCGGTTCATCTCCCAGCTGACATCCACGCTCCCCTCCGGGCCGTCCTTGGCGCAGTAAAGACCGGTGGCTGCGCGGGTCCCTGCACGAGAGCGCCAGGGTCCCAGGGTGGAACGGCTGGGTTGGGGGGTTTGTAATACCCGTAAATCTCCTTTTGGGGATGCCCCGCTGCTCTGCTCGACTCTCTCCTCACCCCCAGCTCCCTTCCGAACCCTGCTGAGGCCACGCCAGCCTCTCTCCTACGCAGCTGAGGGGAACCCAGTTTGGGGAAGAGGCCCGGTGCGTCGTAAAAGAGTTACCAGCCGGCTGTACACAGTGAGGCTGTAATGTCTTCTCTGGCTTCTAGTGCTCCGGCTGTGCCCGAGCTAGGGATGTGAAGGACGAGTCGTCTAGCAAATGCTTGTCGGATAGCCGGCCGGCTAGTCGACTAGGCGCTTCCTCTCCTTGCTGTCTCGATCAGAAAGAGGCAGCAAGGGGGGCAGAGGACAGGGTGCCTCAAAGCAGCAGTGCCGCGTGCAGCCTGGGGCCAGACCCTGGACTCCCCGCGCCGCTGTCGCTTTGAAACGCCTCGTGTGGCCCAGGGCCAGCTGGGAGCCTGGGCTCCCGGCGGAATTTCCAAGCAGCAGCGCTGCATGGAGCTTGGGGACATCGGGGGAGTCCCCAGCTGGCCCAGGACTCTACACGGCGCTGCCTCTTTGAAATGCCATGCCTGAGTCCCCCTCTGGCCCCGGACTTCCCGCAGCGCCTTTGCCTTTGAAGTATAGCAGCTGCCCTGGGCTGTTGCTATGCTTCAAAGGCAGAAACGACCTTATCGACTATTCGATTAGCAAAATAATCTAGATTTAACATCCCTAGTCAGAGGAGCCCCGTGTATCCCACTGTAAGTCAAAACTCGCTGCTTCAGGGGATGCTAAACGCTTCCTCTCTGCCCGCACGAGAGGTGATCACTGTAACATCCTTCGTCTAGCCCCCTGCCTGGCCCCGTGGCTTCTTCCCGGGACAGACTCCAAAGTCTGGACAGCCAGGCGATGCTTGCAGAAGAAGCTTGCCGCCTTTGTTTTGTCTGCGCTTCATTCTAACAGCTTCCAGTTGCAGAAAAGCTGAGTGAGCAACTGGCTTGCCGTAAGGCCTAAAGGATGTTAATGTTCTAAGAACGACCAAGTAAATCAGATCATGTGTATGAAATTCAGAAAATCTGCTGTAACAGGTGTGCGGTCAGCTTGGGGAAGGGTTTCTGTTACATTCCTCTCTGTGTGTTCACCCAACAGATGGTAAGGACTCCGAAGGAACTGTTCAGTCTCTGGGCTAAATGGCCTCCAACCAAGTCCTATACCAGGAAACAACATGTAGGAAAGTACCTTTATTATAACGAGGACGTAGCTGTATTCTAGGAGAGTTGCTAGATCTAATGTCCATGCTTTGATGTTAGCACCTTTTGGCTAACGTTGTCTTTCTAACTCACGGCCCTTTAAAATTTCCCCTCTGCTTGTATGTATTTAAGTGGGGTGGTCTAGCCAGCTCCTAGTTTGGACAGTTGCTTTCTGACTCCGTAGATTGTCCCTGCTGTCATCAAGCGACTCTTCTTTTGTACTTCCTGTCCTAGTGGTTGTAGCAGAATCGGTGCATGCGGGTAACCAGCTGCTGCGCCCCTCTTGCAGGCAGCTGCGTAGCAGCGGTGGGTTAAATGCTTCCTGCACATGGGTCAGTGGATCCATTCCCAGCAGGCGTTGGGGTGAGGCAGCTTGAAAGGCCTGCGTGTCCGAGTAAAGCATGGGCTGGACTTGGCTCTCTCCTCAGCCGGGGCTGCTCGGTAGAGTTGGTCTCGCTTTTCACCACCCACTCTGACTGCCAGGAGCATCGTGGCGGGCCCGTTCCAACCCTTGTTTTTCTTTTTGAAAACAGAAAGCCCAAAGGAGAGCGCTGAGCCGACCGGGTCTCCTGCGCCCG
>JANRFK010002741.1:7281905-7303517 GCA_030068395.1 Apalone spinifera | reverse complement strand
GGGGGGGGGAATTTCCCCTCCCAGCAACTGACAGCCCACAGCCAGGCCCAGGCCCACATTCCTCACCAGTATGGTGACTCTCCCAGACAACTCACAGGCAAGGCCCTGCTCCCAATTCCTGGGGAGGGAAGGGAAGGAGCACACAGGCAGGGGCCTGCCCTGGAGGGATCCTGCAGGACGTGGCTCTCGCCCCTAGTAGCTAGGGATCAGGCTGCTCTGGACCAGCCCAAGCAAGATCTGCCAGGTGAGCCAATAGCCTCCCCCCAGGACAGCCCAGGACTCCGCCACGGGGACAGGCTGTTCAGTCACAGGGGCCCAAGAAGAGTCAGACAAGGAACAAAAATAATCCTCCCCTTTCTATTCACAAGGAAAAGCTCCAGTCCATCTTTTTATTTTTTTTGAAAAATTTCCTGACATTACAGAACTAAACTGAAATGTATTAATATTCCACTCTTACATTTCATGACAAACAGAAAACTTCATGAGCCAAAAAAAGGGAAAAGCTTATAAAACTAATATGAATCTCAGCATTTTAACAGCTGAACAGAGAAAGGAATTAAAATGCTGTAATTAAAAAAAAATCATGAGTGGATGGGTAAAGCGTGTAGAAACGGAAATTTACAAACTAGTTAAAACCTGGAATCTGACTGCTTAGAAACTACACAGATGGAGCATGGGGATGAACAGCCGAAGGGGTAATGAGGCGTTTGCATCGTCCTAGCTGCTTCCCATTCCACCGGTCTCCGAAGAAAGCCTAGAACAGAGCAGAGGGGAGAGGTTGACATAGGCTCAGGGAGCCCATGTGGAAGCGGGGCTCTGCGGGGGCGACCCGGAGCAGGGGGGCTGGCTCCCACATGACAGTCTCTTGCCCACTGGCCACACAAGGCGCCGCGTGACCGGTGGCTTGTTCCCCAGCACCATCTGGGGCTGCCCCGAGACCGCAGGCAGAGGCAGGGTCTGACAAGCCTGACGGAGCAGCCTGCTGCAGAGGGACGGGAGACAGGCCAGACTCCAGTGCCTGCTCCACAAGGGCAGAGATGCTGGCGCTGGGTGCCCTGTGGCATCGCGGACAGCACAGCGCCGTGGGGCTGGGCCCGGGCCCCTTTCAGGCCCTGCTGGTGGAAGGGGACAGCCTGGCCTTCCTGAAATGTGCCACTGGTGCTTGGCTGGCAGCTTTGAAAGGCCAAGGGCTGCCCCATGCCACTGGGGAATGGCCACAGGGTCCCTGATTTGGCCAGGAGTGGGCCTGGCCTGGCCTGCATTTGGGGGAGGGAATCGGGAATGAACAGCTGGATTAAAGCCCTTCCCCCACAGGGGTACTGCCAACCTGCTGCGGCCCTGGCCACTGGTGAGCACTTCCCACTAGGCCAGGATGCCGGGCTCCCTAGAAGCAGGTCCTTGAGTCTAGCCAGGACTTAGCAGCACAGGGGGCCTTGGGGCAAGCCAAGAAACTCCCAGCAGCCAGGAGTGTGATCTGGAAGGTCAGTCTCCGGGCCTAGCGCTCGCCCCCCCAGCCCGGCTAGCAGGGGCGCCTGGCGGCAGCGTGTCCAAGTGACTTCTCGGCCATCGGGCACCTGCCGCCCAGGGGGGCCCTAAGTGACCCCAGGGCCCAATATTCCAGCCTTGGTGCGTCACGGCCCCAGCAGCTGAGCGTCTGCCTGGCCCCCCAGGGGGTAGGGGGCAGACACTCGCCATTGGCAAGCCAGCAAGGGTCCGACAGGTACAAGTTCCTTCCCCCACCACCCAAGGTACATCTGCCACAGCCACTGGCATCTGGGCAGCCGTGGAGCCGAGGGGCACGGATGGGCAGGGAGCATGGCGGCTGGCTAGGCCCATGCCCTGTTACAGCACATCCGGCGCCTCCGACAGGTACCAGCCCCCCAAGTCACGCCACTGAAAGGATGCAGGTGGCTGCCCAAGTGGCCCCTGCTTCCTCCAGAGGGCTGGACAGCCCCTGCCGTGGGACCCAGGCCAGGCCTTCAGAGGCTAGATCACAGCAGCATCTCTGCTGGAGCTCCCCGAGCAGGTCTAGTCAGCCCAGGAAACAGAATTCAGAGCCCCCCCCATCGGCCAGGACACTGCTCCTGAGAGGAGCAAGGGACGCAGTGGGGGGCCGATGGGACACTCGATCCAGGCCCAGCGACTCCAGCTGGGACACGTGCAGCTGGAGTGACCCATCTCGAGTCGGCCTTAGGAGGTGTTTCCCTTTCAAGGGCCGCAGCCATGGGGATGCAGAGCCGGGGCGCCAGGGCTGCACACGGGGGAGAGGCTCTAACTAGGAAGCAGGCAACGCAGAGCTGCCCACGCAGCCACACGGGCTCAGGGAGGCTGTTCCAAGTGCATTCCCCGGCCCTGCCTCGGGACAGGCTGAGGCACTACAAGGACCTGGGACCAGCAGACTGCCTGGGAAAGCCACGCATGCAGGCTCTGGAAGAGGCCAAGACTGCCCCTAGGCACATGCCCTGCCCAGAATGGAGCCCTTAAGGGCCAGATTTCGGAGCACAGAACATCTGGCTAACAGAGCCTCAGCTGGACCCCAAGGGCTCGAGTCAGACCTGAGCTGCTCTTCAGCAGCCCTCCCACCCCACAGAGGAACCTTTGCACTGGAGCGGCTCCCTGAACTCCCAGGCAGGGTCAGCAGCTTCAGGGGGAAGGCGAGGGCAAGGTTAAGCACCCTGGCCCAAGATCGCAGCACAACACCGCTCTCCTGCCGCCTAACCGAGAGACCGGGCCAGGCCGGCAAAGGCCAGTGGGAGCAGCCAAGCACCCCACTGGCCTTCCCAGTGGCCCAGAGAGGCGGAGTCCAGGCCGGAAGCTGCTCACGCTGAGCCGCAGGAAGGGACGACTGCCAGGGCTCATGCTCGGTAAGGAGGAAGGGCCCAGCAAGCCCGCTCAGATCCAGGAGCCCAGGAACTGCTCCCCGCCAATGGGGTCAAGCCAATCCCACCCAGCTGGTCGGCAGTTGCACACTAGATTCCCCACCCCCTCCTACACCAACAGCTCCATCGTCAGACAGTCTAGCCAGTCCCAAGCAGCGCTGGCCAGGACCATGGGGCCAGGCTCTGATGGGTTAAGCGTGGCAGCTACAGGCTAACTGGGTCGAGTGGAGGGGAACTTCAGTGAGCGACTGCAAGAGAAGGGAGGGGGAGAGGCAGCACTGGCTAGTCACTCGTTCCTTGGCGGGCTGACCCTGACCATGGATTTACACAGGGTCCCGCGAGGACCCAGGAGCGACCCTGGAACCACAAGCCAGCAGCCCCCGGGGAGGAGACTCTGGTCCCTCCCCTCCCGGGATGCATCACAACACCCAGGACAGGCCACTGACCGGCTCAGTGGAAGGAACGTCAATGGGTCACGTCTGAGTCCCAGGGAAAGGCGTTTAGGCAACAGCGGTTTCCAGGCTGATTGCCCAGTGCACTGGGCACAATTCACTAGGTCCCAGTACCCTTGCCGAGACAGTTACCGCCTGCAGGGTCCCGAGGCCCCCAACGCACGCAGGAGCAGTACCGGGGAGCTGAGGAGACAGGCAGCCAGCAGTGAGGGATACCCGCTTTAAGCCAGCCGTAGGCCCTAGTACGCGGAATAAAGCGCCGTGTTCATCTGCGCCGGCGCGACCCGAGCCGCCACTCGCATGGTGCCTGCTGGGCCATTTGTTTCAGCCCAAGTGCAGCTTTGTTTGGTTTCTGTCCTGAGGCTTGAGACTCTGGGCCTCCCAGTGCCCCTCTATGCTCATGGAGGGGGGCTCCTCTGGCCCACAGATGGCCGACCAAGACGGCCACCCCCCACTCTGCAGACCCTGCTCTAGTACAGCCGGTTCAGTAACAAGCTGGGGGGGGCCAGCTGCCCTCCTGAGAACAAGCTACGGACTGAGGAGCCAGGCACTTTAGCATCCGGGGAGAAGGAAGGAGTCGGATTCCAGCAGCGTCTAAACGCAGCCTAGGAATCTTCTCCGTGACCACGTTGGATTAACACGTGGGGGATTTACATTTGATCTCACTGCTCAACTGGGAATGTGGTTAAGAGTCTGGCCCAAGGTCGGGGCACTGGGCGTTCCCAGGGCTTGCTGACAATTGTGCACAGCTAATTTGTTCCTACCACATGGGGAGGTGCAAGATTCCTGGTCCCCCTCTCCATTCCAGCACAAATCAGCTCTCAGAGCAGATACTCTGGGGCAGCTTTATTACAAGTACAGACATCAAAAGAGACAGGTTTGGCTGATCAGCCTCTTGAGCAACTTAACCCAAATGCAGGTAATTATGAATCTTTTATTCATTAAACAGACCCTCCTATCACATTTCTTCATGTAGCAATGCAAACAAGCTACTAAAAGCAACAGCTACGACTACAGAAAAGAATTAAACAGATCACTAGACTCCAGGACTTGTTAGAATACTTGTTCAATTGTCTCTCGACCGACAGGGTCGCCAGCAAAAACGAAAATGCCATTCTAAGAAATCACAAGCTCACTTTTTCCTGAAGTTAAAAAAAATTCTTCCAAGTCTCCTCTACAGGCTTCCCCAGGCTGACACCAACCTGCCGTCCCTTTACGGCCACAAGCAGACACTCAATAAGGAGAGAATCTCTGTTTCTCCGCTTTCAGTTTGTTAGTAACACATGGCATAGCTGAGGTGGTGGAGGCACCCTTAGCAGCAGACACAACATTTAGAGCCAGGAGAGGGACGGGTTTCATGCCAAGCAGACTGGAGACACAAGGGGCGGTCGGAAGAGGGTTGGGGAGGCTGGAGGGTGCGTCGGAGACCCCTGCTGTCGCAAGCGAGGGGGTGGTGGTGGAGGAGGAAGAAGAAGAAGGGGTGGAGGGTTGAGAGAGGTTGATGCTGAGGTGATCGGGGATCGTGACGGAGGCTGTCTGGGAGGAGGGTTTAGCGCTTTCTAAACTGTAACAGAGGAAAAAGGAACAAAAAAAGGGTGGGTGGATGGGAACACCACAAAAAAAAGCACAGGAGACAAACAGCTTAAATAGCATGAGTCTAGCCTGGAAACAAGTAACTGAGGAGCCCAGTTTGGCTGTCTTATGCTGTACTCAAAAGCACAAGAGAGAGAGAGACCACGCACGAAACAAGTGCAGCAGAAAGGTCAGCTGGTTTAAACAGAAAGATGCAGAGCAAACCCTGCACACTAAAATCGCTTCCCACGATAACCAAGTGCGCTCTAGTTCAGCCAGTTATTGGTGAGAAAAATCCTATGGCCCATCCTACGCAAGCAGTTAGGTGCTTTTGGCCTAATGCTAGCATTTCAATCACTAACATGTGGACAGATGTAGCTTCTAGAAGTTAAGATGGAGTCCTTGTCTACTAAAGCTTCCTTAGAAGTACTTGGAAAGCCTGCAAGTAAGCCTACAGTCACAGGTTTACACGTGGTTCTGAAATGCAGTACATCATTCAAAGGCACCAACATTTTAAGGAAACCGGAACCCCAACAGAATAACCCTCAAGGCGTTTGTAGTTGACCGTGAGCGCCAGACAAGCTAGCAAGCAAATCAAGTCAGGTTTCCTTTCACAGTAGCCCAGTGGCACTCAATCCCACCTGTAACTGGTCTGGCACCAACACTAAGCACAGCCCCTTTACAAACTAATGTTCAGCTGCCACCGATCACTTGCAACATGACCTACAGAAAGAGCGAGGGAAGGAAGTTACAGGTGTTGCTGCACTGGATTCACTGTTCACACACAGCAGGCTCCCCGTCAAGACTCACTCCGACAGACAAAACCACCTATTCCTACTCCCGAGACGGCCAGCGGATGCCTGCAAACAAGGCACAGGCCAGGCCACCCGCGCACGAAGTCTCGGTTCCCGACACCCCCGTCTCACTTACATTCAGAGCGCCGTTTGCTAACTGGCTGACCCGCATTGCCAGAGCGGCTATGCCCCGTCTGGACACCAGGCCGGGCCAGCTCCCAAGCAACGGCAGTTCACACTCGTGTTCCCTGGGGCGTCTGAAAGGGTTTCCCAGCTCATAGGCAAGAGTTCCTCGCTTCACAGCCAAGTGGGTGTTCACGCCAGCCTGGCCCTGAGCACACGACTGTCCCTGCTGAAGTCGGGGATGTCGCTAGGGGACACTGGGAAACTTAAGCCCTGGGGCTTTGTTCGCAAGCAAACAGCCACAGGAGCCAACTGATGTAGAGCAGCAGCTGCTAAGACCCCCCTCCCCCAAAGGGAAGGCGTGGCAGGGCAGGGCCCCGCTCAGAGCAGGGTCTGAAAGCCTCCTTCTACAGGAGTGACCCTAGTCCACGACCATCCTAGCACGTGCCAGCCAGGCCCGGCTTTCTCTGGCCCACGCGCTGAGTACCCAGTGGCTCAGACACCGCCAGAGCTCAGTGTCGTGCTGAGCTGGGACCTGGCCCTGCGTCGCTAGGAAGCCTAGGCTGGAGCCTGGCTCAGCCTGCAGCGTAATACAGCTGCAGCAGGCTGCATGGGGGAGGGGAATCCAGGCCATGCATGCCCAGCTGCTCTGCCCCCAGTTTTTCATTAGGGAAGCCTGAGGTCTCCATTAAGCGGAGGCTGCTTTTTACTTCAGTCTCATGAGATCATTGCTGGGCTGGAGAGCTGCAGAGGGCCCAGAGCCAGCTCAGCCTGTGGAAACCTGCAGCAGTTGCAATGCTGCAGTGGGTGCTGCCAGCCAACAGCCGCAGCTCTCAGCAGCGGCCTGATGCTACTGAGGCCACAGATGGCAGCTCAGGGACACGGGGCTAGCGCCCAGGAGCCAGGGCAGTGGGGGTCTGTGCAGCGATTGGAAACTGGAGCAGAGCCGTAGGGATGGCGCCTCCTTGTCCGTGCCCTTTAAAGCTGCTAGCCAAGCACGGCCGCTAACCAGTGCGTGCTGAGAGCAGACTGCCAGGGTGGGACGGAGCCCAGCACATTGGCACGATACAACGGCTGACCAGACGAGTCACTTTCTATCCCTGCCACAAGAGAAGAGGTAGCATCTTTCTGCATCCCCAGCTACCTGGTGAGCCCCTAGCCCTAGTCCAGGCTGGCTTGGAGGGAAGGAGTAATCCCCTCCAACAGCCTCAGGGAAGGGACACACAAAACCCAGAGCTGACAATTCTTTAATCCAGCTTGGCTAAAGCTGTGCGAACCCTTCCACTGTCTAGGAGGTTTCGTCACAGGAAGCAGAAGAGCTGGATTTGCCAGCAGCTGTGGGGCGGAGGGAACGCTGCAGCAGACAAACCAGCAAAGTGCCTGATTCACTTACACCCCTCCTTGTATTGCAGCAGCCAGCCAGCTGAGCAAACGAGATACTGACCTCACCCTACAATGCTTTAGTCATGCTGCTCCACCCCCCCCTCGCATGCACTTGGCCTGCCAGCAGAAGACTCACCTGACATTAATTAGATATTGGGCCAGGCTAATGCTGGCTGCAGATCCAGTTATGGTAACCTGCCTGTCAGTAGATCCTTCCACTGGATTGGCAATTTTGATCTGCGCCCCAGACATCTGGCGGATCTCATTGATTTTGGCGCCTTGACGCCCGATGATGCAGCCAATCAGCTATGGGAGAAAGTGTTTCCAGTTACCAATTAGGTCAGCTGAGGGGGAGGTTTAACATCCCTATTTCTTCAGTACCAAGGCCGAGAACACCCCCCTCAGCTGCCACACAGCGAGGTGAAGTCCGTCCCCAGATCAGGAACCCCACCTGCCAGGCTCCTGCTTTAGCTACCTGCTATGAGAATGACAACATTTGCCCGTGTTAGCAGTGAAGTTACCACAAGTGCTGGAGTCTTGCAGCCACAAAGGCTATTTAATAGCACCCCTGCTTCGGAGGAGTTACACCCTGCTATTGCAGGGGAACACGCCCTACTGGTCGCTGTTTCCAGCATACACCAGTTACGCAGCATGCGCCACCCTGCCCAGCTCACCCATTCCTGGGTTGCCTTACAGAAGGGGTGCTAGACCCCTCCAGGGTGCAGGCGAGGGGGGCAGAAGAGGTATCACCGTGTCTAGATACAATGCCACTTGCTGGAGGCTGTGGCACTGCCTGCATCAGCGAGGTGCTGGATGTCAGGGCCTGCTCGTTTTGTTTGTGGGTTTGGACAGCCGGCCAGGGCCAGTGCTAAGCACTGCACAGCCAGGCACAAGCCCCCTCAGTGGATGATTCTGCAAGGGCACTCCAGGGAAGAGCATGGCCACCTGGAACTCTTCCAAGAGGCTGCCTGTGGGGCACTTACATCATT
Source organism: Apalone spinifera (assembly GCA_030068395.1). Lineage (NCBI taxonomy): Eukaryota > Metazoa > Chordata > Testudines > Trionychidae > Apalone > Apalone spinifera. Next base: position 7,295,325 of record JANRFK010002741.1, on the reverse strand, counting down.
TGGAATGGTGAGTTCGTGAGAAGTGGTTTGAGCAGATGCATCCAAACCTGCTGAAAGACAGGAAGAGACCGGGACCAGGTTACTACAGGGCAGGGGGCGTCTGGGTGCAGAACAGACACCTGACCAGTCCAGCCAGCATTTGCGGCTGAGTCATTGCTCCCCTGAAGGCAGTTTAACAGGAAGGGAAGAACAAGCTGTAAGAAGTTACCCCGCCCCTGCCCGAGACGTGCCACCACAGATCTTCCTTCCGGCCAGCACAGTCACAGCAGCACAAGCGCCACATCGGCTCCACTGTCACGTGGCTCCCGTGCCTGCTGGGGCCAGACCACCCTCCCAGGCCAGCTCTCCCCCGAACAGCACAGCAGGGCCACACTCCGCCTCGCTGGGGAGCAGGGCCTGGGGACAAACGGGGCAGGGCACACCCATGCCAGATCTTGCCCCCAGTTTGGCTCAACAGGCTCCTATGCTCCCCCCCCCCCTCGTTTCCAGTAAGGCTAAAGGAAGAGTCCAAACCAGTTGACTGCCAGCTGTGGCCATCACTAACTCTTCCAGCTGCTCCCCCCCAGCAGGGCCTCACTCTTCCATCCCGTGTTGAAGTAAGGGCTTGAGTTCTCCACACAAGGGATCACGGCCAGGAAGGCAAACCCTGCTCACCTCGGGGCCACCACAGCGTGAAGGTGAGACACCACCAGGAGGTGTTTGAAGCATCTGTCTGCCACCAGAGGCAGGGGCAAGAGACTAGTCACCTGATCCAGCCTAGCAGCTACAGAGATTCCCCTCGCCAGGAGAGCGGTTAGGAACCGACAGGCTTCTGCTGGTTCCTAGAGGGGTGGGTTAGCCAGACACTGATCATGCCGGGAAGAGATTCCAGCTGGCCTCTGGTGGGGAAGGGAAGACCGGAGTGCTCTCAAGCCAGTCAGCACCTACAGCCCTTCTCAAACTCCTGTCGCCCCCTGTGCATGTTGCTGGCAACGTTTCTCTCCCCCAAGGGGAACGCGACTGACCAGTATTAGTACACAATAGAATACTACAGATTTTGGTTTTGCATCATTACCCCAATAGCCTTTCACCTCTGGAGAGCTGGATTCAATGCCTGTTAAGATACAAGTGACAATGAGTTTGGTGGTCTCAGCCTAAAGCCTTAATGGACATCTTAGCCACATGACAAACGACAAGTTCGGTACAATCAGCAGTCGACTGCTCAGGACTGAAGAGCCGGCGGGGAGAGGGTGTAGCAGCAGCTTAGAAGTGAAGTGCACTGGCAGAACTGGGGAGGATGGGGGTGAAGGAAGCAACATGAAGGCCCTGCCTCTTTTAGGCTGATCTAGCACGCAAGCTGCCCCACTCCATTGTAGGGTCTGGCAGAACTGGTACCTTGGGTGGCTACCCAGACACTAGTGAAGATTAAGCCTTGAGGCTGCGTGAGAGGCCAAGCAGTGGCTCGTGGGCTGTACTCGGGCCCCCACTACCATACAGAAGAAAGTTAATTTCCATACCACTGAATCCAGTGTTGCCATGAGACATTGGAAAGTGAGACTGTTGCATTGCCAACTGGTGCAGCTTGGTCAGCTAGAGAGAAGAAGAAGGCCGGGATTAGGCAGGTCAGACTCCACATTTTACACCCGAGGCCCACCCCCTGGGGGCAGAAGAGACAGCTAGGTAAGCAATGCTTGCCCTGCGCGGATGGGTGTGGAGAGAGGGAAAGCACTGCAGAGGTGCAAAGCCAACGCCCAGCCCCAAGTGCCCTGGTTAACTGCGAGCATGTGCAGTCCTTGCGACAGGAATGCTCCAGAGACAAGCACAAACAGGCGAGGTAAACAGACAGGGCTGCAGTGGTGCCGCACACACCATGCAGGGGTCTGTCAAGCATTGAAAGACAGAGGTATGTTATGAAGGGAGACCAGGAGAGAGTGTCAGTGTTTAGCCTCCATACCGCCCCCCCCCTCCAAAAATCAGTAATTCCTAGTACTTCCATTCCTAGCCAGCTCTTCCCTGCCCTATGTATGCCATGAGCAGAGACCAGCCTCAGCAGCCCTGCCTTTAGAAGTCGGAGCACATCCGCCTAGCTCTGCGCCTACGTGACAAGGGAGGGATCAGGCCGAAGGGAGATGCTCACACTGCAAGTCAGGACACCAGGACAGCTAGAGTCACAGCTTCCTCACTCTGCTAGAAACAGGAGCCCAGTGCTGGCCAGTCTCCCACCTGGACAGCCACCGCCTCAACAGAAAGGATTGAGGACTTGATGCATTTAGCATCATGGAGACAGGTTACCCCTCCAGCTTGCTACACAGGTCCCATGCCCTGCCCGGAGAACCACAATGACAGTATACCATGCTGTTTTGTTTTGTTTTGCTTTCTCTTTGTGGACTTTGCTCTGTGCCCAATTGCAAAAGGGGAGAGCTGGAGCTCATGCAAAGCGCCAAGCTCGGGTGTCAGTGTGGAGGAAAGGGGGACAGATCTTAGATTGGTTTGAAACTGACTGAGACGTGCAAAGAATTTGAGGATTTTTTTGGCTTAAAGATCAGATTTGATTTCAGACGGCGCTGACTGTTAGCACTGAGAAAGCACGGAGAAATTTTGGAAGGGAGAAGGGGTGATTTCAAGACAAGAAGTGTAAACAAAACTTACATCTGGCTGTGGAATGGCATACTGTCCTTGAATGGTATAGGCCTACAAAAAGGAGGAAAACAGTCCTATTAAAAACCATCGGACAGCCACCCAGTGACAGACAGATTTCAACCAGCCAGGAAGCCAGAGAGCCAAAGTGGAGAAAATTGTGGGTGGAGGTGAAGAGGGCAAAGGGGACATAACAGGCAGTTTCTAAAGGGGGTGTTAACTGAATTGGCAGTATGTGGAATAAGGGGGGGTGATTGGTGTGTCGCCCCCCTCCCCAAGAAGAGTCAGACACAAGAATGAGAGTTGGTTTCTTAGTGAAGGTGTATCGTGTGATTGGAGTCACCCCGTGTTGCTAACCCTCATGCCCTGCACACACACCCCCAGCCACCCCTGGAAGAAAGGAAAGAGCTCTAGTCCCCCGTCAGCACCCGCTAGAACTCTCACTACTCCACACGGCTAAGGACGGCCCTGCACACACTAGAGCGGAAGGCAACGCCAGGCGCGGGCTAACCATGCTAGCTGATGCAAAAGGCTGTCAGGAGGAGGAGGCGGCGGCAAGAGGCTGACCTGCTGGTTCCATTAAGGGGTGCAAACCAGAGCTCAGATTCCTACTCCGCTACCCCTTGAGGGTTGGTCACTGGGCAGGGACAACTGGTTGGCAAACGGGAGGGCCTCTCGTTTCCAAGTCACTGCAAAGGCTGCAGCCCAGCCTGGCCTGACCAAGTCGGCTTGTGTGGAGATGCTGGGGCCTGAAGCCAGTCCCAGTGGACAGGAGTCCACAGTACAAAGGAGGCCAGTGCAGATTTTTGCCACCCATGGGCAGTCTCAGAGAGGCCAAGGATTGAATGGGCCATGGAGACTGAACTCCCCTCTCACCTCTTGAGGTGGTCCCTCCAGGTCAGAGTTGAGGCACATGGATGGGGCGGTGTGGGGGTAGCTTGCACTGCCGCTGCTGTACCTGTCCTGTGGATAAATTAGAGGACTTCAGTCTCCAGGGCTGTCAATCCAAAACCTTCCGCTACTACGAAAGTCACACCGAAATTCCTCTGCTTTAGAGGGCTGACCCTGGGCTGGACACTCACGGTTCGCTCCGAGCTGCAAGGTCAGCGGCACTGCCGCCGAGAAGCACGCCACCGTGGGGAGCCAGACTGAGTGAGTCTGGCGCTGGGGCGCCTGGGGAAGAGCGCAGCCCCAAACAAGCTGCTTCTCGCTGCTCTGGTGGCAAGGCAGCCCGCTCGCAGGCTGCAGAGTTAACCAGGAAAGTCCTTTGTTTGCAAGAGCCAAAGACTGGGGCCACCAGACCTTCCAATCACCTCCCATGGGCCATTCCACTGGCAGATAGCTGCCTGACCAGCTGCCAAGGCCTTTGGAGAGTGGGGAACTGAACGGAGAGGGAGAGGAATGGGGACGGGGCAAGGAACAAGAAGGCAACAGAACTGCTCCCAATCCCAGACTGCTGGCGGAACAGCAGGCTATCCCAAAACATGGCATATTCTCATGTAGCTCTGGTTCTAGGGACGCGCTCCTACCCCTCTAGTTCCTTGCTAGAAGCTGCATGCCAGGCACCACACTCCCCTAGCTACGTACGCCTCTGCTCAATGCACGGAGTCCTGGACATTAGGGAAGGGTGGTTTTCCACCTGGAACCACTATGGGCTCTGGCCCTGTATTTGCCTTTGCAACCCTGTCCAGCATGAAGGCACTGGCTGTGCAGAAGCGTATTCGCAGAATGTGGGGACTCCAGGGCTTCCCACTGCCACAGCTCCCCCAACCCCACACAGCTGTCTGAACTGGAGGCCAAGCGACTCGCAGGACAAGTCTGAAGCATCAAAGCGACTCAACTCCTCACAGACTCTGCCTGAACAGGATTCTTCCAAGCACGGGTTTGAAATCAGCATGAGAGAAGAGGCTTTACCGTCCTGTCCTACCGGTAACCGTCACAAAAGCACCTTGCTTCACAGCTAGCCAACTCCGAACCACCCTGACTCACGCCTTTTACTGCACCCGCAGCACCCCGGCCTGGGACAACACCCGTCCGCGTGGCCCTGGAGGCATGGTGCCGAAGTTGTTCATGTGCCCGGAGTCAGCTTGTGCCAGAATGCGACACCCACATAATCTGGCGGAGACCCCGCCTCCTCCCTGGTTCTAGTACAGACCCCAACATCTCCCTTGTTCCCCAATGGTCACCTGTTCCAAACGTTAACCCCTGCTGCTTCGGGGTCAGGGTTCATTCTGCTTGCCACCCAGCAAGCACCAGATCCCAAGCCGTGCCCCAGTAGAAGAGGCAGATGCTGCACTGAGAAGCTCAATCTGTGTGGGCTTGGCTGAATGCCACAGGCTTTGGGCTGGCTCCCCAGGCACCTGGAGTCAAGACGGGCTTCCCTGCCTCACCACCCCTTCTACAGCAGCCCCTTGTACTCCCAGTGTCCAGCACCTGCTGGGTGGGAAGAGGCTGTTGAGTGCTCAGAAGAATCCACCCAAAGCAGCAGAGGTAGTTCTAGGCTGGCCAGGGAGGCAGTGTGGCTGACAAGCATGCAGAGTGGGCAGATGTGTACTGGCAGTGTAGCAGCTTGGCAGGTACCCCTCTCCCACACCCTACGCCCAGCAGTCAGAGGAAGGGCCTTACCTGGCCGCCTGCAAAGATGACCGGAGAGCTGGATGGCTTGGGCCGGTATGGGATGGTAACACCCTTCGGGGGAGACTGAGTCACAGGAGAGTCAAGAGGAAAGACATTAGACTGGCATCCACTGCTAAGGACTGTCCCACATGCCCCTGCACTGCACACCGATCTGGGCAGCGGCTCTCCTAGAGCTCAGCCTTCTGGGACCCGGCATGGCCCAAAATTCCTGTCAACGGCTCAGATTCTGGGTTAGCGCTGCTAAAGTTACCACGGGCAAGTCAATCCCCCCTCCTTCCAGCCCTAGGGCCTAGTGTGCTACCCAGCCGCCGTAGGCACCTCTATGTGGGAGCCAGCTGTGGTATTAGGCGATGGCCTGGTGAACAGGAAGCCCGTGTGTGCGCAGAAGGAGCTAAGAGGTGCTGTCTGACTGGCGAAGCTAGAGACCCCACACGACCAGTTTCTCCACAAACTCGTCTTCAACTTGCACACCCCACGGTAAAGCCTTAACCAAGGGTGTCCGTGTGGCTTTCAAAGCCACAAGGCCCCGGATTCTCTGCGGCCAGGGGGGTTACACTGTTGTCTGTTTCTGTTCAGTTAGCCGGGTGGCCACACGGACAGAGACAAGGCTAATGGCTTCTAGCTCACCCTTTGTGAAGCTTCTTGGAACGGACGTGAAATAGGTATTTCAGGAGACACCCCTCTGCCAGCACACGTGCCTCCCCACCCCACAGCAAGCCAGCAGCCCCTCCCTGGGGCTCACCTCCAGCATGACCACACAGATCTGCTTAACGCACTCGATGATGGACTGTGGTATCCCAGCAATGGTGATCGCTCTCTCAGTCGAGTTGGGCAGCATGTCTCCTGCCACCTGGACCTGCGCCCCTGTGCTCTTCGAGTGGGAGATGACACAAAGTCAGGCACGCCACTCGCATCTCCGGTATCCCACAGCCTCCCAGCCACACGCCTCACACTCAGTCCTACCCCCTCTCCACAGCCTCAATGGGTCAGTCCCTGCTGGAATTACGCAGCCATCAGAACCCCCAGGCCAAGACAAACTAGAGCTAAACTTGGCCTTGAAGTGCCATTGCTAGGAGCAGTGAAACTTAACTGGGTTAGCCCTCTGGTTTCCACAGCTGGGCAGCTCACAGCAGTGGGGGGACACTTGGTTTCACACAGGTAACTCATTCCCTCGTCTCCTTATGGAGGTGGGGAAGGGGAGCACAGAGAGGTTAAGGTAATGTGCTTGATGGATGACTCTAGTCGCGGCAGATCTCTTAACTGGAACACGGGAGTCCTGCATATCCCTCCACCAGCTAGGCCAACCCTCCCCGCCCCGAGCTTTCGAAAGGTGGGTTCCCACGACTAGGGAACGGGGGCAGCTCCTCCAACAGCACCGGACTCCAGCATGCCTGGCCCCAGCCACGGCACTGGTCTCAGTTTCACAAGCACTAAAAATACAAGGTGCTTTTCAAGGCAGGGTGATGCTAGGTCTTTACTATGCAGCACTCAACCTGGCACGCATGGCACAGGGAAGGGGCCTACAGAAAGCTCCTGCAGTGGAATTGCAGCCACCAGTGGGGCTGAAATGCCTCGTCAAAGCAGCCCCCAGCCCACAAAAGAGATGCAGACCTCTCTGATCTCCTTGATCTTGCAGCCTCCTTTTCCAATGAGGGAGCCACACTGGCTGGCAGGCACCACAAGCCTCAGGGTGACAGGGGGCCTGCTGGCAGCTGTGCTGTTGGTCATGGAGCTGCTGATATCCTGAAATGACAAGGAGTTACTCAGATATCCCTTGGGACCGCAGCTTCCTAGGAGTTTGCCTGCCCGCCCAGTCACAGCCCAGGACAGCGCCCTTCCCTCACATGCCTGCAGGGCAGCACAGGAGCCGTTTCACTGCCGCGGGGCAGTTTAAGAAACCAGGAGCCCACTGAAAGCGCAGGGGCAGCAGAGGAGACAAGACAATTAACCCTCCCTTGCGAGAAGCACCATGGGATCTCTAGGTACCCACGTGAGGCACCGTACCAGGCACTGGCAATAGCCAAGCACTCCAGAGAACATCCCCGGTCTTCCTTGGAATCGCTCATCCAAGTTCTGACCAGAATCGACCTGAAGTCTAAGGAACTTGACTGACTTAGCAAGGGAGGGAGACAGGACTGCTCTATAAATAGAGGAACACATGCCAGGAAAGGGGAGGAATAAAGGCTAGCACAACAACAACAACGTGTAAACAGGCCACTTCAAATTAGAAAAGCTTCAGTGCTGTGCTCGTGGAAAGGCTGGTGCAAGGAGAGACAGCGGTCACAGATGGCACTGTAGGCAGTTAGCAAGGCCCTCCGGTGGCTTTTATCCCATGTCCAGCTAGTGATCTTGCCCACATGCTCAGGCATAACGGACTACTGTCCGGGGGAATTTCTCCCCAGGTCAGACTGGCAGAGAATCTGGGCCTTTTCCTCTGCAGCATGAGTCACTGGCCAATTTCAGGTTAGTCTTGCCACCTACTTGAGTTGAAGTCAAGAGTTGAGGACTTCAGTAACTCAACAAGTAGTCATGAGCCATGCTGGAGTGGGTGGGGGTGCCTGGTGTAGGTCAGACTAGATAAGGGTGGTGCCCTCCAGCCTTAGAGAGACACTGCTTAGTCTAGAGGTATAGCACCAAGTAGTGGCTAAATACTGCCATCACATCTGCCCCCAATGGGAACGTCATTCTCCTTGGCTACACAAGGGCCCCAGACAACAGCGGAAGCCAAGAGTACACTCTTGTGCCTTGATACCAGGCAGTTTCCAAGTCAGCCCTAAAGCACTCTTGCTATTAGCTGGAGATCAGCTGCTCCGAGACCCCATCATGCCTTGGAGGAACTTGAAGAGGACTCCTTATGCATGTGTGGGCTCCCAGCTATTTACAATCAAGAGCTCTACAGCTCAAAAGCTACTGGGGATTACAATAGCTTGGCTGTTGCTGTGCCCCATGCAGATAAGGATTTCTTTAGGGTGCAGCTACACAAGGCAGCTCTAGGGCGAGCTCACCAGTCCCAGAACAGCTCTTCCATATGAAAGTGGTTTTGGCAGATAGCAGGCCAAGGGGAGACAGCCAAGAAAGCAGGAAGGAGGCCGAAGCTGTACCCAGAGCTCACGTCGAGTCAGGAAGCTCAGTTCTTGGTTTGGTACCAGAATCTTTGCTGGATGGCAAGGCGAGAGTGCCACTGCGGTCTGCTCCCTCTGACCCCCAAAGCTGCACCCAAGGGGCTCCTCGGATTGTCACGTTGGGCACAACTGCAACGCCCGTCAGAGCGGCACAGTGGGACATTGCCACTGCTCAAGGGCAGCAGCTCAGGCTTTGTAAAGCGAGCTCTACCCCAGGCACAGGGCCAGCATTCTTAGGTTACTGACACGTGGCTACTGGCTGCAGGCTCATGGCTTGGGCACCGGCCCTCAAAAGTGAAAGTCACAGACCAAGCGCAGAGCCCCAGCAAGGGCAGCACTTGAACAGAGAAGCCTAGAGAAATAGCTAAGCACTGACATTTGGCTTTTTTTAAAGTCAGCCTCCAAGCTGGCTGCCTCCCGTCCTGCTGAAGGGCAATTTGGCCCCTGGCTAGGCTAACGTCACATGAGCCATCAAAGCCTTTTGCTCCAAGGCACAGCTGTCACCTGGTGCCAGGAAGAGGCCTTGAGGGACAGCAGGTCACTAGATCTACTCCAAGGGGGGAGGGTTACCCTTTCTGAAACAGCTGATTGACCAGGCAGCCCACCAGACTCGAGGGCCTTCAGTGTGACGAATACCAACTGCTCAGCATTCCCAGGACAAAGCTGGACACCCCACTGAGAATGTTCGCTCGCCAGCTTGTGGCAGAGGGCCTGGGCACAGCCCTGATTGGCTGCACAAGAGCCATGGGCTAGAGGCTCAGGCCAGCATGGCAACTCACACACAGGACTGAAGATGCAGCGCTGAAGCCTACCACCAGCATTCCCCGTAAGCTGAGCCCTCGGGCAGCCATCCAAGAGATTTAGGTGCTACCCAGCTGATTAGCAGAGCACCCACAGCTGACAGCATGTGTGTCTACTGGTGGTGCCCATCCACACATGCCTCTGCATAAAATTTATTCCCCATATGGATGGGGAAATTAAAGGCATAGTCTATAACCCATGCCTCAGCCCACTGGCCCAATTCAGTACTGCTCTGGCCACTGAGCCTTATGCACGCTGACACAAAAGGAACATAGGGCACGTGCAAGTTCATTGTTCCTCCCCTGATACATGCAGCGCCCTCCCAAAGGTAGCAGCAACTGTCCCTGGTCGCCACAGCAGGCATCTGGAACGCCATCAGCTCACGCTGGGGATTCTGGAAATGGGCATGTTTTTACACCTTTGCAATTCTGCACCCTAGAAGGGGCCAAGCGCACCAAAGCTGCAGGTCAGGGCAGCCTGTGCCAGGAGCTGACCAGGCAACCCTCAGATGAACCATGCCTCCCTCTTGCCATGCATCATCGCAGCAGGGATACACCATTCCCCACGCCAGACTTCACCTCAGCTACGCCGCATCTGATTCAGCCCAAGCATTCCAGACACCCTGAGACTGCAGCAACTCTGGCTGGCCACAGCAGTGTCTGGTTTTAGTCTTAGTCCAGCCAGCATAAAAGCAAGAAGGCAGCTTCCTGATCATTCCCAGGGCCCACTTTTGAACTAAAGACCAGTGAAAAGACATGCACCTCTTCCAGTTTGTCAATGATCATAGCAAATGCTTTGAAGATGGCATTGGTCGGTCCAGCAAGAGTGATGATCCGTTCTGGGCAGTTCCCTTCCGAGATGTTAATGCGGGCTCCACTCTAGAGGAAGAAAGCAAAAGCAGAGGTGCTACACTAATGGACTGACACCACACAATTCCCAACTGGACTGGCAGGGCAGTGGGTAGTATTACAACAAATCCCATTACCAGTGTGGGGTAGCCAGCACAATGGTACCTCCTAAATGCACCTACATCATAAATACCACCATGAAATCCAGCCCTCACTTGCATTCTCTGTTCTTTTGGGCAGCCATCTTAATTCCTATTGCTAGATCACTGCTGAGATTGGCCAAAAGAACTACATTTCCCAGAAGCCTTTCAGCCCACGAGCTTGTTGTTTGCTACCAATACAAGTGCAACTGATGAATTACACTGCCTACAAGGCCCCTCTCCTCCACCCCAAGATCTGGTTCTATTTCACCCAAACTTCTCAACTGATTTGAGAGACCAGTTCATGGCCACCTGCTCCCCAGAACCTACCTCCTCACGCATCTTCTTCACAGATTCTCCTTTCTATAGGGGATAAGAGAGATGGACAGTTAGTGTTACTGAACTGACTGGCTAAAGGATGAACTAAAAATCAAGAAGTAACTTTAGTAATTTACCTTCCCAATGATGCTCCCAACCTCCTGCAATGGGAAGAAAAGCATCAATGAATGTTCTCAAAGATTAGAGGACATGGTTTCTGAGACAGCATGGGTACAACCTAATGGCATAAGTTTTCCCTTACTGATCAAGATCAGTGTTAAGCTTAACAATGTAGTCTTCAATTTGATACTCCATTCTATCCAGCTCTCGTATCTAATCACTAGGGATGTAAAATCCCAGTTAAACAGGTTTAACCTTACGTTTAACCAGTTAGCTGATTAAATGGCGGGGGGGGGGGGGGGGGGGGGGGGGGGGGGGGGGAGGAGGAGGAGGAGGAGGACGACAACACACTTCAGCCCCACTGGGCTGGAATGCTTTCCCCCTTGCCCCAGGCTGGAGAAGATTAACTGGCAGGGGGCTGCTCCATCACCAGCAATTCTGAAGTGGAGATTACGTTTCAAACAGATCTGCTCTAGGAATTTACCTTGGGAAAAAGCTCTATGGCCTACATCACACAGGAGGTCAGACTAGATTAACATAGTGGCCCCCTTACAATTTCGTGAACTAGGAGTCTCAGTATAAAATGAAAATACATTACAGCAATACATAGTGCTTGAAGCTCACCCCCTTCCCAATACGTAAAGGGTTTACATCGGGTACCTTGTGAGTTTATAAAACAGAGCCACATCACCAAAGTTCTGCTAGTTTCTTAAACTCTGCTCTAATGGTCACAATGTGGCCTGTTGATGGTATCCTTTTACCATCAACAGGCCACATGCCAAGAAGTTCCCAGCATCAAGATGATAATGGCTTCTAATGATGAACTATTTCAAAGCAACATTAGGGCTGGCTAAATTTAAATTACTCAACTCCCCCTTGGGTTTCAAAAGGCTCCTTCGAACAACTGATCTGATCAGACAAAAAGTGTTTCCAAGGTATTTGCTACAACCCAGTTTCACCAGAGGCATAACAAGAGGATATGGCAGGTACCTTTCCATGCATAAGTAGTCGAATGGTAAGTGTGACATTTAAACCACCTTCAATAACACCGGTGTCCATCTTGAACTGTGTTCTGACGAGTCAGGCTTTGTCAGGGGTCAAATCTTTGGTCGCTGGGGGATAGAAACTATAACAGAAGAAAGGAGGTCTCATGACATGCTCTGAAAACACCCATTTCATCCTTGTTTTTTATTATTTGCTGCAGACAAACATTTAATGACCCACACTTTTTTACATAGCTTACAATGTACCCCAAATAGTGAAACCACTCTGCATTATCATTCCTCCGGCAGGGTTAGCTCAATCTAAAAAGAGTAGTGGATAGTCTCTTAACTGAGCGGCATTGACAAGCTGTCAGAACAGATTTGGGTATATTTACAACTGTAAATCATTGGCACTCAACTTGCATGCATTTATTTGTACAGTAGAGACTAGTGTGCAGTATGCTTGGATGGTTTCAAGTGTTAATTCTTACATGAGACAGTTGCTGGAGCAGATCTGCTGAACCAACCGTATTGAGCAACTAAACTAAGCTCCCCACCCCGTGAATGCCAAAACCAAAGGTTGTAAAGAGCTCAGTTGTCACTTTCCATTCTCCAGCTCCCTCCCACAGCGCCTGCTAATAGCTCCAGTGGATGAGGTCGGTGTCCATTCTCCTCCTCTCCCCGCCCTTCAGGGCAAATGGCTTTGTACACAGTTTGTACCAGTTGAAGGGCTTCTCCATACTTAAGAGAATTTTGATGAGGGTAGGATAAGAACTTAAAAGTGCAACAGCTACGCTAAAATAAATTCATGCATGGCCATTCTAATTCCAGAATAAGAACATTTTATTCCTGTTGAGTGCAATGGATTAAGCTAGACAGGAGCAAAAACACTTACTCCTATAAATAGCTATTCCAGAATATCCTTGTAGGCAAACAGGCCCCAAGGTTAACCAAAATCAACTTTAAAAATCAAACACTGATAGACTAGATTAGATACTAATAAAATATAGCCCACCAGGAAGGGTTTGCCCCAGTTAGTTTAACTCTTGGCTTAACAAACTAATTTTAGTTAACTGCTGTAAGTTGTGTAGATAAGCCTGCAAGGTGGCAAGGCAGTGGCACTGAAGTTTAACTACAGCAACTTCCAACATAAGAGCTAATCTAAACTCAAACTGACAGAGTTGTGACCTACAGCCCCAAATCAAAACTTGCCAAATGGGCTCTACTGCAGCCTTACTTCCAGGTTAATGTGCCATAAAAGCAGACTCCTAGGAAAAAGGAGGTGCTGTTGGTGCTCTATTATGGACCCAATACAAGTGTTTTGTGGGCTGTATTTTCCAGACACCACGTACATATAAATCTCCATGAGACCCTTCTAAAGTAGGCCAGAACTATGTTCTAGTTGGGGGAGGGGGAACGCCAGAGAACAAGATGGTCTTCAAGTCTGTGGCAAAGAACAGAACTCCGTTCTCATTTACAGTCCCTGCTGAGTCCAGATGACGACACTTATTCCCAGTTTATAGAGGACTATACAAGAACCATGTCATGGCTACCATCAGAAATTGAACCCACTCTTCTACCAGCTAGATTAGCAAGTTTCCACCCATCTCACACAAATTAACACGGTCTCTCTCCCCAGGTGATTTTTTTTCTCCCCACCGCGGCGGTTTCTCAACCCAAAGATTAAATTTTGATGGATGAAAGGCAGATGATCCCAAATTAAACAGCTGTTTGGAGCAAACTTCTGCGTTCGCCCGGGTGGAATGTAGCGAGGCCGGGGTCGGTCTCCATTGCGGGAGCCAGCGTGTAAATCGTAATTTTAATTGGGGGGGGGG
>JANRFK010002741.1:7228791-7257370 GCA_030068395.1 Apalone spinifera | reverse complement strand
CCCCACTCCACACACATCCAATTACACAGCCACCTAAGCACACGCCCACCCCCACCCCCCGCCCACACCCACCCACTTTCCCAGTGGCTGTTCCGTTCTCCACGTGTGCGGCCGAGCAGCATCTAAGGAGGGTCACGGGAAGGGGGCATGTGTTGTTTTCCCCACTTCATTTTCTCTGCCAGTTGCCAGGCCTGGGCTGCTTCCCAGGCCGGGGCAGGGTCCCAAGGTGGCCGGTGCCCCTTTGCTAACGCACAGCAGCCAGCCGGGGCTCTGACGCACTGCGACCCGCCACCACGAGCAAGGAGCACGGAGACACTGGAGGAAACGTGCAGCCCAACCCCAGGGGTACCTGCCCTGCTGGACAGCCACAGCTGGCCGGGGGCCGGGCGCTCAGCTCCCAGGGCTGCAGTGCTAAAAGGTGCTGGAGTCCGGACTCGCCCTGCCCCAGATGCTCAAGCTGGCCACCTCGCACGGGGACGCTCCAAGTGACTCGGGTGGGCACTATTTGTGACAGGGGCCCCACGCCACCATTTTAGCCCATAATCTCGAGGCCTCAGGAAAGCTGAGCTGGTTTTGCTAGGCGCGGGAGGAAAGCAGGCCTGCTCTGCTGGCTCCGGAAGCCGCTGGGAAATCTCCTGGAGGCAGCATGAGCACCCCAGCCTGCCTGAGTCCCGGGGCGGCTGGAAGGAGGTAGGGGCACTGGAAGAGGCTCCGAGAAGGGCCCCGCGGGGTGCGGGGAGAGTCAAGTGAGGTAGCAGCCAGCATGGATTTGTCCAGTACAAATCACTCAAGCCCATGGGATCGCTTTCTGAGACAGGCTGGCACGCCTGGCGGGTAAGGGAGAGTGGGATACCTAGACGTCAGTAAGGCAGCTGAGACGGTCTCACACGACCCGATCGATAAACTAGGCCAACAAGGTGGTGCAGAACTGGCGGGAGAAGCACTCAGAGTCGTTAACGGCTCCCAACCCTGCGGCAAGGGCAGAACAAGGGGGGCTGCGCAGGGGTCTGTTTTGGGACCAGGTCTGTTCAGGGTCGTCTTCAACCGTTTAGAGAGCGGCGCACAGAGGACGCTTATGAAGCGTGCAGCTGAGCCCATGCTGGGAGGGGGTTGGGTGAGAATTCCGAATGATCCGGACACGCCGGAGAAACGGGCTGAGGGCAAGAGGATGGAGTTTGAGAGCTGCACTAAGGAAGGAACCCGTCACACAGACGGGAAGTGACCGGCTAGGAAGGAGCCCTGCAGGAAGGGATCCAGGGGACAAGCGAAATGTGAGTCAACAGCGTGACGCCGCTGCAAAGATGATTCACGCGCAGGAGTCGCTCTGCTCTAGGGATGGTGGCGGTTAACTGAATAACTGAGTCCCCAGGGCGGGACCGGCAGCGTGTGCCCTGTATCAGAGGCAGCAGTGCGGGGCGCCAGGTGGGAGCCCCCCTCAAGGACCAGCTGGCTGCCGCCCTGCGCTGCTGTCTCCGCTACAGAGGTGGCAGCAGTCCCTGTCTAAGGGGTCCCATTGCGAGCCGGGCTGCCTGCCCGCCTGGCTCCACGTACACTTGAAATGCAGAGCCGCAGCAGGGGAGGTCCTGGACCCGGCGCGAGGCGGGACTGAGCTGGGCTGCTGGCCGGCCCGCTGACATATGAACTGGCAAAGCGGCAGGGGAGGGAACTGCGTGTGGTCTATAGAATCGACCGCACCCGCGTTTCCCAAAGCGTGGCCGACAGCCCAGGACTGGTCTTTAGGAAACTTATTGCGCACGAGCCTATTAATGTGTGAGACGGGGTAGCAGCACCCCGCACTGCCAGGCGCGGCGGCGTATCTGGCGGGCATGCTCCCAGGCGGCGGGGCTAGATCCGGCAGGCGCTAGGACCCAGGGAGAAGGCCGGGCGCCGTGCGCACCAACGCAGAACGCCCAGCACCGGACGCAGCCGGGGGAGCCAGTGCCGGCCGATAAAACGACTGGGATTGGGGCGCGGAACAACCCACTGGACAGGTTGGGCCAGCGCCACCATTTATTTGCATATTCATCATTTGCTTAATGAATATGCAAATAAATGTTACCCATCCTCCAAAAGCTTGTGAATGGGTTTTACTGGTCCTCAGGCTCAGAAAGATTGGGAACCACTGGACTACACTATCACATCCCTACTCTGCTCTGCACTGACTAGGCCTAAGCTGGAGTGTTGTATCCAATTCTGGGAGCCACATTTCAAGAAGGATGTGGAGACATTGGAGAGGGTCCAGAGAGGAGGAACAAGAATGTTTAAAGGTCTAGAGAACATGAGCTAGGCGGGAAGGCTGAAATAACTGGGCTTGTTTAGTTTGGAAAGGAGAAGACAGAGGGGACATGACAGCGGTTTTCAAGTATCTAAAAGGGTGTCACAAGGAGGAGGCAGACAAATTGTTCTCCTTGGCCTCTGAGGACAGGACAAGAAGCAATGGGCTTAAACTGCAGTGAGGGAGGTTCAGGTTGGACATTAGGAAAAACTTCCTACCAGTCAGGGTGGTGAAACACTGGAATAAATTGCCTTGGAGAGCTGTGGAATCTCCATTCCTGGAGATATTTAAGAGCAGGTTGGGTAGACACCTGTCTGGGATGGCTTAGCTCAGTATTTCTCAACCAGCGGGACAAGTCCCCTTAGGGGAAACTCGAGAAAAGTCGGGGGGGGGGGGGGGGGGAAGAGGGACGTCAACAACTGAAATTTGGAGAAAATGGAAGTTTTGTTTTAAGTTTTACAGCCCTTTATCATCTTTGTACTTTTTACACCCAAGAATTTCACCCCCCCATCCGGCTACAATTAAGTTGTTGAAACAAATGTGTTGCAATGGTAGAAAAAAAAATTGTGTGTCTGAAAACTGTAGGTCGTGGGGGTATTTTTTTTAAAGGGGTACTTTATAAAAATGTAAAGGTTGAGATGGTTCTTGGCCCTGCCGTGAGGTCCAGTCCCCTGCCTTGATGACCTCTCGAGATCCCTTCCAGCTGTAGGGTTCTATGATCTGAGCTGTTCAGCTTCGACAAGAGATGACTAGGGTATAAAGTCACAACTGGAGTGTTAGTTGACCCTTTCCCACAATACAAGCTGCAAGGGTCAGCCACCAGGCAGGTTTTATACAAAACAGGAGGAAGGGCTTTTTCACACTGCCCACAATTAGCCTGTGGAACTCACTGCTGTGGGATGCAGAGGTGGCCAGGCTCAGAAAAGTTTGAGGATAGGTTCATCAGTGGCTACTAGCCAAGAGGCTCAGCGAGGGAACCCTATATGCTCCAGGCAATCCTAAACCTCGACTGGCAGAAAACCAGAGAGGAAGGTAGGTGGGTCACTCAAACCTCCCTGTTCCGTTCTCCCCCTGGCCAGGGGCCTAACCCAGCCTGGCACACAAGGTGGGCTAGTCACCTCAGCTGGGATGACGATTCTCTGGGCCAGACTCTCGCAGGGCCCGATCCACAGCCCCCGAGGGAGCTCACGGTGAGTAAATCACAAACTTCACCATGCCATTTGGAGACGCTTGTTTATTTACCTTAAAAAAAGAAAAGCTGTAATCTGTTTACAAAGGAGCCAAACTACATTTTAATCTAATCCTTGTACAAAAAAAATAGCACTTTTAAAATGTGTTTCCGACGTCATTACATTGGCAACTGGATTAAAAAAGCACAGACATTATGACAGGATAAAACAGTCTTTACACGGAAAGAATTATTGCCCATGTTACAGGTTGCGCGAAGCGTGTGCGGTCAGCACCCACCGTGCGAATCCATGCACCTGTGTGAGGATGGGGAGGCGGTGGGGGAGGGACCGGGAGCTACAGGACGTACGGGTGAAACGGTTTCACTAACCCTCGGGATTGTGCCCGGGTAACCCTGTTAACTCACAAAAGCAACGGTCCTTGGCCTCGGCCGGCCGCATGCCATGCGCACAACCCCAGTAATGCATAGACAAGTGGCTACTTGCCAGTTCCCCAGCAGCGGAGAGGGGAGGAAGCGACCGGCTACTGGAAACACAGGACTGTGGGAGGTTAAAGCTAGAAGAGCCCCCTTTGAGCCATCGTGTAAAAAATATATACATACGGTTGGTAAAACCAGCCAGGCCAACCCTGCCTGCAAATGGCTCGGCCACTCAGGCCCGTGTAAAAAGGCACATTTAATTCCACCGGCGACTGCAGATCTGAACGTGACACAGGCCGCCTGCCCCCAGCAGCCGGGCACGGGCTTGTGAACAGTGCAATTCATTGAACGGAAGCAACAGACCGGGGGCGGGGGGCACTAGCCGCACTGCCGTCTGTGGGAGCTTTGGAAACGGGGCCAAGATCCGCCCCAGCACGGCAGCCTCCCTCCCTCCCCCGAGGATACGAAACCAGGCTCCCGGGCCCAGCCTGGCACACGGAGCTCATGGCACGGCCTGCGCCGAGCTAGCGCCCCCTCGACAGCAGCCAGGGCAGCCGACCGGACTAACTGGTGTCCACGCGGCCCTGCCGGATGAAAACGGAGGCTCGCTCGTGCCAGGTGAGCCCCCCTGAAGTCGGGGGCGCTCAGCCGTGCCATGAGAAACCCCATTGCTAAACCCACAGGCAACGTCTTGGTAAGGGACAGTCTTCAGCTCCCCAGGCGCTGCAGCAGCTGGCAGGCCCGTGCTGCCTCTGCTCCCCGTGACCCCCAAAAGCCCTCAAGCCCCAGACTTGCAGTGAAATCAACGACAGCCAAGAGCCCAGAGCCCCTTGTGGGGCTGGGCCCAGGAGGCTGAGGGGCTGCACTGAGGTTCTCTGCGTTAGCCTCCCTGGCGGAGGGGCAGCGCAGCCAGCCTCTCGCAAAGGTCTGGCCTTCAGTTTGCCTCCTCCTCCGGCACCGCTCCTGCCGCTTCGCCTGGGCTCCCAGCACAGCCCCAACCAAGCCGCCCTGAAGCCTGCGCCGGGCTGCTGTGTTGGCTCTACCCTGTAAAGTAACCCCCAAGCAGGCTGCTTCCGACCCAGCTGTGGCTCCGTGGCCCCCTCCAGCGGCGGTGCCAGGCGCCCGGGCTTCCTACGCAGACAGACAGACGCCTGCCCACGGCACCAGTTCACCTCTCAGAGGCCGACCGCCGGGCCCAGCCCCGGAGCCGTGTCACGAGCTGCAACGGGCCTGATCC
Organism: Apalone spinifera; assembly: GCA_030068395.1. NCBI lineage: Eukaryota > Metazoa > Chordata > Testudines > Trionychidae > Apalone > Apalone spinifera. The sequence goes on along the minus strand of JANRFK010002741.1, from coordinate 7,252,252 downwards.
CAGCGTGCAGACCAGGCCCAAATCCCGGAGGGGCAGGGGACATGCAGGGCCGTTTGTTAATTTGTTTCCACAGGAAACTACAGAGTCATTCTGGTTCCCTCGGGGGAAGAGCACCCGCCATTCCTCCGGGGTGGCATCTCCACAGCAGGCGCCTGCCTGGCCATGCCGCAAGGGAACCTGGAGAAGCCTCAGTCCAAGGAATTACAGGTGCTTTAGAAACAAGGTGCCACCACCCAGGCCGGCCACCACTGTCCCTCTAACAAGGTGACCACCAGGGGCCCTTCGGAACGCTCCTCGGTTAGACCCGGCTCCTAAGTGGCCTGGGTTAGCGGACGGAAAGTGAACGTACCTCGTGCTCTTAACGGGGGACACAGGCTCCTCCCAACACTCGGCTGCATTTGACACGCTGGATTGTTTAGCCATGGAGCGATGGAACCTAACGCCGTGCCCAGGCTGTCCCGAAATCCCCCCTCCCCCCGCTGCAGCACGGAAGCGACAGGGACTCTCGGATAGCTGTTCTAGCGAGGGGCGCCAGGACAGACCAAGCGTTCCTGAATTGTGACCCCCCCCAAATACTGTTCTCTACCCGCCACTCGCAGTGGAAGATACTGACATTTGACAACTGGAATTCATAGTGCTTCACAGATTGTTAAAAAAATACAAACGTCCACGTTTCCTATATAAAAATATACAAATCCAAGAGCAGAGAGGAGGCGGGACCAGCTCCCTCCCTGCCCTCCTCCTCTGAGAAGGTCAAAGCACGCTCACGCATCAGTTTGGCAGGACAGCGCCTCCCGGCGGGAGCAACGGGCCGGCTCTGCTGCTGGGGCCTGACAAGGCGCGGGAGCAGCAGCTGAGCGAAGGCCACCAGGCAGCTCTGAATTGGTAAAGGGACAAAACTCGGTGAACCTGAGTGAGCCGGCCACGCCCCGAGCTGACGGACCTGGGAGAGGAGCCGAGGGTGCCCCCAGCGGCGGGGGCTTGCACATAGCTCAGAGCAGGGTTTGAGACCCCTGCGGATTAGTGCTGAGGTTTGCACGACGCTACAAAAAATGACTTCTGAGCAACTGGTTGTTCAGAGCCTCGCTAGATCTTGGCAACCAGGACTCAGCAGCTTCATGAGAAACGCTCCCCGCCGGCATTCGGGGCTGCAGCGCATCCCGTGCGGAGGGGAGAGGGTCTGGCCCGTGGTGAAGAGAAGGGGCAGCTGCCCAAGGTGAATGGAAGACAGCAGACAGCCCTGGCTAGCTTAGAACGATTCGTTGCTGCTCTCTGTAATACTAACATCCATCCCCCCAGCCTGGATCCACACGGAGAACTCCACTCGCGAGAGCACAGCTGGTGTGACGCAGGACGGCCAAGCTCCACGGCGCCCGTTTGCTGGGAGCACCAGGGCCCAACTTGCTATTCCCAGCCCAAAGCCCGGGCTGCACCGTCCCCTCCCTCCAAGCAACACTAGACTTGGGAAGCGTTCGACTCAGCAAAAGCCACCTCAGCATCTGAGCCAAGGAGGGGCTCTTACAAAGCCTGGCTCTGCGCTCTCAGGAACTGGCCTAGGAGAGCCAACGAAATGAGGGAGACCGTCCTTTCCTCCTGAACTTTCTTCTAAAATACATGGAAGTGGCCCCCTTTGGGGGAAGGGGTTAGATGCGAGGCAGACTCACACTTGCCATCGTTAGCGAGAAAGGAAGCACCATTTAGAGGGGACGGTCAGGTCACAGGAGGTTTTCTTACTGCCATTCCACACACAGGCACAGCACACTACCTAGAAGCCTCCTGACAAAAAGCATGACACAGACACGAGTCCAACGCCAACGCGTGCGCTGAAAATCAGCAAGGACCAGGGGACCAAGATGTGGAGACACGGCTTCCATTTTAATACCTGCCCGGCCGCCCACAACTTCCCTCTGCCCTTCTCTATTCAGAGAACGACCGCTGCCCGGATACAGATCTAGAGTTATAGCATCACCAGCCCGAAGGAAAGGCTCAGGTCTAGGTGTTAGCTCCCAAAGCTGCCAACAGATTTTCAACTACAAAACTCTCCACACACACCAGACAGGGCCAGGTCTGCGGGGTCCCCCCTCCAGCAGAGGGACTCCACAGACCATTCAGCTTACAGGTGAAACCCACCACGACCTGCCTGCACACCGGGGGCTGTGCTCTGGCAGTTCCCGGCCTTGATTTCCTGCGCACACACCAAACCACGGCGTATCACCACCAGCAAACAACAGTCGCCCTAGTCAGAGGGGCTTCTTCCGGCCCTGCTCTCCGAACCAAGGACTGTCTCCAAGTGCTGCCATATGTGCGTGAGAACGACACGTGGCTCCACGGGCCGAAGGAGGACTGAAGATGACTGAAGTCTCTACCGGCGGCCCCCTGCCAGCGTGCAGGGTGTCCGCTCTGCTGCTTTGGGGACAGCGCGCTCCTTGCCAACTGGGCTCTGCAGATGAGCTGGGGGACTTCGTTTTGTCGGGGTTACAGCAGGAAGAGAAGGGGGGTGAAGAGTGAGCTGGCAAAGGAGACTAGCACGATTCAGGACCACCAGCCTCCTGACCACACTGTGGGCCTGCAAAGGCTTCAGCTGGAGACACCGAGCAGGAGAACTCCCTCTGTTCCAATGACTGGCTTGCCAACCTCTGCGGGACGGGGAAGGCCTGATGCCAGAGAAGCAATGTAGTGTTGGAAGAAAAGATCCATTCTGCAGCCACAGACACGCCCCCATTTTCAGGCCCAGCACGGGCAGCAGAACATGGCCACTAAACACCCCTGCCCTTCACAACTTGCCAGTCAATTTCTACTCACCCGTGGCACTCCCAGCAGCCCTCAGATCAGGGCTGCCAGCCGGCGCCCCCGCACACTGCCTTGTAACTGGCTAGGCCCGTTCCTCTGGCCAGACACAGCGTTACCGATGCGCTCTCTAACTGCACTTCCAGCTAGTTCGTGGTCTTTTGTCACTCCACCCTGCGGCATCTCCGTCTCGCCAGCCCCGGACACGCTGACGTTGGCATTTTGTTTTTAAGACCATTTGCAGAAAAAATAAATTTGCCTAAGACTCCTTTTCTGCCCTCCCACCCCACCCCCGCAACAAACTCAGAATGCAGTCTGGGTCCCGGACCCTCTTCTGGTAAACAGCTCAAGTGAACCCGCACAAAAACCTGACAATCAATTTCACATGTACGCGTCTGCTCAGAACGGAAGAGCAAGGGTTAACACAACCCGGCTAGGAGAATCTCTGCAGCAAGTCCAATCTGAAGTAAAACAAGGACGGGGTTAGGCAGGGGGAGGAAGAGGGTGACTGTTTTATATGAAGAAAACCTCACCCAAATAATTAAAACAAATGAAGGAAGAGAACCCTAAAAGCAGAGCATACCGAAGGCTATTTATCTTAAGCTTACACTGTAAAACGTAATAGAGCATCTGAACAATAGCGTGGGTATTGTCTTCGTAACTACCCAAGGGGTCGGCTGTTCAAAGATAAGGCATCCAAAATAGACCAAACGCTTTGGTCGCAGCGATTTTTTTCCTTGCTCAAATGAACACATTTTATATTTTTTATATATAATAATAATAATATAGATTTTTTTTTTGCGCTAAAAAGTATTTCGATGATCATATACATTACCAAGGCATGATGGCATCGGGGTACCATGGAGGGGAAGGGCGGGGTGGGGGAGAAGTTATGGAGGGAATCGAGTCTCTAAAAACTCGGGCACCCCCCTGTAGTCACTGGGCCAGCGGGCCTGGCTTTCGGGCAGCGTTCCTGGCACAGAGGAGCTGGGCTCTCGCGTGGACGGTGGAACGGACCCACCCTCTCGGCACCCAGCAATGAATGGATCTGCTCCCTCTCCAGCCGGCTCCTGGACCCCGCTGCCTCGAGCCCCAGCTCGGGGCTCAGTCCGTGTCTGGAGGCTCCCGTGGTCTCAGAACCCGTTGCCACTGATGTTGATGGACTGAAGATCTGCCACCTGCATGACGTTGATGCCGCTGCTGGCAAGACGGGCGATGCCCTCGGGGCAAATCGCTTCCATGGCCACCATGTTGGTGGCGATGAGGGCAGAGGGCGTCGGCCCGCCGGTCCCCTCGGACGCCCCCGTGTCCATGGAGACCGCAGAGACGTTCATGGCCACGGCACCGCCGGCGCCTCCCTTCTTGTTCTGGTGAGTCTTGATGTGCTTGGACAGGTGGTCGCTCCTCATGAAGCGCTTCGGGCACTCCGGGCAGGCAAACTTCTTCTCACCTGCAAGAGCAACGGGAGAGCGGCTCAGCCCCCGCCACAGCGCGAGAGCGGAACGGGCGGCCCGCCGCGCCAGCCACACCCTGACCGAGAAGCAGCTCTGCCTGGCGAAAGCCACAGAACAACCCGGCCAGCAGGGAGGGGAGGGACACCGCACTTTTCAACTGCCCGTCTGCAGTCAATGCTGTTTGCCAGCCGCAAACGCCCAGGCATTTCCCATTCTCCTCTTGCTGGCTCCCTCCTTGGCTTGACAGCTTGTGGCCAGCGCAGACTGACACGGTGCTGGTAGTGACAGGTACGGGGGCAGACACCACACTGATCCGGGGACTAGAACCAAGAACTCATCCGCTTGCCTGCCCACACTCGCAATTAAACGCTTTGGGCCCTGACTTTGAACTGAGACTCGCTCAGGGATTTCACCAGGGCTCTGCTCAGCGCAGTGCTCTCAAGAGGGAGACCCGGGTTTTGCTGTGCTACTTCTTTGGCCTGGTCTCCATGATGCACTTCCAGACCCTCCCACGTTTGTCTCCCCTGGCTCTGAATGTTACTTCCCCCTTGGGGCGGCTCCTGAGCACTCCTCGCGGTTCCTTGCTCTGGGGGAGGGACTCATCTCAGCCGAAAACCCCACGGAGGAAGACGCGTGGTCCGTGCAGCCGGCGAGAGGACCTGCCCATGTACTTGTGCCGCGGGAACCCAGGACGAACGCCGGCAGAACACGGGGGATGCGGCGGAGAGCTCTGGCGCCGCAAGGGCTCATGGAAGAAGCAGAGGCTCCCCACGGGCCTGCTCTAAGGGCAGCTGTCAGCTACTCCCCGAGCCAGGCCGGTGCCCGGGCTTACCTGTGTGCGTGCGCTTGTGCCGCTGCAGCTCGTCGCTGCGCGTGAAGCGCTTCCCGCAGAACATCCAGCTGCAGACGAAAGGCCTTTCCCCGGTGTGCCAGCGGAGGTGAGCCCGCAGGTGGGACGTCTTGCCATACACCTTCCCGCAGCCCAGGATGTGGCAGATATGCTGCTTCTTCTTCCCTGGATCCCCAGAAGTCCTAGGGGAACACAGAAGCCCAGGCATTAATGTACAGAGCCTCGCCAGCAGGGGGCGCAACATCCGCTCTCAAAACTGGCCTGCGGTGGGCTGGCTGAGCCCCAGGTTACTGGACACTGGTCAGCGCTCAGGCTGGAGGGGCTGCAGCGGTTTCCTACAAGGTGGGCAGGGACGAATGCTTCCTTCGAACCCATTTCCACTACCCATCGTGCACACCCCAGCACTGCTGGGACCCACCCCGGCCTCCCCGACTAAGAGTGCAGCCTGCATTTACTTCAGTGCTCGAAGGCCACAGCTGTGAAGTGACTTACAAGCCTCCAAGAAAGAGCTAGAGCAGGGGTGGCCAACCCATTTAACAAAGAGAGCCAAAGGAGTGGCGGAAAAAATACCAAGAGCCGCACCAGAATAGTCAGGCAAAAAGAGCCCCCCAGAACGGAACTGTCCAGCAAAAACAAAAAAAAAGTGTTTAAAAAAAATTTTAAAAGGAGGCTGCCCCTTTAAGACAGCAGCCATCTTGGGCACCATTTTTAAAACCCTGCAGCTCCGACCCGGTAAGCACAGGGAAGCCGGAGAGGGGAAGGGGGAGCTGGCGGGGTGCGAGGGCCGTTTGGGGGGGGACAAGAGGGGGCAGAAGCGGCTTCACGAGCCTCACTTTTGGGGGGCAAGAGCCTCATGCAGCTTGTGAGCTCGCCATGGCTGAGCTAGAGAGCTCCCCAGAGGTTAGTCCATCAATGGCGATTGGCCAGGCTGGGCAGGGAGGGTGTCCCTCGCCTCGGTCAGAGGCTGGGAATGGGCAACGGGAGGGCGATTCCCTGTTCTCTTCACTCCCTCCGGGGCACCTGGCGCTGGCCCGAGCCCGTCTGGCCGGTCTCACATAACCCTCTGGGTCCCTGAGACTCCGACGGCACCGGATGACCCTGAGGAGCGCGAGGTACCTGGTTAGCAAATCCTACCTCCCTTCGCTGTCCTTGCAGTACGGGCAGGTGCAGGCTTCCCTCCGCATCCTCCGGCCTTGGGGCTGCGGGTCTGGGCTCGTCTCCCCTTCTTCTACAGTCGCGTTTTCATCAGCCATTCCGTCGCCCCCGGCGCCATGAAGGGCCAGCTGAGCGCCGTGATCACCTGGCGGGAAATCTCTGCATGACTGCTCGGCTCACATCTGAACCAGCAAAGCCCCAGCCCCCAGGAAGGAACCACCAAGCGCCAGTGGGCCTGCCAGCTGGCCCCTCGCACAGGCCACGGAGCTCCCCCGCCCCTCCGTGGCTCACGCGTGGAAGGCCACAGCGACATTTCCAGAGCCCTGCCAAGGCACGTCACATACAAGTGGAGGGAGCTAAGGGCGCAGGCGCTCTGCTCAGCGCAGATGTGACCATCCTGCCCAGCTGCTCCGCCACGCCCTCCAGACGAGGCAGCATTATGGCGAATTCTCACCGCCCCTCTACAGGCTCCCAATCTCAATGGTGACAGCTAAAGAAAGTTATTTATATCGGCCCCCATTACGTGCCCCGTACACCGCTCCCCTCCACAAAGCACGGTCAGGCTCCCAAAGAACAACCTGGGCCTATTTCCTGCCCCTCGCCGCTCTGGGCAGAAACACTGAGCAAGTTACCTTTCGCTTTCTTCTCCCACACAGCCTGATCAAACAGGAGCAGGGATCAAACCCAAACTTCCTTTCATTACGCCACCGAGTTGCCCTGCTTAGCGAGGTGTAAAAGCAGTTGTGCATGTGTCTGTACTGCTATCTGCCAGCTTCTTAAATGGTTCTGGTTAGTGCGCTACGGACAGCGGAGGCAAAACAAGCGTGCACAACTCCCCCACTGAAGTCAGCAGCAACTTGCCATTCACTCCACAGGAGCAAGGGTTCACCCCAGATGTTTAGATTTCCAAAGGGATTACAACAGGCCCCTCCCCTCTTACGTGCTGGTAAGTCTGAGACTTTAGGATTGTGCCGCCAAACTGAGAGCTTTGAAAATAGATAAAATACACCCTGGATTACCGAGTGGGACTTCACTCCTCTCCCAAAGAGTCTTTACAATGTTAAAGCGACACACGAGTCCATAGCCAAGTTACATTACGTAGCATTGCCCAGGCCACACACGTAACTGTGAGCACAAAGTCCAACCAGCACTTCATTGCTCCAAAAGTGCAGGCGGCCCAGGGACACTGGACACGTCTCACGCTAGTCAGATTTCAAGGCAGCACCACAGAGCCAGGGATTAACGGAGAGCCCCGCTTCAAAAGTTTGACTAATTCTAGAAGTGCGGGCAGCGTGCTTGCTAGTGTTAAAAGCTGCGACCAGGTTCAGTGCCTGTTGGCTGCTAACGCGCTCCTTTCTTGTTACTGAATGGAAAATGTACCGTTTCCTCTGGCGCAGCTCGGAAACAGGCAGATTCCTGAGCAGCGCACCGGCTACCCCCGAGAACACTACTACAGCCAACATGGAACAGGGTGGTTACTTGGGTCTCGTGGGCACAGCACAGCTTGCGTTTTCGTCAAGGTCACTCCTACATAATAGCTACCATTAATCGCAGCTCAAGGCGACAGTTGTAGATTGTGCCTGATCAGATTACAGGTGAAGATGAAGCAGGGTCGAAAGGGCAGTTCTCACCTTGCCTAGGCAGAAAGTCCATTCACTAAAACCAACATTATTTCAGACGCTAGCAGCAAGCAGTAATGTCAGAAAATGGAGTCAGTTTCCACTTGCACTGCAAGGCCCAGACTTGTGCAAATTTTAGAGGTTTTAATAAAGTTTCACGATTTCTTGAAGACAGAAAAGTTTGGCTGGCACTTTTAGACTGCCAGGCTGAACAGAATGAGAGCAGTTCTCCTTTAAGTATGTTTAGTCTGAAATGATTAAAGCAACAATCCACCAGCTAATCCACAAACCAGATGCAAACCTTCCCAACAAAAACACGAGAAACAGCAATAAATAAAGCAGCCCAGGAGAGACAGTAGGCTTAGTAGTGTTGCTCAGTGAAGATATTGCTGGAGTTTGCTAGCTGGCTAATTACTGTGAGCAGAGAAAGATATATAAAGTTGAAAAATCGTCTGGCACGGTTCATGGGAGGCGCTCTCTAACTCAAGGAGTGAAACCTAATTACAAAAACCATAGGAACCAAAGCGTGTCACCAACAAGCTTCCGAATACAGAGGAACATATGAAACATTTTGGGGGCGGGGGAGGGGTTTGGGGGGATGGCAAGCTTTTAAGCCTATCAATTTTCATTTCCATTTTATTGCGCCACACTTGTGCTGTCATCTAATTGCTTCTTCAATAACACAGCTACACTCCTCAAGTGTTTTATTTCCCTTCAAGCTCCACTGCATGATTATTTTAATGCTGAAAAAACCAGTAAGTGGTGCAAAAACAGCAGGCTGCGTAATCTGTTCTCAGCTGCAATTAACATATGCCAAGAGGTCCAAGAACAGATTTAAGCGCCTATGTTTTCACGGGACTGATGCATGAAGCAGCAACGGCACGGTAACAGCACTAGTGGAGTTAAGGTTGCAATACAGTTGCTGTTTAAAGCCAAATTTTGATCCTTTCCTTAAATCCATACTGTGATCAGCCTGAGCTCTGAGACGGCGCGTCAGGGTCCCAGGTACAGCTGGAGGTGCAAATCCAGGGTCATTTGGCTGACACACACAAGCCCACCCCGAAACAGCAACTGGATTTGAAAAGCAACGGCCATCAGCCACTGTTTGCACAGGTGCAGCCGAGCTGTACGCTTTGTGCTTTGCAGCAGCTTGGGGTCTGCTGGCCTGCGGTTCACCAGCCGTCGCAGAGCATATCAAGGAAGCCGGCAAGGCTCCAGTCGGCCTGCGACTGGCACCGCTCCCTTACAGCCCTTCCGCAGGCACTGCTGAAGGGGAGGAACGCGTGGCGAGCGTCCTCAACCCTTAGAGCCAGAAGGAAGCCAACTTTGGGCACTACGGCCTGGCTAGTGGCGCCTCAAAACTTGGCCTTCCCTTTCCTGTTGAGTCTGCAGTGCGCGAGCGAACCAGATCTTTCGACATCCCGCCGGCCAGAACCCCGTCTGGCCACTGGGCTCGAAGGCGTCAAGGCGGAGTCTTCTGCGCCCACCCTCCCTCCAACCGGTGTCCAGCTCACAGCTTCACTCTGGAGTCCAGGTATTGGTAGCTGGAGATCCCCCCTCAGATACGCCCAGCGCTTCCTGCTGAGTCTGGGGGAACAGCTGCCGGCTGGGGATTTCTCCGCCCTCACAGCTGGCAACCTCTTTCTAGCCAATGCCTAGACTCTTTTGCAGCCACTTACTTTTCAAAGATGCCCAGATTTCCAGCCTTTGATAGATCACTCTCAGCCACGTGCCACCCGTCTCCAACCTTAATTCCTTTCAGAGGAAGCTGCAGTTTGTGAATTTCCAAGGTAAAGAAGTTGCCGGGCACCGCCTCAGCAGCCCGAAGTTCTAACAAGGGGCTAGCCCTGCTCAGCAGGCAGCACGAGAAGTGGCCCTGGAGCTGGAATTCAGATATCAATTTGGTAAGGGCCTGGCTACGCTTGGAAGTGGTTTCTGATTGAGGCAGGGGTGGGACTGTCAAGTGCCACAGCTGCCCCGACTAGCCCCGCGTGTGGGCATTCTTCTCCTGGAGCAAGTGCCCACGGGCAGTTCTTCAGCAAAAACTCCTTGTGCAGACTAGGGATGTGAATGGTTCATCATGGTTACCTGGCCGGGGGCTGCTCCCCCCCGTTCACACAGGATTTTACATCCCTAGCGTAGACGAGCCCCAAGCGTGGGGCATGCGAATGAAGTGGACACTGCAAGACCGTAAGGAATTCAGTGGGAGTGCCCCCGTCCTCATCAGTGTCCATGGACACACAAGGGAATCAACCCTCTGCTGTAACAGACTCGCCCGCTCACTGCCAGCCAGACTGCGGCTACGGTGCAGAATGAGCAGCGCCACGCCTGCGGCCCAATTCAGACCAACTCAGCCAATGAGAAAGGCGACTTTACTGGAGTCCTGTTCGGAGATGACTCTGTCCACGTGACTCCACAGACAACTCCACAAGGCTAAGCAGCTGCATTAAAACAACGCGGACGACACCGACGATTCCCGTGGATTAGTTCTGCACCAGACAGACCAGCCCAGCTAAGGTTCAGCAGATCCAAAGCTGGGCTCGCTCAAGTTAGCCAAAGCAATTCAAGTATTTACACCACGGACCTGCACGGGGCTCCAGCTTCCCGTGAGACTCGCTTAAACCCATTAAGTACAGTGTGTGTGTGTGTGTGTGTGTGTGTGCGCGCGTGTGTGCGCGTGCGGGGTCATCTAAAGTGCCCGATTTAAAGCCCTCCAAGTCAGCGCGCCAAGGAACAGAGGCGCGGCACGGTCCAGCAGATCAATTCTAGTGCAGGTCTCCGTGCCGCAGTGACCTCTGCCCTCGGTACCTCCCTATCCCTGCCATCCCTTGCTGGGCCGGGAGCATCTCGCTGCAGGTCTGAGCTAGCACACCCCGGCACTAAGGCAATAGGCAGCAGGGCGCTGTCAAAGGGAAGGGTGTGCCGGGAAGGGAGGAAAGCCCAGCTACCCTAGAATCCCCGAGCCCCATTCCCACAGCATGTCGGATCAGGCCAGGGAGCCCCTCTGGCGGCTTGCCAGGCGATTGCGGAGAGAAGCAGAGCCCCAGAGGCCGCGCTCAGAGGTGGCACATTGTGTGCGGAAGCAGCACTGCTACCCGTGATCCCCACACTGCTCCTGAGGGGCAAGACGCCTCACTTGCCAGACGGAACATGCACTCAGGGCGCAGCCTTTAGAAGAACGAATGAGACCGTTAAGAGGGCCTGAAGTGACAGGGCCATAAGCGGGCCAGACGGGGTCAAGCCAAAGGTCCATCCGGCCCAGTGTCCGGTCTCCCCACAGCGGCCAAGGCCAGGTGCCCCAGAGTGAGTGAACAGAACCGAGAATCATCCAGTGATCCCTCCCGTCACCCATTCCCAGCTTCTAGCTAACAGCGGCTAGGGACACCATCCCTACCCAGCGTGGCTAACCTCCGTGAATTTATCTAGTGCATTTCTGAACCCTGTTAAGTCCTGGCCTTCACAATGTCCTCTGCCAAGGAGTTCCACAGGTTGACTGTGTTGGGTGAAGAAATACTTCCCTTTGTTTGTTTTAAATCTGCTACCTATTGATTTCATTTGGTAACCCCTAGTTCATGTGTTATGGGAGCAAGTAAATAACTTTTCCTTATCAACTTTCTCCACACCGGTCATGATCCTACAGACCTCTATCCTATGCCCCCTTCAGTCTCCTCTTTTCTAAGAAAAATCCCAGTCCTCTTAATCTCTCGTCATATGGGACCCGTTTGGAACCGTTTTTGTTGCCCTTTTCTGAACTTTTTCCAATGTCAAGATATCTTTTTGAGATGAGAAAACTTCTCCAGCCAATATACAGCACGTAGTGATCAGATTGTATTCCATTTCTGCAGATGAAAAACCGCTTCTCATTTTGAACCATGCTAATTAGGCAACTTTCTGTGAACCTTTTCCCAGCCAACTATTCTTCGTTAACGAGTAGGTTTGCTTTCACCAGCAGATGTCACTACAGCCCTGAACCTGTCCGGAGTCCCAAGGGCAAAGCGAAGAACCTACATTGCACTAGCAGATTTACCTGGCGCGGCTTGAGTCCTTCACTCCATTAACATTTGCTTTTTGGAAAACATGAAAATGTCTGGGCTTCCTGTAAATCAGTGCTCCGGTGGGGCCGGGGAGGGTTCAGGCTGCCTCCCCATGCCTGCTGCTTACCAGATAACCAGTTCACTGGTCAGATCCCTAGTAGGTTTTTCCTACCCGCATTACTAAAGTAACACGCACGTTGAGCCAGGGCCCGTGCAGTGAGGCTCCTGCTGATCGCACACCACATTGGCTGGAGGGGCAGCGCCCGGCTCTCACGGCCAATCCCAGCCCTGCTACGGCTCCGTCGCCCCCGCACGTTCTGGGTGCATCAGCACCGTGAGCAAAGCCACCCTGTCCCGGGAGACCGTCCTGGGTCAGACACTCTTGTGGCCAGTCACTAGTCTAGACTGCCCATCGCTGTTCTAGGTCATCAGCCCCCTGAAGACGTCTCCGGTGAAGGTCGAGCTGCCTCAGAACAGCCCAACCCATCCGCTCGTTTCTGAAAGTCTGGGCGCGGAGCTCGGGCCCCTCGTCCACAGCAGCAGTCCACGCTCCCCACAGGTTCAGCAATGTTAGGACAGAATGTTTGCACCACTCACGCTATTGCAACATGTTTGCGCTCTGAAAACAGACTGACGACAGCCCACGTAGCCCTGCACGTGCACGCCGCACGGACATGCTGCCTTTCAGGGACTGCTGGCGCGTGAATACAAATGTGCCCCAAAGATACGTACAAGCACAATGATGGGGCTGCAGCCCACACCCGCTCGTCGTTACTAGACCCCTAGCCTCACTGCAACTCCCTCTTCCGCTGGCATGTCACGAATGGGGAGAACGTTTGGCGCTGACTCTGGCTTGTTTACACACAACGCTGCAAGAGGGGAAAACAGGCCACACAAAAGGGAAAACATGCACGTTTCCTTCTTCACATACCAGAATACAGCGAGCAGTCTTACGGAGAAGGACTGGGATGCAGGAACAGAGCCTGACAATTTACTTCTCATCTTCATTAACACAGATCGTTTGTCAAAACATCCAGCCGAAAGCAGTCATGGCTGCTGCCAAGCTCAGAGAAGAGCTCAGTCTACAGAAGCATCAAACATGCAGCGGTAGAACCCAGCCAACCTGCGGATCCCCGCTGGCATCTTCATCCTCCGAGGTGGATATTCGCGGCTCATTTTTGCAGATAGGGAGTGGATTTGGATGCAAATGTTGTGCCCACACTGGGCTCTATGCATTGGAGGGTCTCAGACAGCGGCCCGCAGTCATGTCACAGAGAAGGGGTGCTCCGATTGTCCGCTCCAGCCCCCCACCTCAATCGGTTAAACATCGTGTTTAAGCGGTTAACCAATTAAATGGGATTTGATACCCCTCACATAATGCGCTGAGAACCACTGACGCATACCAATAACTATGCAAGTACACTTTGCAATGCTCTGGGATCATTTTGCAACAGTTTCACCTCCGCTTTGGCCATATGCTCCCATTGCGCCTTTGCCCGACACGGCTAAGGCAGGGGGTGAAACAGGCTCGCCCATCACAGACAGACTCCTGTGGTATGGAAACCCTGCGGCCCAGCCACACCTGCAGACAAAGCGCACCCACCCCTTTCTGGCTGAACCCCAAGCAGGTGTCAGCAGGCGGACAGGTGTGGAGCACCTGAACTCGGGCACCATCAGTGCCATGGGGCACCCTGGCGCTTAAGAACAAACGCCGAAGTGACGGCCAAGTGGGCACGAAAGCGTGACCAAGCGCGCCTGAGAGCTGAGGTAAAGCGCTCACTACTCGGATGGCTCCTGCAACCCAACCGGAAGACGTACAACCGAAAGGCACAAGCAAGAAGAGCCAGGACAGCCCAAATGCGGCAAAAGAGGCGCTCCTTCCGTAGGTAACGGCGTGTGAAGACGGGCAGAGGGGCTACCGCTGTCTGTGGGGTGGGGCTCACGTGTTAATTCCGTACTCCGCGTGATAATGACAAAACCCAACAGTCTTGGCAGATGGCTTTACAGACAAAGTGGTTTCTTGTCTTTCAAGAAACTGGTCTGAGCAAAATGCATAGCCTGGAATTGTTTTTTTTTAACGTTCTAAAACTGGGTGAGGAATGCCCTTAAGATTCTAGACAGAATATTTTTAGATCTGCCACTGCTGACCTTGAAAGAAAAAAAAAAAACCCACCCACAATATTCACCTTTATGCGGGACCTGAACACAACTGTGTCTTATGCAAACTTTGCAATGTTTGCAGCAGCAGCAGTTAAACCCATCCTGGAGAAAGAAGAAAGAAACAAAAGCTCACCAAATGAGAAAATGGATTTTAACTCTTACATGGAAGGGATATTCCAGAGAGAAAAGTCACAAGAGTTTTTTTTTAATTAAAGGAACACTGCCAAGTACAAACAAATCAAAGAAGAACTCAGGTGACCAATCCAAACACACCCAAAATATTTCTTACACACGCAATGGTTCTGTGTAAGTAAGTTTATTTTGGTCAGTGGTAACTGGTAGCTTCAGAACACCATTAAAAGAAGCTTTCCAGCTCACAAACCCAATAGTTCTCCCAAGACCCCTTATTCTCTTCCCATTCCTCTGCAGATTTAATAGCCCAGAACAACAACAAAATCCTACGTTATCCAATATCTGTAATCTCTCAAATATATTGCATATATAGATACTATAGAGGATCAAGTAAAATTCAACTACATTAGCCACATAAAGAAGGAAAATACATTTTGCAATGTAGCACCCTTGATTTTTATCTTATTTGCTTAACTCGCTATTTTGCAAAATTCATTACTCTGCAATCATAGTCATTTGTGTAAACTGGGGAAGCTGTATGTTAATTCTCTTGAGTTATGGCCAGCCGAGTGAGGAACACATGGTACTCCTTGGATAAAAATGTGCAGCTTCCAAGTTACACTAAAGCATATTGAGTAATTGTCTTTTAGTTTGGTGTTTAATGACTTGAAGCTACTCAGCAAGTTCTATGATACCCGTTAATTGTTAGAGGTTTTTATGCTCCAAGTTAAATTAAATTGAATTCTTTCTGGAGGAAAAAAAAAATCTAATTATTTGGTCTAACAAAACTTTAACCACTTTTTCCTGTTGTAAGACAAGTTTGGATTCACAATGGCAACTGTGGTTAGCGTATAAGGTGTCACAGGACTCCTCGCCGCAATGGCAACTGAGTAGACCAATCCCTTGCTAATAGATGCTACTTACAATGCAGGACACTGGCAGCGAACACAAAACCTGCCAAACCAGTATAGCAGCTAATACTTCCCGAATCATAAGTAGTACAAGTCAAAGCTCAAAGGGACAGGCACGTTAAGGAACAGGTCTCTGAGAAGACTAGAGCGTTCCGCAGCCTTGTAGTATCTGTCTGCTAAATCATTCAGTTACAGTTCTCAGAAATGTCACTCTGGCTCCAGAGGGGAGAACGACTTTATTGGCACAACCTGACCACTGCAGTGGATTGCATTAAATAGAGTGAAAATGTTCGACGCATTATTAGATGAAAAACATGGGGATTAACGAACCGCTTTACTGGATACTTACCAACAGGAGAAAAGCCCAGGCAAAGCCAGTGCTGTAACAGAAGGCAAGATGTACTTGGGATGTCCAGGAGACACTTGTTAGTATCAGGGCACTACAGCCGAATGCAGTTCATGTCTGGCTGAAATCGGCAGCTCGGTACCAAGTTGTTTCCACCGAGCTTCAGGGGGAAAAATTCCCAAACAAACCGGTTTCCTCTCACTGAGTATTGCAAGTGTGGCTGCCCTGGCATCTCAGGCGCCAGCATTATGGCTACTGCGTCAATGCAAATGAAGCCGTCCTTTGTGGAGAGCAGGGATGTGAATGTGCAGCCGAGTACACGATTAACCCACGATCCTCTTGGTGCCGTATCGGGAGGGAGGGGGAGACAGGAGGTGGTGCACATGTGCAGCTGGCTTTTAAGCCGGCTCCCAGTGCGTGTCAGTTCCCAAGGAGCCGCCTTTCCCCCCCACTGCCTCCCCCAAAACATGCTCTTTAGCGGGTTCACTGATTAAAAGTGAGGTGGGTCGGAGCTGCTCCAGCCCCCACCGGTTAACCAGAACCAGCACCCGCGAAGGGGAAGGCTTACTGGGTTACCACTCACATCCCTCCCGGCTCCTGCGCTCCAGCAGGGCACACAGGAGCGTCCTCCCAGATCCCAGCGGTAAGCCATGCTTTGCCAGCCACTCCCCTGCCCTGCAGCTGGAAGGCAGGGCAGCACTCTCCAGCCCCGGCTGCAGGGGCTTGGCAGGAGGTACCGAGTTAGCCTCCTCTGCTGCTCAGCTGTTCTGCACTACAGAAGAGCAGCAGCCAGTACTTTAACTCACGCATCCCTCAGCTAAGCGCCTGCTCGCACGGATGACCCCAACGGCCACCCCACAGCAGTCTACCCACCGAGCAGTACGAGCCCTCTCCTGAAGGCAAACCCAGCGCGTGCAGCGCTTCTGGGGAGGGATGTTAAAGACTAGACCACTAGTCAGCTAGCTGCATTTTAACACCTTTACTGCTGGGGGTGCCCGGCGAGCCTGGCCACTTCACCGCACGCGCTGCAGGTTTCGCAGTTAGGCTGGTTTCTAAAGCGAAGCAGACAGGGAAAGGGAAACTACAGGGCTCAAGTAGGCGACGGCCTCTGAGAATTAGTGGTGGCTGAGTGCTAGGGCCCGCCAGAATTAAGCTAATCTGTGCAAATTTAGTTGGACAACTTCTGTGACACCTCTCCCCCGATGTCCGTTTGCCCGAATTGGTCTTTTTTTTGCATGATGTAAGTCCTCCCATCCCCCGTTCTTACAGCGCAATCGTTCCTACAAACGCCCAGGACGTTAGTGCGGAACTGACATATGCTGGGGTGGCCCGGGGCGGGGATGCCCTGTGCCCCATTTACTATTCTGCCACAACCATGAAGAAGCAGAAGTCCTATCGAACAAGTGCTGTGCGATCACGTCATTGAACATTGCATAATATCCAGGAGCAGAACGAAGACGGCACGGGCACCCTTTTCTGGTACCAACCTGCTCTCCAGCACGTCAGACTTTGACCCTTGTTTTTACATTTGGGATTTTTAAGGGAAAACAAAACCAGAAATTGTGTCACATGAAGCCATAACAACCCCTGCACGGATGCAACCCAGAGCCACTAGATGCACAGTACAAAGCATCATCACTCACGCTCAAAGAGTATAACCAATAGCAGTAGTAGACTCATTTCCCCCATGTGGTCTAGCCATTAAAGGTACATGTAACACACCCCTCACCGATGGCTTACCCGACCATTTGTACAGAGCAGGGAAACCCTGGACTCCAGTTTTATTTTCTGGCTCTGGAGGGGAGTGAGGCCCGGTGGTTGCAGACAGCGCCAAGATGCACACACATTTAGCACACGGATTCACAATGGAGGCAGAGATCTGAATGCCTGATGTTCGAGACCAGGGCGCTGCCCCTCTGTTCTCTGTAGGCACTCGCCTGTAACCCCTCAGTTACTTTTTCTGCTAAATGAGGAAAACAATATTCTTACTCAACAATGCAGCTAAAGGCCAAGGAGCACACAGAGCGAGTCCAACAGCCAAGCCAATAGCCCTCCTCTCCCGAGCCCCCCCGCCACCTCCCTGAGGACAGCGGTGGCAGCCGCTTCTCCTCCCCACCTGTAGTTTAAGTCCCGTGGGGTCCGTGGCTCTGCGTGCAAGATGGCTCAAGAGATATGTTCAGTGAGTTTAGCAGCGAACCTCTCGCAATCTCTGCTGAGCACGTTCAAACGTTCAGCGCCTTAGACTTCAGCAAGATCCGGTTAGGTTTTGATGTGGGTAAAAAGGGCGGGCACACTACCGATTCCACACAGCTACCCTCAGACAACATTTGATTTTACTTTTCCATTCACCTCATTCTCTGGTGAGAATTAACTGTTTGTGCCAAAACTTACACACAAAAGAAGAGAGATCAGCCCTGCAGCAGCGCGCATGCAGTGAGTTCTAGCATAAACCAGCAAAATCTGGCAGAGTTCTAAGCAACAGGGGCTCATAACAGAAAATGTCCGGCAACTTTATTTGGCATAAATCACTTCCCACTCCTCCTGTCATTTACTGATCTCTTGCCACAAGAGCTTGACAAAAACATCCAATAGGTTCCCCTACGTCCTGTGAAGCCTGTACCACAATCTCTGTCAAACGCCTACACTAAATCCAAGTGCCACGAACTCCATACCCTCCCAACTCTGGCTCACTCTGCTGCAGAATGCATTCTGCCAGCAAACGTGTCAGCACAAGTCGGGGGTTTCCACGGAAGTTGCTCTCTTTCTACTCTAACTCAGGCTGCAGGGCTTTTTTTTTTTTTCTAAAAAGGAGCAACTGCTCAGAAACAAGCCATCTGATGGGCAGACTCCCAGACAGTCCCTCCCTGGCCGGCCCACCAAGGGCTGAGCTATCTCACAAACACAGGAATGCCTGCCCATGTGCTTCCCTGCCTGTTTTGTACCTAAGTGTGCTTAGAGCAGAACAGGCTCCAAGGCGGCAGGCAACTCGGGGCCTACTGGGAAGGATCGTCATATTTTGGAGTATTAGACAGTGCTAGCGAATCCACTGCACAAAGACATCAGACAAATGAAATGACAAAAGCAGGCCGATGCCGTACACATCAACTGCTTACGAGACAGCTACACCTTATTTCATTAACTTCATGCAGCATAAATCCAACAGTTCAGTTAATCAGATCTGACCAGAGCTCCTCGACATACCAAATTCAAAGCAATTTAACAGCAGTTCACAAAACCCAGCAACAACAATTCCAAGGAAGTGGCTTTATTCTCTCTCATGAAGGAAGCTGAAGTTGCATTGCACAACATTTAAATTGCTTCGAAGTTGCGTGACTCCCTCGAGAGACTGCCCTTTCAGCTAAGGCTATGTCTCCACTAGGCAGCTTGTAATGCCAAGACAGCATCAACAGAGCCCTGGTGCTAGAAGTCAGCCATGGAAATGCTGAAAATGCCAACAGAACCCTTCTAACCCTCGCAAGCGGCTTCCTCTTTGCCAACAGGCGTAGCACTCGCACTTGTGGCAATACAACTTTTGTCGTTCGGGGGGAGGGAGCTCAGGGTTTGGGTTTTCAATCATTAGTGTAAACAAAGCCTCAGTTACAAAATTATGGGACATGCACGATCCCAAGAAGCTATGGTGAAGAAAAGGCAAGAGTTAAAAGAGATCACAAGGAGAAGGGAGAAAAATTGTTCTCTTTGGCCTCTGAGGCTAAGACAAGAAGCAATGGGCTTAAACTGCAGCAAAGGGAGGTTTAGGTTGGCCATTAGGAAAAACTTCCTGCCTGTCCGGGTGGTGAAACACTGGAATAAATTGCCTGGGGGGTTGTGGAATCTTTATCCCTGGAGATATTCAAGAGCAGGTTGAACAGACACCTGTCAGGGATGGCTAGACGGTGCTTGGCCCTGCCCAGAGGGCAGGGGACTGGACTCAATGACCTCTCGAGGTCCCTTCCAGTTCTAGTGCTCTCTGAGTCTACGATTCCTTTCCAGTGTTAATTTCTTTCACTGAGGGAATTTAAGAACCGCTCTGTCGCAAAAGGAGGAACAAAATTTCCAAATGCCAGGACTAGCAAGACCACAAATGCTCCTGGCAATGTGACACGCTGAGGCTGTACCAACCATAAACTGCCCAGTGGGACCATTTGAGAGATGCTAGTATTGATTCAATAGGAACAATCAGGATGCTTGTGCCAGTCTGAATGGTTGAACATCTCCAAGAAATGAGATCACAGCATCTTATACCCCGTCCCTTTCTACGGCCCACACACTTCAAGTCAGTGGACGGAAATCCCTAATTTAAGATGAAGAAATATTATAATGTTCCCCCAGTTTGGCTCTTTTGCCTTGGAGAGGTTGCTGCCCTGCCTGGCTTCGCCTACTGCAGAAAGTGCTCAAGGGTAGAAATGGGCTTTACTTAGAAACTGCATTTGAGCCGTCTGTAATTGGTCAAGGCTTCATTGCTGCGCTCAGCATTACTTAGTGGGGGAACATCTTCCCTGTTGGGCTCATCGCTAGGTCTGCCTTTGGTTTCTCTTTCCTTGTGCTGCTTCCTCCCGCTTCCCTATCTGGCTGAGGGCTCCCCCAGTTCCCTGGGCTTCACTCCCATTTCACAGAGCCACAGCCCCGGCAGCGGCAGGGAACTGACCGAACGAGGCAGAGCCAGGTAATCCCTGCAAGAGCCCCACTCGCTGCAGGGGAGGCTGAAAAGCCCCAAGTTCTCTGTCAGTTTGATCCTGACCTCAATCAATCAGACCCCGAGCACATGAGCAAGAACCAGGCAGCCAAGCACTGAGCCCACCCTGCCTAGTGGGACATCTCCAGCCGGGGCCATCCCTGATGCTTCAGAAGATGAACACAGCACCTCCCTGAAACGCACTGGGGAAGGGGAATCTCCTCCCAGCCCCTGCTGATCGCTGGCAGGAAGCCCAAAGCAGGAACCCGAGACAAGCCTGCTACAATCACTTCCCTTCAACGATCAGCAGCGAAAGAGCGAACCTTCCTAACTGGATTTGGGTGTGAACTCCACGACTTGTGGAGTTTACGTCTCTTCAGAGTCCCTTGCAGATTGGCTGAAGATCCAGGGAACTGACACTGACGCTGTAAAATGTTGCTCCTATTGTGGGACTTTATCTTAACAGCTGAAGGTTAGAGACTTTTTAACATGGCAGCTTAGCTACAGCATCATCCGAACCTGTCACATGACAACAATCAAAAAAGGTCAGGGTGGCTTGCAGACTGGGTGTTTGAGGCCTCTTCCCTGACTAGATGTGCTGCAGTCTGGGCGCTTCCTCCCCCGTAGCAGCGTTTCTCAACAGGGGGGAAGGGGAATTCACAGGGCAAGTTTGGGGGGGTTCCAAGCATTACAAGGTAGGAAGCAGGGCAACTGCCAAGGTAATTCACATGGCTCAGCCCTGTGCCCAGAGCTTAGGTAAAAGTGGGAGGGACAATTTTTTCTAGAGGGGGGTGGGGGGGTGTCAAGATTTCACACAGCGGCTGGCACATAGAAACCCAAAGAACAATTCTGAAGCCATTTCAACCAAACGTCCCACTTACCAGCGGCGTTCGCGAGAGCCAGCGGCAGCCCTGGCAGCTGATGGACCTGGATTCCAGACGCTCCCAAGGCACTGAGGTTAATGGTCTGCAGCCCCGAGAGCTGCGCAGCATTGACAGTGACAGTGCCGCTGGGGAGCGAGGCAGAGGCTATGGGGGTGAGCGTCGTGTTGGTCTGCCCCGTCTGCCCCAACGACACGCCCGGCATGGGGGCCAAGGTGATTGTCTGCGCTTGGGGGTTCTGCACCTGAAGATTCTGCAGCTGGATCGTCTGCCAGCTGACCTGTCCATTTGGCCCCACAGTCGGTGTTCGGATGATGATTGGCCCCGAGTTGGGGAGCGCCTGAAGCTGGAGGTTCTGCAAAGCATCTTGGGAGATGGCTTGGGTGGTGAAGGTCTGGCCGGAGAGTGAAGCAGCTTGGAGGGCCTGAATGGTTTGCCCTCCCTGCACAAGCTGAGGCTGCAAGAGGATCTGCTGCTGGGACTGCTGGTTCTGATCAGTGTCCTTCTGCTGCCCAACGCCAGGAACCTGGCTCGGCAGCGAGTCCGAGTTCTGAATGCCACTCGCCCGCTGGGGCGTCTGAGCCTGCGTGCTGGTTACCAGGGCGCCGCTGCTGGAGAAGCTCATGGCGCCCACGTTGCTGGTGGTGGTGGCAGAGTAGCTGCTGGCGGTGGTGAAGAACGAACCCGAGCTGGCGAGGGAGGAGGCGCCGTTGGAGGAGCTGATGGCTGCGCCAGACGTTACTATCTGAGAGCTGCTGTCTTGAGAGCCAGAGCTGCTTAGAGTGACGGTCTGAGAGGTGGGAGCCAAGCTGGCGGCCACGCTGCTGACGGGCAGCAAGGTGATGTTGCCATTCAAAGCCACCGGCACGTTGGCCACGTACTGGGTCTGTCCCGAGAGGGCGTTATTGGCCAAGCCCACCCCCTGGAGCGGGACCGCCTGCTGCAGCAGGTTGGGCATGGCTGCTAGGATGTTGCCGGTCCCACCTCGGTTTGTGATGAGCTGCTGGTTGGCCCCCGGGATGATCTGAAGCTGGCCAGAGGCGTCCTGCTGGACATTCACTTGGGTGGGGGTGGTGGCAAACTGCAGCTGCTGCCCATCGACGGTTTGGAACTGCGGGATCACCTGGTACTGAATATTGGGCAGAACCCCAGGCAAGCCCGTCAGCACCTGCTGGTTCTGCAAGCTGGGGGCAGCAGCCACCACATACTGCCCGGCGGCCACCGGGCGGCTTTTCGGCGAGGACTCGCTGCCACTGCTCCCTTGCTCCTTGGAGGAGGGGGGCGTCCCAGAGCCCGTGGAGATGATTTGCCAACCGTTTGCCGTCTGGGCAAGCTGAGCGGCAGCAGCTGTGAGGTCCAGCTCCCCCGCACCCCCCTGCTGGCTTGGGGAGCCGCTGGAGTTCTCGTTGGGAGACTCAATCCTGCTGCACGTGGCTGCCAGCAGAGCCAGCGGAGACGGCTGGGACTCCTAAAGACAGGCAAGGGGGAGGAGTTCAGTATCTGTGGGCCAGCCCCGCTGGCAGTGCCAAAGATCAAAACCAAGGAGGAGTGCGCAGCTAAAGCCCAGGGAAACGCCCCTTTAGCCAGACACCCCCACTGCCGGGAAAGGCAACTAGCACACGCAGGGCTGTCAGGCATGAGCAAGCGGAGGAACCACAAAGGAGGTCAATGAAACCCAAGGAGACACCCGAAACTGCTTCCAGAGCTCAGCTCAAGACAAGGAAGTTTCCCTGTGCCGTGACACTTGGCACATCTTCCAGAGGAGCGACCCTGCGAGGCAGCGCTATTGCTCCTAGGCGCCTATGGGCCCAGAGACCCTGCACCCACTACACAGAAGAGAGGCTTCAAGAAGGGGCTAACATGACTATTCCTTGGAGAAGGCGCAGGAATGTTAGCGTTGGCAGAAGTTTTGCATATGATCATGGGGACAGCACAACTCCATTCTCTATAGGCTCTGTACTGTGCTCATCCAGATGTGCATTAAGCAATCTGACTAACGAGTCATGTCCTCGTTCTCTCCTCCTCCCCCCGGGGGAGACGTGTGTGCAGTAGAGTGTTTGTTTTGAAATTACACGCATGCATGCACACTACACGTTACACAAGGCCAAAGAAGTGACTGACAGTTTTAAGGCTGGGACTTTCTCTACCCCAAAGCAAGCCCCGACCCTTCACTACTGGTGCCACCATGGGGAAACCCCAACTCACACACATCCGAGGTCGCTGCCATCTCTCACTGCATAAAGACCGACAGGACAGGGTAGAAGAGTCTGTCCCATTTAACTACTCACATGCACGCACGCTAGCCACTCAGATCCTCTATCCCAGTGTTTTTCAACCAGTGGTATGAGCCCCCTTAGGGGTACTCGAGAGAAGTCTGGGGGGTTCGTCAACAACTGACATTTGGAGAAAATTGAATTTTTGTTTTAAGTTTTACAGCGCTTTTTTTCGGGGGGGGGGGGG
>JANRFK010002741.1:7169325-7180436 GCA_030068395.1 Apalone spinifera | reverse complement strand
GGGCCCACGAAACGTTTTGTTTAAGGGTTGACCGATTCGGCCGGTTTTTCCTCTCGGTATAACTGATACACACAAGGCCAGGACATGCGAAGCGAGGGGCCTGCTGATTGCACACCACACTGCCTGTGAGAGCCGGGCGCGCCCTCTGCAGCCAATTCCCCGCACGTTCTGGGTGAACCTGCGCCAGGAGCAGAGCTCCCCTCGCCCAGAAGGCTGACGTGGTTACCGCAGTCTTGCAGCCCACTGAGACAGGGCGGGGGAGGGCACTTACGCAGCCCACCCCCCAGCCCAGCTTGCCCATTGCTGCACTGCTCTTTGCCATCAGGCACCCTGTGCATCCCAGCCTTTCAGACCCTCCCTCTCCACTGCTTTTCCAGGGCCGGCTGCTCCATCCGGGCTTTTGCCTGGCACCCCCACACCAGCAAGTTTGCTGTGGCCCTTCTGGATGACTCCATCCGGGTTTACAACAGCAGCAGGTGAGGCTCCGGGGGCGGGGGCTGCGGAGTTGGTGTGAGGGTGAGGGCTCCTGCAGTGAGGCCGGACGCTTCGCTGCTAAGAGACCCCCGCTCGGGAGCGGGAGTCACAAGGAGCTGGCAACAGTGCTTCTCGGAGGCCCCATGCGCCAGGCTGCGTGTGGGAAGAAGCTGCAGCCGCGGGGGTCCCCAGTCCTTCCTGCCGTGCCGTGCGGGGCCAGGCCTCCGGAGCTGTGTCTGACTCAGCCTCTCCCCCCAGGGCCCTGCCTTGCTCTGGTCTGCGTCCGTACGTGAGATTGTTGGGGGCTCCTGGCCTTTGGATGGGAGCGCTGCGCTTGGCCCCGCTCGGGTAACTGCCAGGGCAGAGGAGTCCGGGGGCTGCACCTGGGGTCCTCTCCCTGTCGCTGGCACCAGGCCTCCCTTTTGCTCAAGGGAACACCCCCACACCAGTGTGAGATCAGCCAGGGTTCGCCCTCGGGACTGGGGGGCAAGGCTCCGAGCGATCCTGCTGCAGAGTCCCTGTGGACAGGCTGCAGCCCCGACTAGCTGCGCTCTGCTCCGGAGCTCTTGAGTGCCGGGCTGGTGCCGACAAAGGGAGAGGCTGGTTTCCAGTGCGGTGTGGCCCCAGGGATGTGCCTAGGGGGGTGCACACCCCGGGCTTTGGGTCCAGCCCCCTCTAGTTCCACAGGTCAGGCTGCTGGAATTCCACTGTCCGCGCCAGGACCCTGTGCTCTGACACTGCTCAGACCTTGGAGGTGGCAGCCCCTGGCTTTGCGCGGAGCTCGGGCCGAAGGAGACTTCCTAGGAAGTTCACTCGGTGCCTTGAGGCTTCCCTGCTCCTTACTCAGCCCACAGAGTGGTCCTGCCCTGCTCTGCCGTGGCCTGCCGGGAGGGAAGGTGGGGCCTTGGGGGTTGTTCTTCAGCGCCAAGACAGTGAAGGCAGCACCTCCATTCTGGATCTCTTAGCACCGAGTGCCACCATTGCAGAGCGTCCCAAAGCCTCTGCATGCCCCATCAGAGCGGCCAGGCGGGGTCAGCCCAAAGGCTCATCCAGCCCAGCGTCCTGGCTGCCCGCAGCGGCCAAGTGACCGGAACAGGGAACCATCAAGCAACTGCCCCCTGTCCGCCATTCCCAGCCTCCAGCAGACAGAGGCCAGGGACACCGTCTTAAAAGCCGCTGACGGACCTACCCTAACCGTATCTAGTTCTCATTTGAACCCTGTTCACGTCTTGCTTTAGACAACCTCCTCTGGCGAGGAGTTCCACAGGTTGACTGCGCTGTGTGAAGAAAAACTTCCTTTGGTTTGTTTTAAACCTGCTACCTGTTCCTTTCATGTGGTGACCCCTCGTTGTTATGGGAGCAAGAAAATATTATTAACGTTCTCCACACTGTTCATGATTTTATAGACCTCTATCCTATTCCCCCGGTCTCCTCTTTTCTAAGATGAAAAGTCCAAGTTTTATTAATCTCTCCTCATATGGCAGCTGTTCCATCCCCTTCATCATTTTTGTTGCACTTTACTGAACTTTTTCCAATGCCAAGCGATCTTTTTCGAGATGAGGTGACCTCGTCTACACGCAGTATTCAAGATGTGGGCGTGCCATGGATTTATATAGCGGCAATAGGATATTCTCTCTCTCTCTCTCTCTCTCCATGATTCCCAACAGTGTTTACTTTTCTGACTGCTGTTGCACATCGAGTGGATGTTTTTGGAGAACTATCCAAGGTCTCTTGAGTGGCTATAGCTAACTTAGTCCCCTTCATTCTGTACGTGGAGTTGGGATGATGTTTTCTAATGGGCGCTACTTTGCATTGATCAGCATTAAAATTCATCTGCCGTTTGTTGCCCACTCACCCAGTTTGGCGAGATCCTTTGGAAGCTCTTCACAGGCTGCTTTGGTCTCAACTGTCTTGAGCAGTTTGGTGTCATCTGCAAATGTTGCCACCTCTCTGAGCACCCCCTTCTCCAGCTCGTTTGTGAGCGTGGCGGATAGGCGTGGTCCCAGTGTGGACCCTGCGGGACACCGCTGGTTTACCCCCTCTCCTGCCCAGTGCTGCTCTGTGACC
Organism: Apalone spinifera; assembly: GCA_030068395.1. Taxonomy (NCBI): domain Eukaryota; kingdom Metazoa; phylum Chordata; order Testudines; family Trionychidae; genus Apalone; species Apalone spinifera. The sequence continues at coordinate 7,177,895 of JANRFK010002741.1, read as the reverse complement.
CTGCTCTGCTCCCTGTGCTAGCCAGTCTGTCCACCGCTCGCACATCGTCCGCTCTTGGCAGGTTCCTGGTGGTCCCAGGATTTCTTACGGGAAAGTCTCAGGCGAGTCTGCCTCCCGTTTTCTCTCCGGTTCCCCCTCTGTTGCTCCAGGCTGCCCAGTGTGCAGGAAACCAGCACTCGCCGCGCTTAGCCCAGGGAGGGGGACCTCAGCTGCCAGCAAGGCCTGGCCCTGGGGGGCTAGTGACAGGAGGAAGCGTGTCCGACAAGTGGCTGGACAGTGGGGCTCAGACCGTCCTGCTCCTGGGGTGCCCTTTGGGAGTGCTGCTCCCAGCTCCTCGTATCAGCACGGGCCGTGGTCGGGCTGAGCATGGATCCCGTGTGCCCCGGAGAGCAGGTAGCTCCTGCAGGCTCTTCCCATGTTGCCAGCAGAGCTCCTCTGGCCCGGAGGCCTCCTGCAGACCAATGCCCAGAACCGTCCCAGCGCCCCCAGCATCCCGCTGCTGTCGGTCGGGGCTCAGGTTAGAAATCCATAAGGCCCCGTCTCCCTGTTTGTGCCGCCAGGTGCGCTCTGCGGCTTGCCCCTCTTCCCTCGGACGGCTGCAGCAGAGCAGGCTTGGCCGGTCTCCTCCTGGCCCGCGAGAGGCTGAGTTAGGGGACATCTCGCTTTCCCCCGTAGGCATCCCTTGAATTTCGTCTCCCCTGCAGGTCTCCCCGCTCGCCGCGTGGGTCTCCGCAGGCAGATAAAGGCCTCCTTAAAAGAAGACTCTCCCAGCGCATTCTGAAATGCTGCCGGCTTTCCCCCTCACTGGCTGCATCCCCCGGCCGCACTTCCGTGCCAGCACCAGCCAGATCCCACCCAGTCATTGCTGGGACTGGGCTGCAGCGAGCACCGGGCCCGGCCCTTACGCAGACTAGGTGCGCCGCCGTGCCGTCTCTGTCCTCGCGCACCTCTGAGCGTTGCAGCTGCACTGTCCCCGGGTGGGGATCTTGCCAGCTTCCCCCAGGCCTGGCGCTGTCCGGGCCTGGTCCTTGCGTCTGGGGACTCCCCCAAAGCAAGCCCAGCGTCCTGCTGGAAGGGGATCGGCGTTCGCTTGTGCCCTGGTGTGGTTCTGGGGTGAGGTACAGACCTGTCGGTTCTGTGAGTGCTGCAGATGGTTGGAGTGTTTCTCCCGAATCGGTGTGCTTTAACCCCTTCCCGGGGTTCTCCACCTGCTGTGCGGGGCTAGACACAGCTGCTGCTGCTCCGCCCCCGGGGCCCACGTGTCGGTGGCGTGCTACGGGCTATGGGATCACGTCTGTCTCTCTGGTGATGCCCAAGTGCCCCGTGGTCTGAGGCTCGTTTACCTTCAGAGCCCTCCTGCAAGGCAGCGCAGGGCTGTTATCCCTGTTGGCTCCCAGAATAAGGGTCTTGTGCAAGATCACACAGACCAGGGTGACTGACCAGGGAGCTGAGCCTTTGTCTGTGGAGTTCAGGCGAGTTCCCTAACCGCTAGGCAGCCCTTCTCTCCATGTAGACACACGGGCTGTGTCGTAGCTGTGTGCACATCCCAGGCATGCGCCCCGCTCGGTCGGCAGGTGTGGGGGGCTCTCGGCACCTCCTGCTGCTGCTGCCGTTGTCTCCCACGTTGCCCCCTTCTCTCCTCTCCTGCAGCGCGACGGTCCCCATCCTGAAACACCGCTTGCAGCGCAGCGTGGCCGCCATGGCCTGGAAGCCACTGTGTGCCTCCATCCTCGCCGTGGCATGCCAGAGCTGTGTCTTGGTTTGGCACCTGGACCCCACGTCCCTTTCCACCAGGTAATTGCCGCCTCCAGACCTGGGTGGGCACCAGCGGTCTCCTCCCCATGTGTCTGGTGACGGCGGCTCGCCCGTCACCTGGGCAGGCGGGCAAAGCAGCAGGCCCCTGTTCCGAGCCCCGTGCGGCGGGGTTTGGATCAAAGCCTCCCGGCAGCGAACCAGTCACCTGCCCCAGACACGTCCCCTGCGTGCTGCCACCCTCCCTGCAGCATCAGCCACATGGAGCCTGCTCGCAAGCACGCCCTCTCCTCTCCTCCCCCAGGCCGTCCTCTGGCTGCGCCCAGGTGCTTGCTCATCCCGGTCACAGCCCCGTCACCAGCCTGGCGTGGGCCCCCAGCGGGGAGATGCTGCTCTCAGCCTCGCCTGTGGACACTGCCATGCTTGTGAGTAGGGAGGGCACAGGGTGGCCTGTGGCGGGGGGGAGTGGCTGGAACAGCCAGACCTGCAGCAGTCTCACGCGTGGCGCCCTCCCGTGGCTTGTCCCATGTAGGCCACGTGCCCTGCAGCAGAGGTCAAAGGGCTTCCCCGTGTAGCTGTGTCCCGTTGGGCTGGCCCCTGGATCCCTGCCAGTCCTGCCCCGTGACCTGAGGCGGGGGCGGGTTCCCAGCCCGAGGCCTGTACGGCTGGGTGCTAATGGGGCTCACCTGGGCGCTCAGGGCAGCCTGGCTGCTGAGCCGGCGAGGTCTGGAAGGAACTCTGCGCCCGCGGTCCAGTCCCCGCCCGTCGCCGTCGCCCCCTTGCCCAGAGCTGCCTCTCCTAGTGCCCAGCCTCACGCTCACCGGGGTCCTGCTCTTACTGCCTCGGGGAGGGGTCCCCGCCCTAGCCTGGCCTCTTCGAGAAGGCCCTGAGAGCCGGCCCTAGGGAGCACAGTGTCACTGCAGGTTCCACCCAGCTCAACCCCGCCCAGCCGCAGCCGCGGGCTGCCGTCGGCTCTGAGCTCCGTGGGCCTGGGGTGCTGGAGGTCAGGAATGCGGGGCAGTGCCGTTGTGGGGGACGGGGGAGCAACGGGCCCATGTGTCGGGCCGAAGGGTGCTGGAGGTCAGGAATGCGGGGCAGTGGCAGTGCCATTGCTGGGGACGGGGGCAGCAGCAGGCCCGTGTGTCGGGGCCGAGGGGTACTGGCTGCACTTTGTGGGCGGTGCTTAGGACTGGAATAGCAAGGGGCCGTGGGTCAGGAGTGAGGGGCGCTGGCAAAGAGCGGGTGCCCGGCTCTGTCTGGGTGCAACGTCTGTGCTCCCTGATCAAAGGGCAGTTCAGAGCCTCCTGGCTGCATAGAAAACCCAGCTTCTGTTTCCAGACGCGGCTTCTAGCTTCCAGAGCCAGCAGGGCCTGGTGCTTTGGGGGCAGCAGGCTCGGTCTCCGGGGCGGGGCATGTTGTGACTGGAGGCCCCCAGGTTTGGCGGCTGAGGGCTACCGTGTGGGGACCACAGCGCCGTAGAGGTTGCAGGAGCCGCAGCCTGAGAGCTGGTCTGACGTGGCCGATGCTGCTCTGCCGTACGGCGAGGCCCCTGCTGGCACGGCCATGGCTGATTGTCTGTCGCGCTCTTCCTGGCGTAGCAAGAGCCCGGACGGCGGCTGGCCCGACAAGCAGGGACTCTCCGATCCTCCCCTGCCGCTGGCTGTTGGGAGAGTCTTGTCTGTCCCGTGTGTTACCCTCCTCCCGCCCTCTCTAGGTGTGGGACGTGTCCACGGAAACCTGTGTCCCGCTGCAGTGGTTCGGAGGGGGCGGAGTCACCTACCTTGCATGGTCCCCGGACGGCAGCAAGGTGCTAGCAGCCACGCCCTCCGCCGTGTTCAGGTGAGGAGGGATCCTCAGCCCCAGGGGAGTGTGGTCTGGTAGTTAGAGCACGGGCCCGGGAGTCGAGGTCCTTAGGTCTAGTCTCACCTTTGGATCTGGGCAAATCGCTGCCTTTCTCGGCACGTCTGCGCCTTGTCTGTGAACCAGGGGCTGCTACGGACCCACCGGGGGGGAGGCTGAAGCGCCGTGAGACGTGGGGGTTCTCCACAGTCTGCCTCTTCTGCTGCCGGCAGGTGTCCTGGCCTGGCTGCGTCTGTCCCTCCCCTCTGCCCAGACGCCTGCCCTGGCCTAGCTCCAAACGTTCTGTGCCCTGCGGCTTAGTCGCTCAGGCAGAGGCAGGGCCCCGGGTTTGACATGCCCCCAGCCGTCCGTGTGGCCCGCCTGTCGGTGGCGGCTGTGTGGTCCCTGGGCCCATGTCTCATGATGTTGAGTCTGACACGCGTGAAATGGGGCTGATGGAGATACATGGGGGGCGGAAGGGGGGGAGGAAGGGCTCTCTCTCATCCCGGCCCCTCTCTCTCGCAGGGTGTGGGAAGCTCAGATGTGGACGTGCGAGCGGTGGCCCACGATCAAGGGGCGCTGCCAGGTAGGTATTGGTCCTCGCTCGCTCAGCCAGTAATGGGGCAGCCCCAAGCAGCCTGCTCTGGTGCAGGTTAAAGGTCAAACACTGACTGGTGAGGTCCCCCCACGGCTCTGCCACGTAGCAGGAGCAGATGCAGAGTTGCCCTGCCTCGGCCGCCCTCCGCCTGGGGTGAGAGGGGCGCTCTGCTTAGTGGCCCCTTCCGGACACAGCAGGCGGATCCACGTCAGGGCAGTGGCTCTTTGTGCTGCTCCCTTCCTCTAGGGGAAGAACTGAAAAGACCCATCAGCCTCCAGTCCTGTGCTGTCACGGTCTGTGGGGAGCCAGTGGGAGGAGTGGCTAAAAGCGTTTTCACCGGGAGCCATGAGCCGGATCTCGTGAGGGTCTAGCCAAGCCCTTGAGCTCTGCTCGTTACGAGTCCCAGGCTGCTTTTGATCAAATTGGGGCATCGGCCCCAGCTCCTGGCTCAATTCCTCTCCAGCCACTGGCTGCTGGACTCGCTGTCTCTCCTGGTGGCGTGGCGGCATTTCCAAGCGGGGTGACTGGGGCAGAGATGGGGCGTGAGCCGCGCGGTTTCCAGGAACCGCCGGGGGAAGCTGCGTGGCTCAGTCCCCAGCCAGCTCTGAGGACGAAGGGCGTCGTGTTCTGCAAGTGGTTGACGCTGGATGTAATGGCGAGCCTTTCCTCCCCGCAGACAGGGTGCTGGAGTCCCGATGGCAGCCGGTTGCTCTTTACAGTCCAGGGGGAATCGGTCATTTACTCCTTGTCCTTTTCCGAGTACAGTGGTGAGTTCGGTTAAACTTTCCGAGAGGAGCCCGCCGGCTCCCCCGGGCTGTGAGATTCCCACAGCCATGCCGGCTGCTCAGGCTCTCTCCAGCCACATCTCGGCCTTCCTCCCGTGCGCTCCTGTTCATTTCCTCCTGCCCTGGAAGCTGGCTGTGAAACGCGCCAAACGCAGACCAGCCAAAGCCAGCGCTGGGGCGCAGCCTCCGCTCCCTCCAGAACACGCCCTGTAGGGCTGGGTATCCGAGGCAGGCGTGGGGTGGGGGAGAACTTGTTAATTTCCCGATGCTTGTAGCTCCGAGGTAGCCCAGTGCGGGGAGATTGTCGGAGGTACAAAGGAGTCAAGTGTGCAGCTGCTGGGGACTTGCATTGAGAATTGGGCATCTGATTTCTCTTTGAAGCCAGGAAAACCTCCCCTGTAGTCTCCACAGCAATGCAGCTGCTCTGGGACGGGGCTCGCACGTTTCCCAGCCATGCACAGCACAGTGACTTTGCCCAGCAAACACAAGCATCCTGCACCCACCCCTAAACGCAGGCAGAATGGGGCGTCGCGTGGGGGCCAGCACAGCAGCCAGGAGCCAGCTCCACTGAGCACGTGTGCGATTCGGCAGCTTCAGGGTAGCCGAGCAGCAGAATTCACCCGTCTCGGGCTCCTCTCTTCCAGGCGAGCTGCAAGGGCAAGTTGGTGGGTCGAAAACGGCTTCTATTGTGGCCGACCTGTCGGAGACTGGCTTCGAGACGCTGTACGGGGAGGAGAGGTGAGAGCAGGGCTGCAGCGCCCAGGGGCAGGGCGCAGACACCAACCTCGCCTGGAAGATGAAATAGCCCCCGTCCGTGTTGCTTGTGATCCGTGTGTCCGGGGGGCGCCTGGGCAAGGTGCGGGGCTTCGTGCAAGCCTGTCTCTCCCCGCTTGCTGTTGCGGGCGGTTCTCATGGGAGATGGAAAATCGTTGCCCAGAGCCTGGTGCCAAACAGCGAGTTCCTTGCTAAGTTCTCTCCGCCCCCCGCCCCCAGTCCCGGCGATCCCGGATGGCTGCAGGTCGGGTTAACCCCGAGGGGGGAGGACGGGATCGCACCGAGTGGACACACGCAGTTGGCTCAGGGCTGGTTTCAGCCCCAGGGGCCCAGGCGAGGGCTGGGGGGGCTGGCGTGTAACCCCGCCATGCTGCGACCGGGGTGGAAGCCAGGGGAGCAGGGCTCCCTGTAAGCCGGGCGCTTGGGCGGCCGCTCAGGAGAGTCCAGTGCTGCCCAGCTGGTTAGCAGAGCGCCCGCAGCTCGGCTCGTGTCTGCGCACCACACGCGCCTCGGTGCGCACGTGGGTGGCGAAGGTTAGAGGGCGCGTTGCTGGGGGTTTCCCAGTCACACTGCCCTGGCCCTGTGATGCAGAGAACAGCTTGGAACGGAGCCCGCAGGGTCCCTGAGCTAGTTCCCGGTGTTGCTTTCAGGATCGGAGGGGAAGTGCACTCCATGGCGTGGGACCCTAGCGGCGAGCGGCTTGCGGCTGTCATCAAAGGTAAAGCCTTGAGCTGCCCCCCAGGGGGCTTTTCCAAAGCAGCCCCCACGCGAGGCTTGTTTCCTCTCGCACTGAGCCCCACGAGCTACAGGGCAGCGTGTCTGAGGGGCGCTGCCCCCCAGCGTGCTGAGCAAGGCCCCCAGAAAGCTGCTGCTGACCCAGCGCCTCCCCCCAACCCTTCAGTTGTGGGCCTTGTACACGTGCGTGCTCTGGGACGCAGCTGAGCGGTCTGACTGCCTAGAGACCAGCTGTGGCCGGTCACACCGAGCGCTTCCGTTTGCCTCCCGGCCAGCACCGCCGCCTGCCCCGCTGGTCACGAAACCAGTGCACCAGCTCCCAGCAGGCTTGTCCCAGCCACGGTGCCAGCCGATTTCTGCCTCCGATCTTAACCCGCCCACCCCTGGAAGGGTTATTGATCGACAGGCACAACGGCGAGGGCTGCAGTTGCTAAAGGAGTCTCACGTCCAGCAGGCGCCGGGCTCCGGGTCCAAGCTTGTCGTAGTGGCCGGCTCGAGTCCCGTCTCTGGTTCCTTCATGTCTCTGGCAGGACCCCAGCCCCTTCGTAGGACTGCCCCGGGTGTAAGTCCCCGTGCGGAGGCTGGCGCGGGAATGGGCCACAGGCCGGAAGCCCGACGTCCACGCGAGCACGTCCCCACACCCTTCGCACCCCCTCCCCCCCCAGAGAGGGGCAGGCTCAGCATCCGGGTGCAGCCTCCCTGCGGGGGCGGGGGAAGTGACGCTCAGTGAAGAGTCCCTGCAGAGTCTGACAAACCCCCGTTAGACCCACTGCCGGGCTGCGCTCTGGTGCCTGAACGCCGGCCCGCGCCCCATTGACGCGCTTTCTCCCCTTTGCAGGGAGCCCCGAGGCCCCTGAGAGCAGGACGATCGTCGCCGTGTTTCGTACCCGCAACAGCCCCGTGTTTGAGCTCCTGCCGTGGTGAGTGCTCCGGAGCACCCGCAGTGCCGCTGGGCTGGGTGCTAAAGAGACTGGGGGGGCGGGATTTGGCCAGGCCCGAGTGTCCCTTCCCCCCTGCTAGGGGCAGCCCCCTGCGGGGAGGGGGATGTGGCGTTGGTGAGGGTGGGGAATCGCTGGGCGGGTGTGCGGCCCCTAGTCACTGTGTCTCCTCTGTGCTCTCTAGCGGCTTCCTGCAGGGCGAGCCGGGGGCTCAGCCACAGCTGCTCGCTTTCCATCCCTGCTTCAAGAAGGGGGCCCTCCTGACTGTGGTGAGTGCAGCCTGGCCTTGTGAGGCACGGGGCTGTTTGGAGGCTGGGGCTCCCAAAGCGCCCAGCGCCAGCAGGCTCTGTGGCCGCAGGGATGGGGCTGCCATTGCCCCACTTGCGGTGGGCAGCGGAATGGGGCAGCAGCACACACCCCAGGAGGCCATGGGCCTTGGGAGCTGCTGGCAGTGGGAAGGGGGCGGCTATCCTGACCTGTTCACCCCCCGAGGGCAGCAGGCTCGATGGGCCTTGGGGCTGACCCGGCCTGGCTTGGGGGCTGCTGCAGGGCGGGGTCCCGTTGGCTGGGGCGTGGGGTGTATTGAGCCGGGCCGCTGCTCATGTTTCTCTCTCTCTCTCTCTCTCTCCTCCCCCTCCCCGCTCAGTGCTGGTCTACAGGGAGGATCAGCCACGTCCCCTTTTTCTTTGTGAGCGCCCAGTTCCCCGGCCTCAGCCCCCGGCACAGCCCTGTGGCCGCCCTGAGCAGCAGCGCCAGCGTGCGGGAGCAGCCCTTGTTCTCGGAGCTGTGAAGAGGAGCTGAGCTATTCCCTTGCCCTGCTGCCGGACAGCCACGGTGCTCGGCCCTGGGACGTCATGCCTGGCTGGCCCCGAGGAAGGGAGAGGGCACGGGCCCCGGCCCATCAGCTGGGGGGAGCCAGAGACTCGTCTTGATGGGGGGCCTGGAAGGACCCGTTCTGTTTGCTCTCAGCACCTGCCTGGAGGAGGCAGCCTGGCGCGCGGCCCTGCTTGTGAAGCGCTCGGTGCTGGCAGGATTAAAGATCCAGTCCCTGCGCCTCCCCGCCTCACCCGCGTGCCACTCGCTCAGCGGCCGCAGGGCTCACGGGGTCTTCAGCCCGAGCCGCTGCCTTTGCACCACAGCAGGGGGTTC
>JANRFK010002741.1:7122493-7147884 GCA_030068395.1 Apalone spinifera | reverse complement strand
GGGGGGGGGATACAGGGAACGCTGGGGTGTCTGAGGGAGGTGGGGGGATGAGTTATAACCTCTCCCCTGTGTAAGGGGGAGGTTGGGGGGGTACAGGGAACGCTGGGGTATTTGCTGGAGGCAGGTTATAACCTCTCACCTGTGTATGGTGGGGCTGGGTGGGGCACAGGGAGTGCTGCGGTGTCTGAGGGGTTTTGTTTGCTGGCCAGAGCAGGAGCTGACATGCTGTGTGGGGCTGGTTTGGTGCCTTATAGCGGAGGACCCCAGTCAGGCTGTAAGTAGTCCCGGTTCTGAGCTATTTGCCCTGATTGGACACTCACAGCAGTGCCCAGACCTACCTGGCATATTATACAAACTCGACCACCGTTAAATAATTGTCTGACTGCCTCAAAGTCTGAACCTCCCCAATAACGTTCCTCAACCGTGAGCATTTAAATAAAAATAAAAACTGCTTAAAAGTAAACACTGATCCACTCAACACTATACAAGAGTTGAATTCTAGTGGGGAGAACTACGCCAGCCTCTCTCATCGCAGTAACTTGGGCCAGGTGAGACATGCCTCTCCAAGGCGGCTGCAGCGCCAGCAGGCGGCTGTGGGAAGGGTCCACATCCCCTGGCTGGGGCAGGTCCAGGTTCAGCATCCGCCTGCGCCCCCAGCAAATTGGGCAGTTCCCTGACAAATGGCAACAGCCAGCAATGTTCCCATATGAATGGGAGGGGGGAGGGAAAAGGGGGAGAGTGGGGGGAGGCTCGGGCACTCCTGGTTTGGGGGGGGGGGGGGGGGGGGGCGCGCTCCCAACCAGCCCCTTTCACCTGCCTGCTGATTTGGTCTCTCTTCTGTCTGGTTTTATGAGAAGCAAACCCCTCCCAGGCACATCCCGTTCTCCTGGCACAACCAGCCCCTTCCCTCGCTTTACGTCAGGGTAAGAGGAAGCTGGAACCCGAATGTGTTGCACAGACAGAGGGACACGCAGACAGACTCTCACATATAGAGTTGATATTTTATATATACGTGCCATAATATATAAGTGCCATAACTGTCCAGAGGCCAGTGAGATGGGGCCAAGCAGCAATCTATTCCTCCCACAGCTCTGCAAGTCCCCGGCCTGGTCTGCAATAGGAGATCAGGGCAGCGGAGCTACGGCACTCAGAGGTGAGAGCCACACCTGAGCGGCTGGGTAGACAGGCATCGGTCCATGGAGAACTCACCTATCCTAGTGATGCCTTTCGTGGACAAGGAGCACCCAGGCCACGGGTGGGGAACCCCAGATGTAGCCCCGGCTTCTCTGGATCCGGCCTCCGAGGCGCAGGACCCTCCCTGAACTGGGAAGCCCGTGCTGGCGCTCCCGCCCCCAGCTGCTCCACCTTGTGGCTAGAGCACATTTACTAGGCTGGGCCCCCCTAGGCTCTGGGGGAGTGTCTATCTCCTTCTCAGACAGGCACCACATCAGTGAGGGGTTTGTATGTGCGGCCCCCCACTGATTTTTCTGGGGGTCAGCAGCCCCCCCAACCCAAAAAAGCTCCCTTACCCCGACCTGTGCCATCGGGAGAACCCGTCCTGGTAAGTAGTGTTTTCACAGAAGCACCAAGGTGAGGTAGACACACCCTTCGTTCTGTCCCATCTTTTAAAAGTGCCACCAATTAACCGGGTTCAGCAACAATTCTGCCTATTCAGCTGCAATACGCTTGTTTACCAGCTTCCAGACACTTCGCCAGAGGGGAGACGTGGCTGAATACTACGGAGGGCCCACTGATACGCTAGTATCCTCCCCCAGACAGACTGACACACCATGCATCATTAACACAATCACACTTGTCACTTCCAGAGACAGGACGGTTTAAGGGACTAATAAATACACCCATCACCAATCAGCCCCGGTCACATGCTTACAAAGTGCAACCTGAACTTGAAAGAGAGGCCGATAATGGATTAATGGTCACTAACCAAAAGATGGCGATTTCAACCGGCTCCAGCTCCTTGCTTCTGCACAAGAGAGCATGCTGGCAAACTTATACCCCTACTCTGAGCGTCTTTCCCTTGGAAGAGGCTAATAGCAAAGCAGCGAGCTTGGCACTGAACTGCCGGCTGCGTTGTGCATTTTGGAAGACAAGACACCGAGAGCAGCTTTGCTGGAGATTCAGCAAGAGCCCACGTACTACTGGAGCTTTGAACATGTTGCACTGGAATCCGATTACTTCCAATACGGAGGCAGGTGGATCCCGAGAGCCCTGGCAATGCTGGGCTGTAACGGTGCATGTTGAATTCAGGGGGAGAGCGAGGGAGATTACTGCTTAGGTGGCAGCATGTGCAAGGCAGGTCCTAGGAAATGACCAACTACAACGGAGCTTTCCACGGGTTCAGCAATGTTGTTTTTCCACAGAAACAATTTCAGCTACTGGAGAAGGACAGCATGATCTCACACAGGCCGTGTGCGGCAGGCAAAGGGAGGGCCAGGAAACCCTTAGTGTTAGAGACACGTCTCCAGCAGAGCCAAGCGTCAGCAAGAGGGGCTCACACCGCTAGAGAGCGGTCTGCCACATCAGATACGCGAGGGTCACCCCAGGACGCACAATCCTCCAGCCATGCCAAGTTAGACACAGCGTGTATACAAGGTGCAGCGAAAAAGTTGGCCATAGTTTTCTGCCCAACAGCAGTCTGTGACTACATCTACGCTACCAAGTTGTGTCACCAAACCCACCTTTTGGTACAAAGCAGTGAGCGTGTTCACACTGCGACGTGACTTGTCAGGAAAAATGCCCCGTTTCAACAACAAAAAACTTCCACCCTTACGAGAGAGATTTATTTTCTTTCCTCCTTCGTGTGTCAGAGAACCAGTGCCGTTTGTTCTGTCGACAACTGGCTTCCACCAGTATCCCACAACGTCTGCCTCGATGGCTCTGCTCGGTGTGTTGTGATCTCTGCTGTCCTGCAGGCCTGCGCCTCTCCCCTTTTAAAGCTTTGGGAAGTGTGAGCGGCTCCATTTGGAGAACAAGCAAAGAAGAAGTCGCTAGGGCAGACTGCAACTGCTGAGGGTGGGAGGCAACTGCTGTGCTGCTTTGACATTCTTCAGAGCCGAGGTGGCTGTTGGGACAACTCCGGTGGAAATGCCAAGATGCGCAGGGAGCCCCAGATGTGCACTGCACTGTGGGATTCATCTCCACAAGACATTGCTCTCACGGTCCACGATGGTGCCCCACTCTGTGCACAATCCGTCCGCGGAGGAAGCAAGTGTGAACACGCTCTGGCAATTTGTTTTGTCGACTGTTGGGCGTTGACATAACTTGGCGGTGGAGCTGTGGCCTCAGCCTGCAGGCCAGCAAAGGAGCGGGAAGCGACCGTGTTGGGACAACTGGGCGCATGCAGGTACTCTAACTGTCAAGGGAGCTGTAGAAGGGATGCAAAAGTCCACGCAATGCCACGGTAACGCCGACCACAAGCGGCGGTGGGAGGAAGTACGAAAAGGAGACAAGACCTGACTTGTGTGCCAGCATCACCATGCAGGGTGGGCTGGGGGCCTGCTCAGAACGGGAGCTTGAGCTCCTGCACTAGAGCGTCTTTCCCGTGTCACAGCTCTCTCTGGCTACCCAGAAAGCCAACAAGGACAATCACTCTCGGGAAAGCCTGGCTCAACACCGGCCTTTGCTTGGTTTGTAAGGCAAGCTGACAATGATTTTAAGGGTGCGTTGCCGGGTACTCGGCAGGCTGAGGGCCTAAGACACCAGCCCCTGCGTTTCTCACTGAGCGTTGGGCAGCGACTGGCTATGGGAACCCCACTCCGGCATTTGGCGCAGAACGAAGGCCAGGAGACCAGCACGCGGGCCGACTGAGCACCCGCTGCAAGGCCGGGGTTGGATTCCCGCTCAGATAGAGGCAGCAACACGGAGCGGCAGGAGGCTCTGCGGGAGTGGAGCGCTCTGGCCGCTGGCCCAGGGGACTGCAGACTAGTCGACGAACCGATAAGAATATAGGAGGTTATTGATTATTCACGGGCGAGCGGTTCTGCAGGACTGCCTCCCCCTTGCCAGTAAATGTTGTAGCAGGCTGGCCAGCAGCCAGGCGGGAGCTGGTCTGGGAGGGGAGCCCGTTTAAAACCCAGCTCCCCTCGCGGACTAGCTGCCTGTTGCCCCGCACTGCTGCCCCTGAGAAAGAGGCAGTAGTGTGGGGTGGCAGCAACCCCTGTCTAGGGCAGGGTCTGAGCTCCCGGACCAGGCACGAGTTAGAACTGAGCCGAGCTGCCTATTCACCCAGCTCCCACTGCACTTGAAATGCAGAGCTGCAGCGGGGGGAGGTGCTGGACTCAGTGCGAGCCGGGACTGAGCCAGGCTGCTGGCCAGCCTGCTCACACATTTGCTGGCAAAGGGGAGGCAGGGAGTAGCATTAACCTATAAGCTTTTGCTTCTCGGTTAATTGGTACATCGACTGCACTGTGACACCCCTAACCAGAGCGTTCGAGTGCACTGAGCTGACAACCGAAATCTAACCAAGGCTCTAGCCGTTTCCCAGCAGGCTTGGTTCCCGAGAAGTCCGCGGGTGACGACAACATGAAAGAGAACAGGAAGTCAGAAGGGGAGGTCTTGCTGCTCGATTGTGCTGGATCTTCCACACAGCGGTGGAACAGTGACTTCTCATGCAGTAGTGCCCAGAGCCCCACGTAGCTAAGCAAAGCAAAACAGAAAAAGGAGGAGGGATAGAACAGAGGCGCACGCGGGGGACACAACTTGCCCCTGCCTCACAGATTAGTTGCAGCTCCAGTCTGCAGGCAGCTGCCCTTAGACCACACCCACGTTGTGAGGTTTAAATGGAATGTCAGCATTTACACACATGGTACCTAGGGCACAATTTTGTTCAAACTGTTTTGCTGCCGCCTATTACAGAGTACGCTAAAACTGTCAAGAATTGCAGACTAAGTGTCGGGGCTGCTCTGCCTGGTTTGAGTCAGATATTTTACGGCTGTCACACGGATGGATCCTGCGGGAGGCGCAGATCAGCGTGTTTGCTCTCAATCGCCTAGGGAGGTGCGGTGTGCTAGTGGAAAAATGGGCGTAGGCATCAGTGCCAATTCCATAAACGAGTGAGCTAGGCTGGAAACATTTTGAATTAAAAGTGCCGTGTCGCTAAATTGCTTTGTGTGGGATGCAGAACATGAGCTTGTCTCTCCCCCCCAGGGTTTGTGCGCGCTGTAGGGCTCAAAGCGCCCCTAGGCAGAACGCGGCCCCAGTGAACCTGGAGAGCCCCTGCCTCAGAGCTCACAGGCTGGAAGTGGAGCGAGACACAAACAAGGAAGGTGTTTTTGCCAAGAGCACAGGACGATTTCTTACCAGTTTCTTCATATACTCCCCCCTCCCGGGTGTGTGCAGCTCTCAAACTCCTTTGGCCCCTGCTCAACCCCGAGTCTTCCTTCCTCCACACCCCCACGGAAAACACCCACAAAGAGCACATGCCTGAAGGTGGCTCACAGCTGCTCCCCTTCCTCGGGAGGGCGAGGGAGCCAATGAGGGGCAGGCAGGCAGGCCCGGCGCGGGGGCTTGGGCTAGCTCAGTGGTTTTCAGCCTGTGGCCACAGAGCCCTGGGGCCTGCAGACTAGGGGTCCTCACCTCCACTGAAGTGTTTTAAGGGCCCGCACAGGGAAAGAAAGGGCGGCACTGGGCCGCGTGGGGGGCTGGACTTTGGTAACTACGCCACTTTGGAGAGTGGGGTTTTCAAAATCCATTTAAGGGGTGCAAACACCCCCGGGACGGTGGGGAAAAGAGTCAGCCAAGCGGGCATGCAGACTGGCTCCCGGGCGCGTCCGCTGCGCACGCGGCACCGCTTCAGTTACACCGTGTCGCTCAGTCGGATCAACTCCCACCCCTGCTGCGGATAACGTTACACCGCTGCCAAGGTGCCTTCTCCCACAGAGGGGAAAATCGGCTAGATCTGTAAACAGCATCTTCCTGGAAATACCGGGCTGGGAGGGACCTCAAAGGTCATTAAGTCCAGTCCCCCAAGTACCTCTGGCCCTCCTGCCAGGAGAGAACTACCTCCAGCTTAGGGCAGAGCTCTTGGTTACAAAAGAAACTCTCCCCTTCGACAAGGCGCCATTTCTAGCTCGAGCCAGCATCTCTGCTCCAGCGCAGACCAAACTTGCCTGCTAAAAGCGAAGCTCCAGGCTAGCCAGCCACCCCGAGGACGGCCCTGTCCGAGACCCTGAGCACGCACCGGGGGCGCGCTAGCCAGCCACCCCGAGGACGGCCCTGTCCGAGACCCTGAGCACACACCAGGGCGCCATGCCAGCTGCCCTCCCACAGCCACACTTAGCACATTAGCGCAGCCGTGTTGGCACGGCTCCCATTCCCCAAAGGGGTCCTGCCTGTCCCGAACAGGCGTCCCTGCCCTCGCTGCTGGGTGGCCGTTCAATACACTCGCTGAGCACACTACCGCCGAGCCCCGACTGTACAAAGGAGCATTTCAGAATGATGTGGCTCGTTCAGCGATCAGTCAGCACCCTGCTTCACAGAACGTACCAAATGGAGCTGTGGTTTTCCTGCTCTTATCTAACCCTGTTATTGGAAAATCAGCGTTGTGCGTACACACGGCACCTCCAGGAAACAGAGGCACCTAGCGTCACCGGGTCACCTGGGGAACAATGGCTTTGCTGAGCAGAAGGGTATTTGCACTTTTTGGTTTCACTTGGTTCATTCTCTCAGAATGGTGCTTGGAAACTAGCGTGTGACGTGACAGGACTAAACCAGCTAACTGAAAACACCTAGGGCGTAAGCCAGGCCCCAAAAACCCCACAGGATTCAGTGGGGCCTGGAGGAGAATGTATCGCTCTGGCCGTGGCACTGGCCACTGGAACGACGCAAGAGGCAGTTTCTTTCGTAAGTCTCTGTTTTCACTCAACGGAGTTTGAGCCAGACTCCGATTGCTTCTCGACTGTGTCCAAGTTGTGTTACTGAGCAACGTCGGCCATTAACGCTCCCCCAGGATCCCACCTCGCCGTAGGAGTTCAGTTTCCTATCTCTCAGGATTGCCTGCAGCTGGGAAGGGATTATACTGAACTACCCTACGCCCGCCCTTCCTGGTCCGAAGGCCTCTGCTCATTCGCCCACCTCCATCACTGTGCGCCCCCCCAGTCTATGGCTGTCTGTACCGCGAGGTGCTGAGCCTAGGGACACAGGGAGATTTGCCAGGTAAGCGCCCTCCCTTGGCAGCAGTAGTTACATCTACGGAAGGTTCTGCTACTGCCCAAGCCCCCGTCACAGGCGATTAGGGTGAGCCTGCCCACAGTGCTCAGAGACATGCACCTCGCGGGCTGCTGGCCCGTTACGCAGCTTCAGCGCCAAGAAGGCCACCACTTTCCTCCTTCAAACGTCCCTTGGCAAGGACGCCTGCACTAAAGCGCTGCCTACCCGTTGCCATGTTAACTCCCGTTGCTCCTCCTTTGCTTACCCCACCCCGCCTGTAGCTACGCCTTCGGTCGCGTTGGACTGTCGCCTCTCACAGCAGCGCCTGGCTTTGCCAGCGGGATGCGCCGCCCATAGCGCAAAGGGGACCAGCTCCGAGCCTCGGCCTCCTCCGTGCGACTACAATACAAAGGCCATAACGTACCTCCACCAGGAAGGATGTCTCTTGCCTGAGCTGCTACAGCCTCCTACCTCATCCCCAATTCCTAGAGCCACCTGAACACTGCCTTGGGGGCCAGCATAATGGCCTTCTACGCTCGGGTCAGCCTGTGAATCCTCCCATGGCTTCCCCTCTTGTACCTTCCTAACCCGTGCGGGAGCTCCCATGCTTCCCCTCACTCCTGATGCCAAGCGTACGCTCTGCAGTTCTCAGCGGAAACCTGCCATCGCTTTGCGCAGAATCTCCTGCCCACAGCCACTTCAGATGCCAGCCAGGTCCCCTCCGTGCGCCCCGCGTTGCCGTGCTCGGGCGAGAAGCGGGTCCGGGCTATGCACATTGGTTGAAAAATAAACAGGGCAATTACCGCCCTGGAGATAATCAACCAGCACTCTCCTTGGCTGGGGGGGGGGCAAGGACTAACTCTGCTAAATCCTGGGGTGAGCTGTCGCTAAAGTTCTGCCTCCCTTCTCCCCCCTCTTTGACTTGCTCCATTTCCTGGCACTCATCTTATTGGCCAGTGTGTTCCCTCCTCTCCCTCCCGGAGATGGTGCGGCTGCAGCGTTGGACTGAGACCAGTTTCACTCGGTTGCGTGCGGCGGCCCCAGGGAGAGGAGCTGGCTGTGGAAAGACAACTCCCTGCACTCTAGCAGGTGACCTAAAAATAACCGGAGCACGTGTTGTTCCAACCCCATTCAGGTCGCTAGCCATGAAGTCCACTCGGCGTTAGGCTGCTATTAATAAGTACGGATTTCACAGAACGGCTCACGTACAGGTTAACTACTGCACCACTTCCTGCGGCCGGAAACCGACCCCCACTCTCTGCTCCGAGGGTTCTGGTCGACCCCGCCACACTCAAACCAGCGCAAGGGGGCATAGCCCCCTTGATGTCAGTGGAGTGGCACCTGCTTGTGCCAGCCCTCAGTTGGATTCCAGTCACCAAAGTCAAGCCAGTGGTGGGGAGGGAGGGGAAGGGCTAGAAGTTAAAATAAAAGAACAAGTTAGAAATTACTTAGAAAAGTGAGAGGTCTGCAAGTACCTGGGCCCAATGAAATGCACCCTAGAATACTTGTGGAGCTGAGAGGAGGGACCTGAGCCATTCACTATCATCTTTGAAAAATCATGGAAGTCAGGAGAGATTCCAGAAGACTGGAACAGGGCAAATACAGCGCCCATCTATACAAGGGAAATAAGAACAACCCAATGAACTAGACCAGTCAGTTTAACTTCTGTGCCAGGGAAGATAATGGAACAAGTAATTAAGGAAATCATCTGTAAACATCTGGAATATGTGAGAGGTAACAGCCAGCATGGATTCATAAAAGACAAATCGTGTCAAATCAATCTTATAGCGTTCTTTGATAGGATATCAAGGCTTGTGGATAAGGGACAAGTGGTGGACGTGGTATACCTAGACTTTAGTAAGGCATTTGACACAGTCTTGTATGACCTTCTGATCCATAAACTAGGGAAATACAACCTTGATGGGGTTCTCAGAGAATAGTTATTAATGGTTCACAATCCTGCTGGAAGGACATAAGTGGGGTTCCGCGGGGGTCTGTTTTGGGACCGGTTCTGTTCAATATTGTCATCAATGATTTAGATGATGGCATAGAGACTATGATTATTAAGTTTGCAGATGATACCAAGCTGGGAGGGGTTGCAAGTGCTTTGGAGGACAGGGTCAACATTCAAAACGATCTGGACAAACTGGAGAAATGGTCTGAGGTCAACAGGATGAAGTTTAATAAGGACAAAAGCAAAGTGCTCCACTTAGGAACAATCCATGTCTCTCACAGAATGGGAAGAAGTATTGCTGAAAAGGGATCTAGAGCTCACAGTGGACCACAAGTTAAACACAGGTCAACAGTGAGACACTGTGGCAAAAAAAGCCAACATGAGAAGTGTTGTGAGCAAGACACGAGAAGTGATTCTTCTGCTCTACTCTGCGCTGGTTAGGCCTCAATTGGAGTAGTGTGTCCAGTTCTCTGGAGAAGATCCAGAGAAGAGCAACAAGAATGTTTAAGGGTCTAGAGAACATGAGCTGGGAGGGAAGGCTGAAAGAACTGGCCTTGTTTAGTTTGGAAAGGAGAAGACTGAGAGGGGACATGAGAGCGGTTTTCAGGTATCATAAGGAGGAGGGAAACAAATGGTTCTCCTTGGCCTCTGAGGACAGGACAAGCAGCAATGGGCTTAAACTGCAGCCAGGGAGGTTCAGGTTGGACATTAGGAAACACTTAATATCCAGGGTGGTGAAACACGGGGATAAATTGCCTAGGGGGGTTGTGGAATGTCCATCCCAGGTTGGACAGACACCTGTCAGGGATGGGCTAGACGGTGGCTGGTCCTGCTGCGAGAGCAGGGGACGGGACACGATGACCTCTTGGGTCCCTGCCAGTTCTAGGATTCGCTTGTCTCCCGGCTGCTTTTCAGACTCTCACATATCAAAGCATTTTCTCCATTCGAATAGGCACAACAGCATTTGCTCTCAAATGCCGTTTGCACAATGAGGACAAGTTGAAAACAGCTTTGTTCTCAGAGCGGTCGGCTGCCACTGAGGAAACGCCTGGGGAAGCCGGGCCATCCTCCGTTAAAGCAGACTTGTGAAAATTCTCTAGTTTAGGTCACTGCTTCTGGAATATCCCGACAAACGACGATGCCAAGAAACGTTTCCAGAATTGTTGAAGCGCTGTTGACTGTGGCCGTGTTTTTTGCTGCGTAGCTGGGCGGGTTCGTTACTCCAGCCAGGGAATACACGCATGTTTCACCAGTGCGCTGGACCCAATGATTGTGGGGGACTCTCGTGTTACCCCGGGGCCCCAAACGAACCCTTAGCAGCAGCAGAACAATGGCGTTCCAACATGCACACGGGCTTTAACCAACGCCTTCCCTTCCCACCATGGCCCACCAGGCTGAAGTGAAGGGTTGCCTGGGCAGGGCTGTCGATGTTTAACAGCCTAAAGCGCAGCTGCAGCAGCGACAGCACGGGGAGGGAGCTCTCAGCGCGCTATGCAAACCACCTCCGGGTGGGGTGCCGCTCTCAGGACGAGCCCGGTCCCCACCGGTGCTGTAACTTGCTGTGCGCGGGCGGGGGTTGCTCAGACTCCTGAACCAGAGAGCTGCAGCACCATGACGCGCAGGTGTGGACTCGGCCTTGGAGTACGAGCTTTGCAGTCAAGGCATAACCTTTGGAAACTGTAAAGCAGCTGCAAACAAACAACAATCTGCAGCCTCATTGCTAGCCAGGTTCCCAGGGCCCTTGTTTCTCTTTCCGTCGGACTCGCCCACTAACTTTAAAACTAGTTTTACTGGAATCTGCCTATTTGTTAGAAACTCGTCGATTTTTCCACATGTGCTGAGACACAAGTATCGTCTGGAGCATTCCGGTCAGCGCTGGTTTTCTTACAGGCCAGAGGTGAGTTCCTGAGCTGTGCCCAGTTACATAACCAAGCTGGGTTTCCCCTCTCCTACATGGAGAGCGTTTCTAGGAAAGAGGCTTCCTAAAGGCCGGGCTGCACAGTTTTAAATCCTTCAGTCACTCCCCCACAGGGACGGGCCCTCTCCTGCAGAGGGAATGGTGAGCTGGCTGGAAGAGAACACGGACTCGGACAAAAGCCACGGGGAACATCCCACCACTTGTCCTGTCTCAGCAGGGATGTGGCTAAGAGGCAAGCACCTCCAAGGTGCACACCCCACTGCCCCTTAGGAGAGAGGGAACACCTCTACAGAGGAGAAGGGGGGGCAGCAGCTCTCAGAAAGATTTGCCCCAAGCCATGGGGAGAAGTTGAGCCTGCTCCCTCCACACCACACTACGTATCATTTATACCTGCGCCAGCTGGGCGCAATACACCGATAGCGCCTTACACCCATTTCCCGGGGCAGAACAGACGAGGGTGCAAGGCAGTGGCGAGCCAGGTGCAGGGTCTTGTGGCTGCTTGCGCAGGTTCGCCCTACACAACAGCCACGTTCGGGAGGAAACCGGAATCAGGAGAACAGGGCTCCTGCAAGAAGTCTGGGACGCTTCCTAACGAAAGGGGATTGTTTTGGGTTGACGGTGTCTGTGGGGGAGTGAAAGGAGGGAGGCGAATGAGCAGACTCCGAGGACACGTGTGTGTTAGGCTTCTATCACGGAACGGGCAAATTCAGACAAGGGACTGTTTTGACAACACGCGTGTGTTTGAACGCAGACGAGCTACTCCCCAGGCCTCTCCCCCACACACAGTTGGGTGCTACCAAGGAGACTCAGGTCACAGACCAGAACTCCACTCATTCCTACCAACGAGACAGGCCATGAAGGAACACGGAAAGGCCACGGCACAGTCAGAGATGCCTGAAATCAGAGTTCTGCGGGAGGCTTTTAGGCACACACAGAGCACCAATATTCAGTGGCTGGATCAGCGCCAATGCCACCGAAGAAAAGCCTCCACGGCAAGGAGTGGGCGGGTTGTCAGGCCCTTTCTTCAGACCTACGGAGAAGACCACCTCAGGGCCAAGTGGGACGGCTACAGCCACTGCCATGCAGCTCAGACAGAGCCAGCGCCACCTCCACAAGCCACTATGGAAACCAGAGCGCAATGAATTGCAATCCCTGATCGGCGCCACACCGAACCCGCACACCCCCGGCATCCCGCTGTAGGCTAACCCAGGCCCTGGAAAACAGAGACATGCCGAGCGCAAGGACACGTGGCCCCGTTTCCATCCAGGACACAGGGCGGAGCAGCACGCAGTTCGAGCGGGTGGCCATTTCCCATGTCACAAGGCCCCCTAGGAAGGAATGTGCTTCAAATAGGGAATCCCATCTAATTCGTTATCCAGTTAAATGTTAAGTTTAACTGATTAAACAGGGGTGAGTGGGGGGCGAGGGGGGAGTGGGCTGCCTCGCCACCTGGCTCCTTCCGGCCCCATGCTGGGCTGCTGGCTCCCAGTCCATGCAGTCTGGGCTCAGCAGCCTCGCGCAGGGCCAGAGCAGCTATCGGGGTAACAGTTAACCATTCATATCCCCAATCTAAGACATTTCCTTCACTCCCCTGGCACTGAACGGTGGCAAACGGCTTTGTAAACAAGACTGAGCAGCTACTCCCAAGAGCAGTCCTGTTCATGCTTTAGCATGGCGAGGGCAAGGCTGAGATTAATTACCTGACCCAAATGGCTTTTGGACCGCCCTACTGTCTATGGGCACTGGATTTTTAAACCAAGCAGCCCGCCTGTTTCTGCTGCCCAGAGAACACACAAACAGGGTTTCAAAGACGGGCCAGGTCCGAGAGACGCTCGGCTGGGAAGTGGAAAGCTCGGATTTCAAAAGGCAATCTCCAGAGATAGATGAATACGAGACACTTGGAACTCGTCTAGCTCAGAGAGATGGCACACAAGGTATTTCAATGATGAGATTACTGGGGTAAATTGATCTAGTGCAGGGTTTTCAAAGCTGGGTCGTGGGCCCGCCTGGGTAAGTCACTGGCAGGCCCCGAGACGCTTGGTTTATCTAAGCATCCATAGGCATGGAGCCTGGAAGCTCCCACTGGCTGCGGTTTGCCCTTTCCAGCCAAGGGGAGCTGCAGGAAGCGGCGTGGGGAGGGTGGACCCACGACCCAGCTTTGAAAGCCGCTGATCTAGCGCAGTGTGTCTGCATTACGGGTGTTCCTACATGCAGGGGGTACGATTCCCTAGTTGGACTTGATTTGGGAGCAATGTGTGGGGTCTCAAATGTGGCCTACTGCACACATTCTCCTCTCAATCCCGGTGAATGCGAACAGCTCAGCTCAGGGCGGTGAACCTTCTTCCCCATGAAGTACCGCGGCCTAGTGACACCCCAAATTAGGAATTAAGTGAGCAAGTGACGTATGAAATGGCCCACACGTGGCTGAAGACTGCTGCCTTCTTTGGCCATTCCATGGCAGCAGCGAGGGATTCTGAGCACCTCATGGTTGGGTGCTTACCTGGAGATGCATCTTAAAAGGAGCCTGACTGCCCGAGATCATTGTGCGCGTCATCCATGCCCAGTAGCTGGAGCAGGAGTTGGCAGTTCGAGATCAGAGGCAAGGGTCAGAAGCCAGGAACTGGAACCTAGGGTCAGGACTGGCTTACTAGAGTGGGAAAGGCTGGGAACAAGCAGACTCAGGCCCTAGCACAGTCCTGGGTGAGTGGTTTGAGCAGCTGTTGATCTGTTGCTGGCTACGGACTCTTCCAACCAATCAGGCCACCCACGCTTGGCTTGCTAGGGTGCCCAGGGACTGGATCTACTACAAACCCCCATTGCTGGTTGGCGCTCAGCCCTGCTTCAAAACAAGGCCCCTTTCCAAGGTGCCCCAAGAAACAAGAAGCCCCCGCAGACCCGCTAGTCACTTTGGAAGGTTTAGGCTAGTGGTTCCCAAACTTTTCTGCATCATGCCCCCTTTTATTTGAGAAACCCTCATGCCCCCCCAAATAGCAGCAAAACTTAAGAAAAAAAAAAAAAGGAATCGAACAGGGCTGAAAAACAAAAATAGCAGCAAAATTGGGGAGGAGGGGGGAGAAGAGGGCTGATGGGGGACTGGCACGCCCCCCCAGTTTGGGAACCCATGGTTTAGGCCAAACATTTTAGGCTGGAGAGTTTTCAGAGTGACCCGAGGGATTCGAGGTGACGAGAGCCCGCCCTGAACTACTGCGCAGCGCTGGTCAGTACTGAAGCAGGGCACCGCCGCTTACTCACATTCTTTCATCATGCCGATGTCCACACAACGCTTCAGCCGGCAGGCCTGGCAATGCCGCCGGTTATCTTTGGTGATCTTGCAGTCGCTGTTGAACGGGCACGTGAACATTGCTTTTCTTTTCATGCTCCTCCTGCAAGTAAACCACCAACAACAGGCTTGTTTGCTGCTAAGGAAGCACGGATGCTGTGTGGGGAGACTGTTGCAGAGCACTGTGTGGGGCAGCTGTAGGGCTCTCCCAAAGTCACAGCCCTTTTGGTCAATCACACGGTAATGGGATTTTAAAAAATGGTAAATTTCATGATTTCAATCTGAAATTTCCTGGTGTTTATTTGTAAGTGACTGTAAGGGGGTTGGGCACTGCTACCTTCCTTCTGCCCCACTGCTGGCAACAGCACTGCCGTTGGAGTTGGGCAGCTGGAGAGCAGCGGCTGCTAGCCAGGGGCCCAGATCGGAGGGTGGAGCTGCCACCAGCAGCCGTGCAGAAGGAAGGATGGCTCAGTATGATATTGCCAACCTTCCTTCTGCGCTGCTGCTTGTAGAGCTGGGCCCAGGCAGCAGCTGCCACTCTCCGGATGCCCAGCGCCAAAAGCAGCAGTACAGAAGGAAGGGCGACATGAAAATGGTATTTCCACCTTTCCTTCTGTGCTGCCTTCAAGGCTAGGTATCTGGCCAACAATACAACCACCACTCTCCAGCTGCCCAGCTCAGAAGTAAGGGTGGCAATATTGTGACCCTCTGAAAATAACCTTGTGATCCCTCTGCAACTCCCTTTTGGGTGAGAACTCCCACTTTGAGAAATGCTGGGCTCCCCTGTGAAATCTGTATAATATGGGGTAAAAGAATACAAAACCCCAGACTTCGTGGGAGAACACCCAATTTCATGGACCATGACACATTTTGCATGACTGTGAATTTGGTAGGGACCTAGCCACCTGCACTCAAACTCAGCTCTCCAGGGAATGGGCTGTGGGGTGAGGACTGCCAGGATGTGCCAGAAAAGTCCTCTATGGTGCCACTGTTCAGTTTGTGAGCTTTGCAAGTTTAAATACCTTTTTAAAAAAAGTTTGAAGGCCAGTCACAATTAGCATGTATTTATGGGTTCTTTTAAAGGGTTAAAAACATCTAAGGTGCTCAGAAGGAAAAAAAAGGGCTTCTTGTCAACAAGTACATCATGTACTATAAACAGGAAAATAGCCACAGTTGAAATGTCAGTTTTGGATATTGTGAAATTGGACAGAAAAGAGGGGGAAGGATTTACAGAAAGTACAGAACTGAGCCACAGGCAGCAAAAAGCAAAGGAAACCAAACCAACTTAGAGTAGGGCAGCCTGTACCTAGCAAGGGACTTGCACAAGCAGTGTAGACTATTAAACATTTACCAGGCTTTCTAGCCTACTGGCTGGAGTGGGAGACCCAAATCTCCCGCCGGCCAGGGGTGAAATCATTGCACGTGTCCCCTCTCAAGTGCCCGTGCACTGTGCTGTGCGGGCGCATGGCATTAAGAATTGTAATGCAGGGCACTCAGAGTCCTAGGTCCCAACAAGAGTGGAACGTGTCCTCTGACCAGGATTGGATTTCTCGGGGGGGCAGGGACCGATTTCTCTAGCCCAGAATGGTCGTAGGGCTCCGAAGCGCTGCCACTACAACATTGCACGGCACGTGCAGTTTTAAAGGTGAGCAGCAGCATTGCGTGCTTCTCTATTGCGCTTGGTTTCCGTATGGTGACGCGGGAACCCACCCGCTTTGCTGTGGCTGAAGAGTGCACTGCAAGCTGCAGCCCAGCTGCGAGCAGACACGAAGTTCTCCGGGGAAGCGCCGTAGTTGGCGATGGACACGAATCTCAAATGCACCCTTGAGAAAGGAGGAGAAGTGTGATGGCGTCGCAGAGATTGGGGCAAGAGCGTCTCCAAGCAGAGATCTAAGCCGGGAGGGCACCGGGAGGGGTGGCAGCCCAGGCCTAGACGCCTAGTCTGGAATTTTACAGCCCAGCAGCCAAGCCCTTGGAGCCCCAGCCAGATGAAGTGGGCCAGCGACAGGCACGGTTCCAATTTATATCAGGGAGGATGCAGCCCCCCAAGGCTCTCCCCCAGCATTGGGGAACCCGTGTTGGTGCTCCAGCCCCCCTGCCATCCCACCCTGGGTCTGGAGCACACAAAGTCTACTAGCCTGCCCCCCCCCAGGCTCTGGTGTGCAAGGGGAAACATGGGGAGGGGCTCTCTCCTGGTCAGCCAGGGCCACGCCAGCGAGGGGCTGGGTTTTCTTCTCATTTCTGTGCAGCTCGACTGATTTTTCCATGGGCCAGCAGCCCCTGCCCCAAGAGATCCCCCAGCCCTGGTTCAGATAGACCCATCCATCTAGAGAAAGAGCTCAGGTCACCCCTCGGGCTGCAAGTTAAAAGGGTCTAATAGGCCACGGAGTCAGACCTGGATGCTGTTCCTGATTCTGTCACTGACCCTGGTGGGTTTCCATGGGCACCTTACTTTACTACTCTGACATTTCCCTTTCCGGCCTTTGTCTTGTCTCCTGGGATCGTAAGCCCCCAAAGTAGGCTCTCTCTGTACTTCTGTGCAATGCCTAGCGCAATGGGGCACCCCACGGCAGCACCAGACAGGACAGTAATACGAGTGGCCCAAACGCCGCTTCCGTTCAAGTTCTGAATGAGTCGCCTTTCCTCTTGTTGGCCATTTCAGCGCCGCTCTCGGTGGCTTGGGCCACGGCTCAGCAGGAGATGGAGGAGAGAGCGTCTCAAAGCAAATACTGGCATGGCACAAAGCCAGCAGTGGGGTTTCCCGTTTGACCTTGCAGCCCCGATCCACTTGTGCCAACTGGGCTACTCCAGGGAAGGCGGAAAGAGGCCCCGCAAGAGCGACATTACATGGAACAGGTTTGGAGTCATTTAACCAAACAGGGAACACAACGGTACCTATCAGAGATGCTACAAGCCAAAGTTTGTTGCCTGAGTAAGATCAGATGGGCCCAAAATCTCCAATCAACTCTCCTATCTGGCTCTGTGTTACTGTACTTCCTCTCCACAGCTGGGCAGCACCAGCCTGGAGAGATGGCTCGGGCATCACCCTTCTGGGCTCTATTCCCACGGCTGCTGCGTGACTTTGGGCAAGTCGCTTTCCTGACTGCCAACTCCTCTGCTGCTACCATGGGTCACTAGGAGGCGAGAGCCCCTGGCTTCTATTTTTAAAATAAGTTTCTCATCCTGGGGAGCATGGAGAGAGATTCTGAAGACGTGACCCGAGTGTGCCCCACAGCCCCTGGTCAAACGCCGAAGGCAAAGAAGATACGATGTTTTAAAATCCCTCTGTTTCAGACCGTGCCATTTTCGTGGACCCACCTCACGGTTTTAACACGTTGGGGCAGCAGATCTGCTTCCTATGCCCCGATCTGTTTTCCCTCCCACACTTGCTCTTGTTCATTGTAAGTATTTTAGGAGGCAGGGAGCTCAGCAAAAGGGGTGTTTATCCTGCCAGGGGCCTCCAGGCTACCGGGATACAAGTCAATGGAATACAGTACTTGGGTTTTTGCACTTAGGGTCTCTTGTATCAGCTGCATGCAGAGCAGCAGTGGCAAATGGCAGGGTTTCAAGAGGCTTTTTAAAAGCAAGCCTTACTGCTCAGAACCCACGGGGGCCTGCGTCTTTATTACAAGGGAAACACTTACAGAGTCAGCTCATCCGACCCACAGACGCACAGGCTGCCCAGCTCTGTCCTGCACAGGGTATTTTTATGAAACTTACAGAACCAGCCACTTCAAGGGTCACTCAGAACTGTGGCCCAGGCATACCGCTGAAAATTAAAAAGAACAAATCCCTTCCTGCGCTAATCTTCCCGGCGTGCAAGCCTGAACAGGCTCTGCATTCAACTAAAAGCTAAGTGCATGTCAGTGCATGCCACACAGAGGTTTGGGAGGCCTGGGCATAATCTGAAACCCTCCAAAAGGGCTTGTACCAGCTCCCCACTGCAGGTGTTACAACCAGGCACCCGGGCTTGCTGCACGACTCTGGTGTGGCCAAGCTGGCCCGAGAGGCCACCAGGCCACAGCGGAGTGCAGGGTTCCAGGGCAGGAAGGGTCATCCCCTAAAAGCCCAGAATTCACCTACTTGGCTACCAGTGAGAAAGGGGAGATTCCTTCCCATGTGCTCTAATCAGCAACCTGCGGGAGGCTGGAACGAAGAGCACACAGACGCACCTGGCTGCAGGAAGAAGAAATTCAACCTGCATTCCACTAACCGTGACAATTAATCGGTGTGGCAGTTCTCAGTACGCTGGATTGGAAACCCAACTGAGTGCCTGACGCACTGAAAATTAGGCCCACCATTTAAGAGATGTTTGAAAAGATGCTTGTGTTTCAAACCTGGGCTAAGATCCGGATTCTAGAGGATACTCCAATTGGCAACCCTGGGGAGTGTGTGTGTGTGGGTGGGGAGGCAGGGCGCTTAGGCAGTGAGCTCTTTAGGGCAGGAAGTCTCCTTCTGGGGTTCATTTACAGAGTGCCTACCACAGTGCGATCCTGTTCGTTGACTGGGACCCCTCTAAGGGGCTTCTACAATACAAGAAAGCAGTATTGACTCCCAGGGCAGCGTTTCCTCAACCTTTCTTTCGGATGTACCCCTTAAAAAAATGGTAAGTATCCCCACGGTACACACATTTTTTTCTACCATTGCAACACATTTGTTTAAACAACCTAATTGTAGCCGGGCAGGCGATGACATTTTTGGGTGTAAAACGTACAAAAATAAAGCGCTGTGAAACTTAACACACAAATTCCGTTTTCTCCAAATGTCAGTTGTGTTGATGTACCCCCCCCAGACTTCTGAGTACCCCTCAGAGGACTCGTACCGCTGCCCTAGGGGACTCTGCAGCACTGCCCGGGAAGAAGTCAGCCCCCCAGTTTCCTTTGTTTCCTTGCAGAAAAGCAACTTGGGGAAGCCAAGGGAAGTTGCAGAAATGATCAGGCAGTGCAGGGCACCTGGAGGAAGAAGTAAACCACCACAGGGTCAGTGTGAGGACTCCAGGCACAGATGTGTCCTAGCTGGGGGAAGACAAGACTTCTGGACTAGCTGCTCCTTGTAGGTGAAGGTCAGACCCCCCCCCCACTTCCTGCACCTTTACTCAGCCATAGGGGAGGGGCACTGTGCGGGGAGCGGCCTCCATCCACCCGAACCCTTGTGCATCCAGACCTCCCACCAAGCCCTGCCCCCAGAGAGCTCTCCCACACCAACCCCCCCACCCCTGCACCTGAACCCCTCTGTCCCCACACTCCCATCCCAGAGCCCCAACCAGCTGCACCTGGACCTCCACTCACCAGCATGCCACACCTCCCACACCCAGCGCTCCCGGCCAATGGCCTGTTCTGCAGCATGAAGGAAGCTCTGGAGGGAAGGGGGGGGGGGCACGAGAGACAAGAGCAGGGCACAGCCGGAGCTGGAAGAGGCAGGATGGGGTGGGGGCTTGGGAGAAGGGACTGAGCATCTCACAGGGCTTGAGAAGCTGGTGGTTGTGCTGCATAGCGACCTCCTACCTGCGTGCAGCCATGGCAGAGCCCACGCTCACGGCCACACCGTTACAGCATTTTAAAGTGGCGGGGGCAGGGTGGCGGGTTCGGAACCCCCTCCGGGTCAATATGGAGGGTGCCCAAGTACCAGTCTCCCGGCCGAGGGCATTAGAACACTAAGTTGTGTTCAGTGCGTGTCAGCACACGGTGCAATGGGACCCCGGCCCAGCCAGGGCACCAAGGGGCTGGATCTAGCGTACGCTGAAAGGGACTATAGTTAGCAGCTGCTCGATGGCTATTTATACCCCACGTGCTCTGGGCAGAACACAAAAGACGAGATGTTAATGTGGTTCAGACTCTTCCCCCCCAGAGCTTTTTGGCAGCAGTTTATTAGAAACCAAATTTTTAATTAAACAAACAAAATTAACATGTGTTGGCTTGTACCACGTGATAGCCTGCTAGGGGAGGAGGGAGGTGTAGGGAGGGGGATACCAGGACGTCACCAGCTAAGAGGTGCTATTTATTTATATTTTGATCTGGCTCAGTCTTTCACGGAAAGGGGAAAAGTCTGACTCTCCAAATGTTCACTTTCTCTCTCTCATTTAGTACAGTGACCTTTACTGAGAAGTCGTGGGGGAAACGGGCTGTATTAATCTGTAACTTTAAAAACAACCTTTACAAAAGTGAGTAGTCCTGTCACACCTTAGAGACCAACACAAATACACGTCTAGGATAATGAGCTTTCATGGGCAAAACCCACTTCCTCAAGGAGATCTTGAGACTGCTCAGCCGTACCCCATGTCTAGCACATTTGTCAAAGTGCGAAGTGTTCCACTTCCTGAAAGCAACCTGCGTCATAACAGCAGAGCCACCGGCCTATTTATTAGTCACGCTCTAGCCCCCAATGTTAGGGGCACTCTACCCAATTCCAGCAAGTCATTTCAGTCCTCACCCTATGGAATTTCCCCACTCCTCTTGTGCTCGCCCCATGCCTCCTAGCTCGGTATTTCCACTGTGCCGATTGCCTAGACTGGAATCCTGGCCTACGGAGGGTGCTCCAAAGTAGGGATGTTAAAAGGCGTTTAATCAAGAAAGCGGTGTGCTAGGGGATGGGGCTCACCATCTTGCCTGCCACCAATCGGGGTAAACAGTACCCCTGCCTCAACCCCCCCTCTCCCCTCCAGCCAGCCCTAGCCGCAGAGAAAAGGCCACTTCGGGAGGGGGAAGAGAGAAAGCCCTCTTGACTTGGGGGGGGGGGGGGGGGGGAGGGGGGAGGGACGCGCCCTGCAGAGCCGCAGCAGCGTTAGCGCCCAGGCCTGCCCCCCCATCCCCAAGGCCCTGCCCTGAATCCTGCCCTCCCCCCCTCACCACTGTCCTGCAGTGAAAGACCTGGGCAAGGCTGGGAAAGTCTTCTAGTAAATGAAGAAACAGAATCCTCCTCAAAAAGGACTCATTACAAATAGGGATGCCAGATGGTTGAACCAAAAAAACCTGAACACCCCCTCATCCACCCCCCCCCCAAAAAAAACAGGGTAAAAATCCTATTGAGAAAAGGGGGGGGGAAAAGGAGACCAAAGTTGTTAGGAGTGTCCCCCCCCTTAGGGATAGGAACAGAGGCGCGGTTGAGCATTAAGACCCAGGGAAGGCATTGCTTCCCCTTGGTCTTTAGGCTTTTTGCCAGCAGCCATTTCGTGTTCTTGTTCAAGCCAGACCTTAGCTTCCCTGAGGAACCAGGTAAGCATGGGGTCCAGAGGCAGGGAGCTGAGGGTGTCAGGGCCCAGGGTGGGGGAAGGGGGTTGGGGGGCTAGGCCCGGGCGCTAGGCTTGCCAGGTGTCTGGTATTTAAATTTTTTTCCCTAGCCAGGAGGCAAAAATACTGGACATTTTAGGTGTCCGGTATTTTCTGAATTTTTTTTAAATCAGACAGGAGGCAAAAATACTGGACTGTGCGGGTCAATACCGGACACCTGGCAACCCTAATTACAAACACTCCTGCCCTCAACTTCATTTACACAGGGAAGCCTGGGAGGACCAAAGACTCTTCTAGTGTACAATGAAGGTCGCCAAACTTCTGCACCAAGATTTCCAAGGATCCCAGACAGGGAAGTCCTGCTGCCAGCCTGCTCTTTAGACCATGTGTGGCGTCAGCTCGTATGCCCCCGCTGACCACAACAGTAGCAATGTCAGCATGGCCTCTGACTGGACACTAGCAAGGGCGTGCACTCGAAAGGCTTAAAATCAAGCCCCTCCACCTAGAAGTCAGCTGGGAGGTTCTGCAGCTCACTGCACAGGAGCCCTTCCTGCATGCAAACAAAGAACTGCTCCGTGGCACGGGGACCAGAAATTGTAATTCAAAGGGTGTTGTAACTAGCAATTATAGTTGTCTTTGCATGCTTCAGGATTGCTAAATGAACCGCCAACACATCTCACCGCACACACAAAGGGAAGTCACACCTAGATGCTGAGGAGTGCTGAAATTAATAGATGGGAAGGGCAGGCCCGACGAGCAGGCAGGAAATCCCACTGGCAGCTTGGCAAGAGCCAAGAGAACGAACACAAGAAAGGGAAAGTGCTTGGGTCAGCTCCACAGCTACTGCGTCAATCGTAAGTAAGTCTCAGCCCAGCCCTTCGCGGTCTCGGCCGAGGCAGCTGGAAGCCTGAAATCAGGCTGTTTCTTTTCCCTTCCTAGGGAAGGAGTATGGGTTTTAAAAAGGAATGGTGTATGGATACTGGGGAAAGTGAACCAACCATCCCAGGAGCCTAAAGATGCTCTTAACCCCTCCCACTGGGTTGGTCCTTGGAGAGAGCTGGTCCTGGGACACAGAAAAGCCCCCGAAGAGCAGGGCTCTGTTCTAGCGCAGAGCAACAGTGCGGCTGTTCAAGGGGTGGGCATGGCGACTGCACTGCTAAGGACATGCATGTTTGGCCCAGGCCATGTGAGCAGCAGACACATGGCAAGGTTACAAGGGGCCCCAGGGATTTGCCTTTGGTGGCACCCACTGAAAGACTGGTGTTGGCAGAGCTGGCGTTCCTTGGCAAGCCTTTGGTCTGTGCCCATAGATCCGTTTGCAGAAGAAGAATTTCTGCAAATGCCATCCTGCATTTTTGCTACAGGTTACAAATCCAATAGACTGAACTGCACCCTCCCCAGAAACGCATTTATCAGGGACCCAAACCACATTCCTGCCAGGAAGATTTAGCACCGGCTTGTTCAGCCCAACCTTTGAACCGAGACAGGAGGAGGGAAAAAGTCCGGAGGGGCAGTTTGCGCCCGGTGTCTCTCTCGGTTTTGTCTGCAGCAGTCTCATACCCCTTAAGACAACCAGCCAAACAGCTCGTGCCGATGTTTCCCTTGCAGGCATACCTTGCCGGGTGGAATTTTCTGGCCTGACTTTTGCAGAAGGTCTTTATGGTCCTTTCTGGCCTTGAAATCGATGAGCCTGTGTCACTGTTCTGTCATGTTTTCAGCATGCCTCCAGCAGAGCCCCATAATGCCACAGCGACACAAGCCCCTTCATAACGGCAGACGTGCCAATGTGCAAATCAGGCACAAGAGAACGTGCTTTCTAAGCTGACTCAGGATCGCCGGCTGCAACGCTCAAGTGTCAGGACTTCTTCCTCCCAGCAACGGACAAAAACCAACCCTGACATCTGAACGTGCTAGCCCGCGATCACGAATCAGGCTCAACCCTTTTAAAGATCACGGCCAGCCAGCCACAGGGTTAGCACCGATAGCCTACGGCTGAGAGCAGGAGCCCCTCCTTCGAGGGCCTCCACGAGGTGAGGGGGGGCCTCCCGCCCTGATGGCAGTAGATGTGGGACCCAGGAGCATTTTAAAGGCTCAAACCAGAAGAGAATCCAATTTTGATACAAATCCTCATGAATTTCAGCCCATCTCATGATCTGTCAACGGGGAGGGCTGGCAACACTGCCTAGGTAAAACATGCCGGAGTCAACAGATGCCCTTCTACACAGAAGTTACAGCACAAAGGCAGGAGCTAGAAGGGGGGTGGGGGGAGCGAAGAGCGGGGAAGGGTAGTCTGTGGGTGGAATCCTTTAAGATCACATGGGGCGTTAAGTTTTAGAAGGGGAGGAAAAATACTTGCTGAGCATTACTGACAAGCACCCAGCAGACAAGCCTGAGCTAGCCAATATTTTTTGGAAATTTAAAAAGAGTCAACCTTTCAAAGTTATGGGGAATTAAAAACAAAACAAACACAAAAACCTGTAAAAGCTTCCAACCAGCTACGTTGGGGGTGGGAGAGGCAGGGGAAGTGGAGAATTTTGGGAACTGTCCAGAGCACAAGACAGGGTGTAAAGCACAAGTGGAAGCAAGACTATGATTGGGCAGAGCTTCGAGGAGAGGCTACAGAGCAGGACCGATGAAGGGGAGAGGAATTTGGCATGTGGGCAGCAGTCAAAGACTGATGGGTGGAAGGAAAGTGATCTCAGCAACGACCTATTGGGACAGATGGGCACAGGGAAGGGATGGGGTAAGTGATAAGGTTGGGAGGGACCAGAATAGGGCCCGGGGCAGAGGGTTCTGGAGAGAAGGGACAGAACTCGAAAGAGGACAAGCCATGGAGAAAAGCCGACAGACTTGGGCAATCTGATTGTGCCACCAGTTAAGGGAGAAAGGGATGAAGAGATTGGAGACCGATTCTTAATTTGGCTACACTGGTGTCAATCCAGAACTCCACTGACATCAGGGCAGTGATTCCAGAACTATTCTGGTTACGACCAATTTAACATGGTTAAAGAGATTCTGAGCAAGCAGCCAGGGCCCAACAAAGGCCAACAGGTGCCTATAAATGTCACTAGTGCACCGTGCAACTGACTTGAGACGCCAGGTGGCCAAAGGTTATCTAGCATCTGTCAGCCCTAGAGGCTAAGTACACGTCAGCACCGCTGTACGTGTAGGGATTAAAAGGCACGCCTAGGCCCTGCTGGGCTCAGGCACTAACTGCCACGTCTCAGGCCTAATGCACAAGGCCCATGTGCGCAAAGCAGCCAAGTGTCATGTCAGAAAGACAGGCTAGAACACCCCGTGCCCAAGGGGACAGGGCCCCTCAAGCTGCTCACAAAACAGGCTGGCCCGGGGGTCCGTGCGGCACAAGCTTCTAGAACAGACTGGATCAATGCAGAGACCAGCCGCCTTCAGGAAAACCTGCGTCCTGCCGCTTTGGTAGAGCCCTGCTCCTGCAGCCAGGCCACGCCCAGGCCCTCCTCCAAAATCTCTCCAACCCAGGGTGGGCAATAATTCTTGGTGGGGAGCCACTCCAAGATTTTGGAAAGTGGTGAAGGGCCACACTCTTCTGTGGAGGGAGTGCAGGGTCTAGGATGGAGGCTGGGTGCAGAAGGGCACACGGGGTAAGTGAGTGGGGGTGCAGGAGACTGAGGGCTGAGAGGGAGTTGGTGTTGGAGGGGCAGGGGTGCCAGAGGCAGGCTTTGGCTGGGAGGTTCTTACCTAAGTGTCTCCTGGCCAGCAGCCCTGCAGCACCCCAAGGCGGGCCAGGCTCCCTGCCTGCTGCGCCCCAGATCACTGTAAACTGCAGGCTGTTCCCTACATGTGGCTCTCAACTTCGGGGGGGGGGGG
>JANRFK010002741.1:7109637-7122393 GCA_030068395.1 Apalone spinifera | reverse complement strand
CCTAATCTACATGCCTCTGGCGACAGAGGCATGTAGTCTAGACGTACCCTAAGGAAGAGAAAGAAAAATGGCCTTTTATTCCCTTCTGTGTCACCATGCAGCCAGGATATGCCCAGCTAGCTGATGACACTCAAAGTGTGCGTGGAAAGGAGCATCTGAATGGAGAGTTACTCATTTAGCCACAGTAATTGAGGGAAACTGTTTTCTAGTTAGCTGGGCTACAGTTAACCCAAGTGGAACACAAGCTACAAGGCTGGGGTATGCAAAACATCCAGTGATCCAGACACAACTGGGCTCCTTTAGCAATAGGAGTGAAGGTTTTAAAGCCCCTGCTCACATTTTATGCATGAAATTGACCCTCTATTCCCCACCTTGTTTAATTCTACAAATCCCACTGCCACCTGCTACTACTAGCTCATTGCAATGCTAAATGCTGAAGTGAGTTGTGCTCTAACTTAGTCATCGTAACTATCAACTGGTTTGGTGCAAATCAGATAATGACTAAGAGCTGGTGTAATTAAACAAGTGAAGTTCCCATGCAAATCCTCCAGCATTGTCAGTACAGAAATATTTTGTAACTTAGATCCAACTGCTTCCATGCAGTAATTACTGGGTGAGGGGTAATTGGCATGGAGAAATCCCTGTTGCCCAGAATCCTCCAAGTTCACTCAAAGCTGCTGCGGCAGCACCCACGGGAAATTCGCCCTTAACAAGGGAGCAGTAAAAAGCTTATGCAGCACTTAAATCCTTTGCCTTCCTTGGCTGCCCAGCAGGAGAGTTTGCTACCTGGTGCAACCTTCTACCAGGCGTTCTCGTTATAAAACAACCTGTGTGTGTGCACCTACGTGCAGAGGCAGGAAAAGGCCCTGAAAGGAGAGAGGGAAGGAGCCAGTAAGAATGGGAGAGGGACATCACGAGTGAGAGGAAATGCACCAATGCAAGGGGGAACAGTGGGCCAGATTCTCATTTACACCATTCTGTAACAGGCCTCAGAGTGGGGGTCAATAGAGGTTGTGACTGCAGCAAAGCCCCTCGACAGGGCCAGAGCTGTGCAAGCGAGAACCAAGGCAGCAAGGCTGTGAGGTGCTCAGAGGAATTCGGGATCCAGGGATATTTCCACCAACAAAGAGTCTCAAGGGCGCCACATGGTTGGCTTTCAAACGGCAGCTAATGTGCAGGTGTAACATGGGGCAGGAATGTTGTTCCAAGCCCTGGTGAGGTCTCCCCCCTCAGATGCCTCCCTAGGCTCATACCACAAGGTCCCGCCACACACA
Source organism: Apalone spinifera (assembly GCA_030068395.1). Lineage (NCBI taxonomy): Eukaryota > Metazoa > Chordata > Testudines > Trionychidae > Apalone > Apalone spinifera. Next base: position 7,121,119 of record JANRFK010002741.1, on the reverse strand, counting down.
GGCCGTTTTATGTTAGCCACTGGGGCATCTTACTGCATCGAAACCTACTGTGTGGGGATGGCGGCAGAGCTGGACTTTCCAGCAGCTGTATGTGTCATGGCCTCCTGCATCAGCTCCCAGGGTTAGAGCAGGGCACAGGTCCGACCAGTTTGTAAAGTGGAAGGTCACGTACATTTGAGCAATGATCTGAGAGTTCTCACGAGGAGCCAACAAGCCGAGCTGCCTCCCTCGTTAGTCAGGGCTTGGCAAGGCTGGTTTCTAGTTCGTTTTCACTCCCCCCAAACCATCACTTACCTAAAAAAGCCTTTGCAGCCTTCACACGTCATGGCATTGAAGTGAAAGCCAGTGGCTTTGTCTCCACAGACGCCGCAGATCCGGGGAACGTTCCTATCAAACTCACTGGCTGGGTCCGGCAGAGGTGTGCTCGCTGCCAGCAGCTCCATCTCGGAGACTGAGAAAGAGCAAGGTGGTTAGAGATGTCTCCAGTACAGAGACTTGTTCAGCAAGTTGGCACTGGGCGTCTGCTGACTCTCCGCCAAACGTATGTCTGGGCTGTGCTGTGCAGCACGTGGAGGAATGTGATAGGATCACAAATGCACACAGGCAGCTTTGGCTCAGCTACCCGGCAATGGCATTGCTAATCTCCACACCGCTCCCCCGCCAATTGGGGGTGCAGTCAGAACTCATCGCTTCGGCCAACTGGAGAGCATGCAGCTTGCCAGAAGAGTCACGTTTCCCTTCTGCACAAAAGGAAGCGATCCAAGTACGCTGGCCCAGCACACGAGGAGACGAGCAACAGCGCCAACGTGAATCAAAACGAACACTGCCACTCGGAGCAGATTTTCTCATGGCTAGTTCTTAAAAGGGGGTTTGTTGGCATGTGTGCAAGGGCTGCAACTTCACTAAAAGAAATTCAGAGCTTGCACGTCCTACATGATGTGCTCTGTGGCAGTGGACACCAGAATTAAGTGTCTAGTCTAACCTTTCTAGTACACAATTGCTGGGCCCCTGGGCAATGGGGGGGGGGCAAGCCCTGCATTCCCAGAACAGGCAGAAAGTGGGGGGGGAGGGGGACAGCAGCAGCTGGCCCTCAGCACTGCCCAGAGAGTGCAGCACAGTGCTCCAGCCATTGAAAGGGCCCAGGGCTCTGGCTCAGCTACTGCTGCAGTAGCAGAAACAGGCTGGGAGATCGGGGCCCTTCTGAATCTCCAGGCCCCAGGACAGTTGCCTCTTCCCCCTCACTGGTGGGTCTGTTATTACAGCACCACAGCTGGCTTAGAGCTGTATCTCAAGTTTCCACTTCGGCAACAGAAGATCCTTTTTATGAAATTCAGTAACTCGAAAATGGCTAAAAGTTTGAAGTTGGCACAGGGGCCAGGCCTTGCTGAGTAACCGTCCCCAGGCTAATCGGGAGGAGAGAGAGAGAGAGAGAGAGACAGACACACACACTCAATGCAACTGAACTCACATGCACACAGCAGAACTGCTCTGCTAGGGTCCGAGGTTTTACCAGAAAGCACCGGTTACCCACGGTCACTGCTTGTCAGTGGCCCAGATGTGGTTTCGAGCTGCTTCTTGATTGTGAAATTAATCTTTGTGCTCTCCCAAGCCATGGCACCAGTCCGTGGACTCGGGAGAAAGACCCACATTGTAGTCCTTTGCTCTCTCCTGCCCCAGCTTCACCCAGGAAGTGCACGACAGCAAGGTACTCAACTGAGGCTTCCCTTTTAGCCTCAAGAGCTCTAGTGGGCAAGTGCTACTGTTGCTTTGCAAATATTAATTCCCACTTTGCACCAGATTTTCAGACATGCTCAGCACCCAGAAGCCTCTACTGTTTTCCAGGGGAGCAGACAGCATTTGGCTGGAAGGGGAGAATCTGGGTATGTATTCAAGTACCTAGCGAGGGAGCAAAGCTAGCTCATGTTTTGAGGTTACATCCCCAGAGACACTGCTGATAGGGGGTATTGGGTCTCATTCCCCACTCCCCAATATCAGAAGTCTCAGCCCCTCTATGCCAGTTTCCCCATCTGTAAAATGCTGCTATTAACTATCAGAGGGATTGAGCTGCTTAGTGTAAAGCCCCCAACATTTAAAATCCCCAAACAGAAGCAGAAAGTGCTAGTGCAGCATGTGGCCTACCAGATGACATGTGCAATATGGGCATGGCACTAGGCCCTCTAACCCACACATGAAGGTATCATTCCTAACATCAGATGAAGTACATCGAGTCTTTAAACGTACTAGGCAAACTCAGTCAAAGAATGCCCCAGACAAAAGCAACATGCAGCAGTAATATACTTGTGCTCCAGCAAATATGGACTTTCCCTGTAAATAGCATTGAACGCTACTTACTGCAGTACAGTAACTTGTGTTACCTTAGCAGCCAGGAGGGACTCGGCACGTCTGATTCTCTGCTGCAGCAAGGCAGCTTTATGAGGCCACGGAAACGTCATGGGGCTCCAAGAACAGCGTAGATCTGCCCTGATGTACATGAGAACCAGGGCCAAAGTCTTCTTTATATAAACTAACTACTTGACTAGAACAAAATACAGGACTAACTTGACAGACTCTTCTGCAGGATTGAGTTTGTAGCTGGAGAGGTTAGCAATATTACCCGGTGGGTTGAGGTGGTTGTTGCTGTAGCCTAGATAGAGTCCATATTCAACAGAACACAAGACGTCTAATTGACCTACCTCCTTGCACTGGCCTCACTAGCTGCCTAACAACAATTCCTTTCAAGTGATCAAAATATCTATTCGAAAGACGGCATTGCCCTGTACAAGCTCTCTTCAGGCAGTGGTCAACCACCAAGACCCCAGGTTCAATAATCACCTGAACAAACAGGCGCGCCGTTCAGTGTTACTGGCCTTTGCTTTTTTTATATCAACTCGGCCATTTGTACATTTTGATTTAAACCCGTTTTAAAAGAAACGTTTCCTGCTAATAGAGAGCTAATCCACAGCGTGGCTGGGAAATTGCAGCTTGGAAATGGGGCACAGAAAAGCAAGCTCTTGGGTAAGAGTCTCAAAAGTCCTGGATGACCAGATTCTGAAAGGGGAGTTCAGGCAGCTAGCGGGATTTTCAGATGTATGCTCAACACTCCTAGGTAAAAATCTAGCCCAAGTGACTTAGGCACTCAAGAGCCTACAGCCCCGTTGAAATTCTGGGCGTCTTACACTAAGGGAGGGACACCCTGCGGCTGCACTGCTGTAGCACTGCAGCGAAGCCATTCCCTGTGTGCTAGGAGGGGTTCTCTGGTCGGTGGAGCTACTCCAGCTCATGGACTCAGCCTGTAAGGCCAGACCTAGTCTGACCTGCACATCACAGGCCACAGAACTCGCCTGCCCACCCCTACCTGCGTTACTAGATCAATCTCGACCCTACTGCACATACCACAGTCAGAGGAATCCTGTGGACCTAGCCAGCGCTGACGGATTAGCCACACTGCTGGGACAAGCCTCCTGTTGCTGCAGCGAGCGTCTGTGTTGAAGTGCTTTAGCCCTTCCATGTCAGTATTTTAAGCACAGGCATGTCCAGTATCACCTTTGGAAGCTGGACTGGGATGCACCAGGCATGTCAGGCTCTCTTCAAAGCTTTACTCCTGAACGGTGGGGGTTTGCCACAGTAACATACATATAAAGAGAGCGCATTTAAGGGCATCTTGGAACGTCATGCAGTTAATTCGTTTGTGGAACCTCAATCCCTTGAAATTCATCTACTCCCATAGGGCCCTTCAGAACCCCCAGCCAAGAATTACAGGGTTGAGTCCAAGCTATTTCAGAAACCCACAAAGATCTCCCTCTTTCTGGACGTACCGCAGAAACAAGCAATTCCTTACCGGCATCCAGAACATGAGCCGCACCGTCCTGGTATAACTCCCAACAGTCCTGAAGCTGTGACATGGAACAACCTGTGGTTAAAAGCGAGTGACAGCGTTACTCAAATCCGCCACAATCGTCAGGCAAGTCAAAAGGATAATCTCCGATTCCGCTTCAGTCTGGGAATTTATTCCTGCCTTTAAATCTGATCTACTGACGTCAACAACATACATTACCTGGGTGTGGTGTTCTCAAAAATAACCCACCCCGCCCTCCCTGCCACAAAAGATTCTTGCAGCACCACGTGCTATGGTCAGCCTTCCACGGCAGAGGCTCACAGCCGTGCCTCCTGCAGCTAGGCTAACAGCTATTGCTAGCAGGGCAGCAGCCTGCCCTCCAGATGCCCAGGCCACGCATGTTGCTCGGAGAGTTACAGCAACGCGAGGAGGAACCCTCCAGTGCCCAAAGACACAGGAAGGCGAATAAGGAGGAGACTGACGCACAGCTAGTTTCTTTCATCTTGATAAGATTTTTCTATAAACACACGTTTCACAACGCCGCTTGCCAAGTGCTCACCAGCGAGGCAGTGGCAGGCTTGTGTGGAACCGAGCAGCACCGGCCTCAATTCAACAAGAGCAGGGAGCATGAAGTCAATGGGACCATTTACATGTAGAAAGTTAGACACGTCTAAACCAGGTGGTGGGGGGGCTTATTTCTATACCTGGCTGTCCTGGTTCCAGGACAGTGGCAGATAGTAATGTGCGCAGTCTTGGATCCCAGAAATAATCCAACAGGTCACTTCGTTAGAACGGTGTTGATTAATCCACTAATTCTTAAACTGTGGGGTGGGACCCCATTTTAATGGGATCACCAGGGCCAGCATTAGATTTTTTGGGACCCAAAGCTGAAGCCCAAGCTCTCCACTCATCCCAACGGCAGGACTTAGGCTCCATCCCCTTTGGGTCATGTAGAAATGTACTTTGGGGCACCGGCGAGGAGGGGGGAAGGGAGCGCAGCAATGTAGTCTGAGACTTGCCAAACTAATCCCTGCTGCTGCTCTGCCTACTTCTCTGGGCCTGAAGATCTCTGTACTTCTTGGGATGCTCAAAATCCTGTAATAGGGTAACCATGTAACAGCTGAAAATCCCCATGGGAACCCGGTTACCTCTGCTGCAGGCTCTCAAATAAGACTTAGCTGAGGATACTCCAGACAATATTTGTTAAAATTTTGCATCTATAAAGATCTGTTGGGGATAACAACCAACCCAAAATATTCTGGGAAGTCTGACACATTCAGCTTGAGGTCTCCCTCTACCAATCTTCATATTTAGTAGCGATTACTGCACCTCATTTAGCACTCCCCCAAAACGGTCATTTTTGCAAGCAGCACAAGGAGTTAGGTGCCCAAACTCCATAGGAGATAGCGTACCACGGCAGTCAAGTGTACCAGACCACGATGACCGTAAGAGTCATGCAAGTATATCCACACACACCCCCAACGTAACTGTGCACACAGCCAGCCTCTAGAAAGGGATGTTCCTAGGACTGTGGCACTCCCCTTTCTCCACTCCCTCTGGTCTGGCTCGGTTTGTTGCCCTTACCCAGCCCAAGGGAAGGCTGAACTGCGCCTGTTACAAAGCCAGGGTTTGAGTGGCCGTTTCCTCTCCAGATTGTGTCCCTCAGTCTGCGTCCAACAGCAGCTGCTGCTCTGCTGTGAAGCCTACCATCGCCCTGAGACTTTCATAGAGGCCTGGGGCCCCGGGCCAGCCTGGGCAGAGGTCAGCACACTCAGGCTGTGGGTTACAAGACAACTTTGTACCCCAAAGATTTCAGTAAGGATTACATTTGGGATGACATGGTTCCAGGCACTCCTTTAGGTTTTCAACGGTCTGTGTCCAGTGCACGACAGTGCCTGCAGAAACGGGGCCTATATTCCGTAAGCTGTGTTAAATGGGACACACTTCCAGTCTCCCTATCCGAGTGCAGCTCTGCTATACCGCGGTCCTGTCAGATCTCACACTGAGCCAGACGGATGGAAGAACGCCCCAGCCCACAGATTCTGCAGACAATGCTATTAATTCCATAGGTGGCACTCACCCCCGCCCCCTAGACAGGAACACTTCACCAGGAAGGCCGCTGCGTTTGAAACAAGCTAGACAACTGGAGAGCCTGGCTACTTCCCATGGTTACAGTCTCCTGACTTGGGGGGGGGTGGGGTGGGAAGATGGGGAGCAAGTTCTGGATCTGAGCCTTGGTATCATGGCAACTCTTCAGGTCTCTTCCGATTCACTCCATTCCCACTGTACTGCATTTTCTAACAACTTGTCTTCCCTTCCTGGGCCATCTGCTGTGCAGCGCCCCATGGCCTTACACACCAACCGTTCCACTCGGACGTCGGAAGCAGCGTTCCCTGTGTTTGGCAAAGCGCTCAGAGCCCAGAGTATGAAAAGCACTGCAGCAAATAGAGCGTCACTGTCCAGGAAGTGTCTGCGGCCCTGCACCTGGGGCAGTTCAGACCAGTGTGAGATGCTGACATTCCAACAGAGCAGCTTTTATTCCCACTTTGTCTTCATGTAAGTGGTGCACAAGGTGCAGGGCAATGGAGAATCAGACTCACCCCTTTCTCACAGGAACGAGAATTCCAGAGAAGCTCCACCCCACGGGTGAGTTGGCACAGATCTGAGAGCCTGCCTCTCCAGAGACCAGCAAACAGACAGGGCTTTTGATAGAAAGGAAGAGGAGATTCAACTGACTTTGGACTTCCTTTTGATTCAGCAAGTGGGCAGGACTTTGTCCCTGGAAAAGCCCCAAGCCTTGCAGAAGGACTGTTGGCTGGTCGGACCCAGCGTAGGGAAGGAAGGGATCTGGCATGTAGAACTTTCATTGGTTTTATAGGCTTTTTGGTATGCTTTTCACCCTAAAAATAAATGTACTCAGCTGAGAAAGAGCTCTGTGGTCACTGGCTAAAAACACTGTCGCGGTCTCCCTGGAGAGGAGGTACGGCCCCGCTTCAAGCCTTTAAGTTTGAATAATAATTTGTGATGGGGGGGGCACACCAAAGATCTGGAAAATAACGGGCCACACTCTTCCAGGAAAAGAATGGAGGGAGGAGGTGTGAGGTCTGGGATGGAGGTGCATGCACAAAAGAGTTGGGGGTAAGGGACCGGGATACAGGAGGGGGCTGGGATTTGGGCCAGGAGAGGTGTAGGAGGACATGCAGGGTCTGGGAGGGAACATGGGTGCAGAGGGCTTGGATTACATGAAGTAAGGATGTAGGAGGGGAGCAGAGGGTTAGGGGAAAGGAGGAGCTGGCATGGCAGAGCCTGGGCACTTACCTGGGCACTCCCAGGTAGCAACTCGGTCAGGGTCCCTGCCTCCCATGCCTCTGAATGCGCACTACCTGTCCTGTGAACCGGCCAACAAGAACTGCAAGATTTTTCTGGGAGTGGGGACAGTGCATGAAGCCCCCCCTCGCCCTGCCCTGGACTCCCAGCATTCAGAGAGATGCTCTGAACTGCATGCAGGGGCAGGGCACACAGGAAGCCTGGCAGAAGCTCCCCCGGGCCGAGTGTGGCCCGCCAGCTGTATTCTGCCCAGCCCTGAAGTGGACGTGCTTGCTAGGGACATGACAGCACAGTCAGGGGGCTGTGTGGCCTTAAGAGACCAGTCAGAAGGAAGTGGGATGAGGCAAGAGTGGACAGGTGGGACTCGACCCCAGCTCTTCATAAATCCAGCATATCAGGGGAACACGGGCAGATTCTTCGTGGCTTGCTTGAGCTCCCTGCCCCCGGCTCTTGAAGTACAAACAATGGTCCCCGAATTACTCGTTTTAGGGTTAGAACCTCAAACCGAGCTGGGGAACGACCGACCCAGCTGGAATCACAACTAGAGAGTTTACTCGGTTTTTAATTTTCACCCATAATCTAGGCTGTGGATTTCTCAGCTGCCAAGGTTCAAAGATGCAGATTGTTCACCCTTCGTGCTCGTCTGCTTGATCAGCAGAGCCGCTACACAAACTGTAACCCACAGGTTTCATTAACCATCTTACTCAGACTCCGGAAGATGGACCCTCCCAATCTCAATCTCTGCCATCCCGCCTACCCGCTCCTCTTCGGCCCAGCCCTTGGCACGGCCTTGAGACATCACTGCCACGCACTTGAGCCCTAGACACCTTGTGGGTGGGAGGACGGCACCCCAGCCTCCACGTTCTGAAAGTGACAGGACGTTGCAATGCACCCCGCATTTTGCCAAAATGAAGGTGGCTTCCCCGGCTGAGTGGGACATTGCTCCTTACAAGCGTCCTGCACCCTTTACCCCAGGGATGTGGTGCCCGGCTTGGGCCTTTGGGGCTCAGGGCTCCCCCCAGTATTGGGAAGCCCATACTAGTGCTGTAGCCCCTGCCACTCCCCTGCAGGGCTGGAGCACACAAGGCCTAGTAGCCTGAACCCCCCCCCCCCAGGCTCTGGGGTGTGAGGGAATGTGGGGAGTGTGTCTCCTCCTCAGGCAGGGGCCATGCCAGTGAGGGGCTGTTTTTCTTTGTTCTGCTTCTCATTTGTGCATGGCTCCCGATTGATTTTTCTGCATCTGCAGCCCCCGGCCCAAGAAAGGCTCCTCCCCTGCCTTAAACGGTATGGGATAAGAGCTGGAAAGCATGGTCTGTTGCTCTCTGCATGAAGCCAGATACACATTTGTAGCCTCCCAGCACACCTAAGCACAGGGTGCCCAGGCCCCACTGTCTGGCTGGCAGATCCCATCAAAGAAATGGGTAGCAACACAGCGCTGTTCTCTCCTGCTGGGAGAAACGGCTGAGGCTGGAAGATTCAAGGTTCAGTGTCTCTTCCTCACACGGGGCCCAGCAAACTCCTTCCTCTTGTGCAGGGCCCAGATGCTCCAGTCCACGCAAGCCCTGACTCTGTGCTCCCTGCTTGGAGTTGTCTCTGGCCAGGACACTGCAGCAAGCCGGGACATGCACACCGGCTATGCGCTCTAGTTCCTACTGGGCCTGGGCAGGGGAAGCAGAAAGCAGTGCCTGTTGGTCAGGGCTCAGTTTCCCCACTGACTACTGGCGAGGTGGCATTATTGAGTCTTGCCATTGTACTGCCTGTGCGTTAGCCCTGCAGTTTGTACTTCCTGCAATTTGCTTTTCATTAAAATCCAAGTGAGCTAAGGTGGCTCGTCATTAAAGTTACACAATTATTCTGCTCTCCTAATAAACAGCGCTCAGCTGCCTACTAATTCCACGATGACGGCATCTATTCCTAGGCTGGAATTCCTGGAATATGTTACTCAATACTAGAATGATAGTGACTTCTGATAGCCAGGCTGCAGAACTTTCCACCCACAGCCATTCAAGGCGGCTAGTTTGTCAAGCTGACATTTCTATTGCAGCTTTTGAAAGAACCTCAGTTGTTTGTCTTAAACAGTTGTCCCTGAGCACATACCACTGCTTTGGGGGTGGGAAGAAGGACAAACCGGTTTCACATCTATATGTAGGAGATGACCTTTTTCCTCTCCTGGGAGAGTCTAGATTGAGGGTCTAAAAATCTATACTATCCCACGCATAGAAGTTCCATAACTCCTATTCCAACAAAGTCAAGTCTTTGAAAAGTGAGGACGTTTCAGTGTTAGGATGGCGAACTTCCACTGCCTGACTAAGAATGAAAACATGAAGAACTACCAGAGTCACACGGAGCTGGTTGAGAACAGGAGAATTATCCATTAGACTGCCGCCCTGGGACACCACTCGACAGGGTACACAGAGGAAGCCATTCTAGCAAGGAAGCCAATATGGTTAAGCACTAAATAACTTGGGGGGGGGGGGGGAAGAGTCATCTGCATCAGATAGCTGATCCTGCACGTTCTTTCAAATACCAAAATACTAGAGTCAATGACCACGTGTGGCTGTCTGTTCCTTCACACAGAATGCATGTAGGACATGGCCCTGCACTGCCCCAAATGATTAACAGGGTCAGGTTTGCCAGAACGGCTTTACGGTTGATCCTTCTACATCGGGTTCTCAAACACCATTTACTTTAGGACCAGTGTCAGTCCTCAGATCTTCCTAGTGAGCCGGGGGGCACTCTGGTTGTGTTGCCAGTAACTTCTGTCTGAGGCGGAGTAGCTGCTGTCGTTGTGCTGAGCGGTTGCTGTGTTGTTTGTCCTGTGCTACATGTGCTGGAGGTGGTCCATGAAAATTTTGATTGGCCTGGTGGTCTGTGGACTGAAACGAGTTGCGAACCACTGCTCTAAGCCCATTAAATATTGTCTTATTTCAGTTTCTTCAACTGTTTCAGTTCATTGACTAATTCATTCAAAGTGGGAGAAACCATTTGAAAGAGCAGGAAAGCTTGTTTATCTTTTTCCAGTCCATGAATAAAGAGTATGAGATTTACTAGCTCTAAAATCCTGAATCACATGGTGACCAGAAACAAATTAGTTCAGGTTACTAACTACAGAGACTTCCTTTGTCTAATGCATTTGTTAAATATTCCCTCTTGCCCTGGATATGTAATTTTTCCAATTAAGTGACCTAATGAGCTGGATAGGTAACTAATAAAACCCACAATTTAAAATTCTAATTTCTATTCACATAGAATTGGTCTCAATCAAGAACAAATCTAAGAAATAAAAGAGGCATTATTTGCCATTTTCTAATACAATTATGTTAAGATACACAACTTAAGAGTGGCCATACTGGGCCAGACCAAAGGTCCATGTAACCCAGTGTCCCGCCTGCCAACAGCGGCCAACACCAGATGCCCCAGAGGGAAGGAACACAACAGGCAATCCTCACACATCCCCTAACAAGTTAAATAAGCGTCTATAGATCCATCCAACAGACTCCTGATTAGTGCAAAAGACTTTAGCTGCAAACCAACATTTTAATTATCTACCAACTAATGAGAATTAATGTTTCTTTCAGGATAGCTAAAGAACAGCTTAACTCAAGGTTTCCTTTTTGCTTAAGAATCAAATCTACTCCAAAGCTTCATCCTCCGTAATCATGTTAGTCTTTGTAGCGGCTTTCAGATCCTGACGTGAACAGCCAGAACCGAAGCTGGATTCCAACAGAGTTCTCATTTCGGATTCCAAGAGTTTACAAATAAAGCCAAGACTCAGACAAAAAACAGCAGCCACTCACCACAGGACTTACTCAGCATTGTCAAGCCAACATAGGCAACCCTGCCCAGCAGTTTAACATGCCTCTCCCTCAAGCATAGGAAGCTGGCTGCCCATAAGAGTTCAACTCCATTATTATTTTGAATGAAGGATTTGTATTGGGGGACAGATTCCCTTCCTGCCAAGCGCTTAGGAAACTAGCGTGACAAGACAGACCGGGTACACACCGCAAGTGAGGCAGCTGTGATTTAGTGTAATAAGCAGCAATCAGGAGTGTTTTGTAGACATTACAGCACAGGAAAGCTATAAAGAGGTGTGAGCAGCCTGAATGGACGAAGGAGCCAATAGTGTAGTCACAGAAGTGAAAAATGACTGCATCAGGCACAAACCGGTAAACATTTACACTAATGGCTCAAGAATGTTTTCAGAACATACTGCCAACTCCAGTGATTTTCTCTCAGTCACGTGTTATTTGATATTTTATTTTTTATTTAAAGCCCCAGCCCCTAACATTATGTGATTATATGGCCAGCAGGGGGGGGGGG